>VZTR01009624.1:0-13272 GCA_013400775.1 Chaetops frenatus
CTGATCTGCTACCCTGGCCTTACCTTCTGTTTGCCAGGAACAAACGTAACCTACGGACACTCATGAGAATCTCAGCAGAACATTTGCTTCTCAAGAACTCCTAGCCTAAAGAACCCCATTAATCACTATTTTGTGGACAGAAAAGGAGGTGCTGATAAGGCACACTCAGGGCTCTGGTATCACAGCTCCTGCGCCACAGGATTCCAGGCATTGCTGTTCCCAGCTGCTTTGCTCTTATTTTATAGCCAGTTCTGGATAGGGGCTGCTGCTGACAGGGTAGCAAAATTTGGAGAAATAAAGATGCAGAAGACAACCAACACCAAGAGGGCAGAGACTTGGAAATACAGAGCACAAGATAAGAACTCTGAGATGGTTCAACAGAAAATGCCACGAGCAGTGACCAGAGCCCAGAGCTGCTTGCTGTCAGCACAGGGGCTCAGTCCACTGCTGGTTTGTGTCTGATCCCTGCTGGGCTCCCTCTGCCTCTTCAGCCCAAGCAGCCCTGCAAAGGGCTCCATGCTCTTGTGTTCCCAACTTGCTCCAGGCTCAATTCTTAGCAGCACTGAAAGAAGAGGTCAAAGAAAGAGCCATTTTCTGTCCTGCCTGGGAAGTCCTCTCCTCCAGTGCCACCGTCAGAGATCATCCCTCCGTTAGCTTGGCACTGTGCCTGCTGCATCCTCATCCCTGTCCCTTCCATCAGCAGGAAGGAACTCCTGCACATCCGCACTCGCGCTGTCCTACATCGTCAGTGGAGCTGGGTCAGGAGAGCAAAGACGGCATTGTCTTGGCATTCACAACGGACAGAAGAAACCTGAGTCACAACAACTGCTTCGTGGACATGATGGAAGAGAACACATTTGTGCAAAATTCAGTTAAAAAGACACTGCTGAGGCCTAAACTTCCAATTAAATGCATCCAGAAAACTAAGGCTTAACCGGAGCATAATTTGGGGTCCAGAAATTACTTTAAAAAGAACTGAACTTTGTGTCAGAAAATTTGTTTGTGTGCAAGGATAAAATTGCCTGCAGTGGTGAAATACAGAGTCCCTATTTTCAACTCAGGTTATGTAGATGACCCTGATAAGGAATGTTGCTGCTATGCACGATGACAGTATTTTCTTACTCTTTTATGGAAATGAACAGTTGAAACCTTGGAGCTCTGTAAAGCCTTGTGAGATTTTAGAGGAGGAACTTCATTGTTTTATGTTTCTTGAGAAATGGTTGCCTGCAGGTTGAACCATGCCATACAGATACCAAGTGCTCAACAGGAAGAAATGCTCAGTTTGCCTGAAATCGTGGATTCATAGAGTGGGTTTTGGATGGAAGGAATGTTGGAGGCCAGCCCAGGACACGGCTGGATTTCTGGGCTGTGACTGCAGCATTGTAGAACCTGGTGAAAGTGCCATGGGCCCCTCCATGTTGAGTTTGTCCAGGTCCCTGTGGATGGCATCTCATCCCTTAGGTGTATCAATCGTATCAGTCAGCCTGGTGGCATTTGTGTATTTTTTCCTGGGTTTGGGGATTCTTTGATGAGTTGAAGAGTTGGGTTTAGTTGTGTTCTGTTACTGATTATTTTTAGGCATATCTGCCAGATCCCCATGTGTGATCAGTGTCCATATGAATCATGCTTCTGGTAAGGCCACTTCTTCCTCTGACCAGGTTCATTCTCCTTTTCCATTCTTGCTGCCCTCCTTTTCATTCATTCCTGCATGAATGCAAAAGTCTCATTTTACCAATCCACTGAATGAACTTGAATTGGCTGTAGTGTCAGGTTGTCAGGCACTAATGGAATTTCACCTTCTCTCTGATGAAGGTGCGGTCAGCGTTTCGTTGGTGACTCGGTGCTGTCACAATGGGCTGCCCTCAGCGGTCGACTCCGCTGTCCCCAGGGGATGGATGCACTGTGACGCCAAGGCCCTCAGGGCTGGGACTGGGGCGGGCTCCGAGTGCCTCGAGCCGGGGCTCGTGGAGAGCTGCTCCTGGTGCTGGCTGTGCTCAGCGCGCTGTGCCGAGCGGCCGCGGCCATGGAGCCACGGGCGGGAGCTGTGCCCGAGGCTGGCAGCCAGCCAGGGCCGGCTCGCAGCTGCGAGGACGGCAGGAGCCCGCGCCGTGAGGCCGTGGCCATGGCCGCGGGTTGTTTGTGGGCAGGGCTTTTCCGTGCTGGCCGGAACGTGCTGCCTCCCGTGTGGCCCCGGCTATGCCAGAGGCTGTTGGGAGCGCAGCGGGGCCGGCAGCGGCGGGCAGAGGCCGCAGAGAGCAGCAGCCCGGCCGGCCCCGCTGCGGACGTGCAAGGAGCAGCCGGGCCCGCTGCGGCTCCCAGCCAGCTCTCAGCTGTGTCTGTGCCCACAGGGCAGGAGCAGAGGCACGAGCCGGCGACAGCGGCAGCTCGCCCTGCCCACGGCCGTGGCCGCAGCCCCTCCCCGCCCGGCCGCAGTCAGGAGCCGCTCGCCGCCGAGGCTCCGGCGCTTCCGAAAGAGGAGGGCCCGCAGCCCCCAGGAAGGCCTGGAGCTCCGCAGGAAGAGCCGCCGGCGCCGCAGAGTGCAGACGGTGCAAGTTCTGGAGAAGGAGATGAGGCTCTTTCTGTGCTACACTGGGGCAACTCTGCCCTCTCTGCCTGCGCCTTGAGCCCTTTGGTTCTTTTCCCTGACCATCGATCCCCATCTTGGGCCAAAAACGCCTGGAGCCCTTTCCATGTTTACAGGAGAAGCTCCTGCATTGGACCATAGAAGAGCCTCTGGGAAAGTTTATAGCCTGTTGTTCTCTGTTAGCTAGAATTGTTATGGATCAGATTGGAGCTGTAGAGGAACGAATTTTCAGGGATTATTCCTCTTCGATTTTTGTTCTAAGCAAAAAAGAAAAGGAAGAGGAGCTGCACTGTGTCGAAGAGGACAAGTCCCTAAACCAGTGGCTGCCTGCTGGCAGGACCACTGGTTCTCAGCAACAACAGTGCAGATCTAGCAGACCTCCAGATGAGCAAGGTGGCAATTCAGCTGCAGTGAGAGGAAAGGAGGAGNATGGGCAGGCCTCGGGGTAAACACAACTCTGCCCAAAAGGAGGGGATTAGGGATTGACAGGCAAAGGGAAAAACCTAAGGGGTAAGGGGAACAGGGATAAACCAAGCAAATGGGAAACTGAACAGAACTGAAAAACATGCCACAACTGCCACCATGATTACTTGTCTTGTCAATTTACTAATGTTTGTGGCTTGTCTGTATTCACATCACAAGTAACTTGTTGGGAGACCGAATACTAGTCAAAGAACTTTATTTTATTTTTTTAATGGGAAAAAAAAAGAAGTGGTATAGGAAAAGTCCTATGGATATATAATTTTTCTCAATAAAAACTTAGACACGTTTGAAATCCTGTTTACCTTCCCAGCTCTGCCTTGGGAGGTTTTAGAATTACATCTGACTAAATTTGCTGGTCAATGATTTGCTCTGTCTGGTAGCAGACCTGAAGTTAGAATTGGGAAGCCTAAGGAGCATTAGGGAAAGTGGGGGAAATAGTCTGCTGGAGTTCCACTCTTTCATCCCTGAGAGAAGCCCACCAGCAGTCAGAGGAGCCCCATGCTTGTTCTCACCATGCAGAAGAGGACCTATTGAATGGGGAAAAATACTAATATAAAAAATATAATAAGAGGATTCCCCCCCAACCCCTGTCGCCTTCCTAGGTGTTGCTTCAGGATGGGTATGAGGCCCTGGTTCCAAGGAGTCAGGCAGAGGACACCAAAGGATATAATCTGCCCGGAGAGCCTCCCAGTTACACTTCGTCTGTCACTATTTCTAGCATTAAAGAGAAAAGAAGGGTAGTGGCAGTAGGTGACTCCCTTCTGAGGGGAACAGAGGGACCCATCCCACAGGGAAGCCTGCTGCCTCCCTGGAGCACGAGTTTAGGATGCCACCACCAGACTCCCTGAGGTAATTCGGCCTTCTGATTATTTACCCACTGCTGATACTCCAGGCTGGCAATGATGAGGTTGAAAAGAAGAGCTCCAGGGTAGTTAAAAAGGACTTCAAGGCTCTGGGTCACTTGGTTGATGGGGCAGGAGCACAGGTGGTGTTTTGCTTGGTTCCTTCAGTATCAGGGATGAGTGATGAACAGAGGAATGCACATTATCAATAAATGATTTAAGGGCTGGTCTTGTCAGTGGAATTTTGGGTTCTGTGATCACAGGGCCACTTCTACAGCACCAGGCCTGCTAGAGCCAGATGGGCTCTATGTATGTAACAAGGAGCTTTTGAAGGAACTAAAGGAAAAAACAACGTGGGTCACCTCTGGAAAGAGGGGCAGGTATCTCAGGAAATGTTTAAGGTGTATGAAAAAAATTTTAGAGCGGCAAAAGCCCACTTAGAACTTACTGGTCTCTGCTGTGAAGTATAATAAATATATTTTATAAATACATGAGTGGGAAAAGAAGGGGCAGGAACAACCTCCATTATTTTTTTATTGGATGTGGGAGAGAATTTAGTAACTAAAGATGAGGAAGAGGCAGTGGTACTTAACACCACCTTTGCCTCAATTTTCAACAGTAAGACAGGTCATCTTCAAGACAAGTGGCCTCTTGAGCTGGTAGATGGGGAGAGGGAGCAGAACAGGCCCCTCTAATCCAGGAGGAGGCAGTCAGAGACCTGCTGAGCCTCTCAGATGCTCACAAGTCTGTGGCACATGATGGGATCCATCCTAGGGGGATGAGGGAGCTGCTGGATGAGCTCCCCAAGCTGCTCTCCATCATTTATCATCAGTCCTGGCTCACCAGGGAGGTCCCAGAGCACTGGAGGTGCCAATGTGAGCCCGTCCCCAAGAAGGGCTGGCAGGAGGATCTGGGGAACTCGAGGCTTGTCAGCCTGACCTCGGTGCCTGGGAAGGTTATGGAACAGATCACCTTGAGTGCCATCACAGGGCACCTACAGGATGGCCGAGGGGTCAGACCCAGTCAGTGTAGGAGGGGTAGGTCCTGCCTGACCAACCTGATCTCCTTGTATGACCAGGTGACCCTCATGGTGGATGCAGGAAAGGCTGTGGGTGTTGTGTACCTGGAGTTCAGCAAAGCCTTTGACACTGTGAGCCACAGCATTCCATGGAAAAGGTGCAGCCCATGGCTTGTCAGGAGCGCTCTTTGCTGGGTTAAGAACTGGCTGAGGGCTGGGCCCAGAGAGTGGTGGTGATGGTGCCACATCCAGTGTGTGTCCAGTCAACTGTGGTGTCCCTCAGGGGTCTCTGTTGGGCCAGTCCTGTTCAGTATCTTTGCTGATGATCCGGATGAAGTGACTGAGTCCTCCATCAGTAAATTTGCAGATGACACCAGGCTGGGTGTGAGTGAGGATCTGCTGCCCCTCAATTTAGGATAGGGATAATTTCAATTTAGGATAAGGATAACTTCGTTGATAAAGTAGTATTAGGCCATAGGTTGAACTTGATGATCTCCAAGGTCTTTTGCAACCTGATTGATTCTGTGGTTCTGTGAAATGTCCAAGCTTTTTTTTTTTTTCTGAGGTGGAACCTTGACTCTTTGTGCGGAATATTAATATGTAACCGATGACTACCCTATGTAGTTAATCAGGATCACTCTTTGTTACTTTTTTATTAAGAAGATGGCTGTTTGAATGTAAAACAAGCCAATTACTTAGGATTAAGCCCCATTTCAACAGCATTGAAGGAACACTGGCTTTCTCAGATTTGCACAGAAAAGCCTGGAAAGTAGAACTACACTTTTACAATACTGGATTGTAGTTTTTAAAATCTGAAACATGATGGATTTTTTCTGATTTAGTAGTATAATTAGTAGTAGGAATTTATTTTATTTTCTTCCAATTATTAAACTGTTCTTATTTCAACCCACTGAGTTCCCTTTCCTCTTCTACTCCCTGGAGAAGTGGGTGACTACCTGCATGTTGCTCAGTTGCCAGCTGGGGTTAAACTATGAGAGCAAAAATGACATTTCATACATTTCCTGTGCTATTTCAAGATCCTCTGTAGGCAGATGAAAAACAAAGGAAAAAAAACCCCAAAAACGGAAGCTCTTCCCATCTTTCATTAGAAACTTTATTGTATTAACCTACAGGTATGTGAAGTGAAGTGAAATATATGGTAGTGAGAGGGATAATGATGAACATCATTCATCTTTGGAAAATATATATATGTTTTCACAACAAAACACTTTTTTTTTGTTACAACTAAGAAAAAAAAAAGCCAGGCATACTTGATAGGTTTTCTTTAAAAATACAATACAGTTCAGTCATATCAAAGTGAAGTCTTGTGGGCTAAAAAACTGAAAAAAGTTATGTTCAGTGTTCTAGCACTAGTATGAATGTATGAAATGACAAGGCTTTCTCTACAGCAATTGATAAATGTACACTCATTTGTTTTCAGTAATTTCAGATACTGTATATACAATCTTTAATATAAAGCATTTTTTGTCAAAACTAGCTCTGTGTTCTTCAGTCTGGACTTTAGAGCTTCAGTGTAAGAATTACTATTTGGACACATACTGGATAAAAAATTGTCATTAGTGTACTTGAAAATCCAATATATTTAGAGTAAAGCATTCCTTGCTTTTGATTTTATCCCAACTTCACTTCAATATGAACTTGCAGATTGTCTCAGCAGAACGTGTGAATATAATGAAATCCTCCTTCCTGTAACCTGCATCTGCATCTCTAATTAAAGTTAATGAAAGTTCTCTGGGTAGATCAAGATACGGACAGATCTTATATGTAACAGTGTGTTGTGATTAAAATCTTAGATATAGTAGAGAGCCGTGAGGTTCCTTATGCTTCTAAGTGGCCTGAATTAATAATGCCTACAGTATTTAAAGCCTAAAGTTTATACTCACTACTTTAAAGTCAGCTATTAACTTTGTGCAGCATTTTACTAAAACGGTGACACATTGCTAGGGGAGAGCCACCTCCATTTTCATTGCTAAATTTTGTCACTATTGTAATGAGAATAGATAGAGGCAAGGCATCCTTTTCCATTCCTGTTTGTGGTGAAGCCAATCTTGTTAAAATTGCTACATCAACTGACCCATTCTGTCTCCTCCACCATGCAGAATGCACTTTCAGAAGCATTTAAATTGTGTGAAGACCACAGTGGGATCTACAAGAAGAGCTGTGTGGCAGACACGGGGATTGAGCTGGGGATCTCTGAAGCTGAGAGCAGAGTGCACTCCAGGAAATCAGTGTTCTGAGCACCTCACCAAGAATCAGTCTCTGAACTAAATTCATGAGCCATTTGCTTGCCCTGTATGTACTGCAGATCCAGCTCAGATATATGCAGACATTGCTGACTACACAGCAGGAGTTTTATCCAAATGCAGGAAGGCAGACCTCAGTAATGTGTATATTTAGAACACACACAATAAGCAAAATTATAGTGAACTCGTCTATTTTCATGAATATTTGACTGAATGTATCACTTAAGGATATGTGAAATACTGGAAATTTGAAAAACCTCCCAACATTTATTCAGCTCCTCACTTTTCCATGTTAAAAGAACTGTTTATATGATGAAGATAATTTACCTAGTGGTCTTCAAAAAGAGCAAGAAGTTTTTGTGAGCTCCCAACTGTTAAAGGCAGCATTTTCTATTCATGGCTTTAGAGAAGAAAGTTTTTATTTTAAAAGTCTGCTTCAAACAGTACAAAGAAAATGTATATACCAGTAGCTCTACATTTTATCTATATGCATACAAACCAAATCAATACGTCATCTTAGACAGGGATTAAGTGGCAACCAGCCTTTGAAATCTAGCTAATTTCTGTACTTTCAAAGTTCAAAGATAATGGAGTTCTTTATTCCGAGGATGTACAAGAAATGCCCAGGGAATTAGAAAACAGCCAGTATCCTTTTCCCTATCCATCAGGGACACACCAACCCTTGGGGCTACAGAGGCACTGCCAGGTCATGTTAAATGCTGGCAGGTCACTCTTAGGTTCCTATAAGTGACTTTCCACTGAAAGAGCATGTCTAGTCTATAGCAACCATTTTAATTTTGGGTTGACATGTTTGGGGAAAATTCTGTCCAATGGATGTATACCTTGGTGAATTAAATTTCCACTGAACCGCGCAGTTCATAATAGACTATTTTGGAAGGAGGGAAGGCCTCTTTTGGGAAAAAAAGGGTCTTTTGGGAAGATGGTCTCCATCCACATGGTCAACAGAATAAGCTAAACTTTAAGGAAGAACTGTTTTTTACTTTTATTCTGCGTTCTTGTTGTCATTCTCAACAAAAACACTTTGATTTTCTTCTGCTGAATTAATGAGTTAAGTTGAACTCTTACGTGTTTTCTAATCACTCTGACAGACATCAGTGTGAATTCTTACTTTGATCCTCTTGCTCTGCCCAGAGGTCCCTTAAACCAGACAAAATAAAGGCCAGTTGGCAAAAATGCAAAAGAAATGGACACACACACTAGAATATTTTTGCAGTTACAAGCTAGTTCACTAAAAACACAGACACACAGCATAAAAATGGAGACAGAAGTTAATGAAGGTGGGGGGGGGTACATGTCACATTATTAGCAATGCAAAAGACCAGCTTAAGCATGTGTTTCCCTATATCAACTATAAAAAAGAAAAGGTGCCTTTTTAGCAAGTATGCACAGAGTTTGCTTAGTTACTTCTAAGAAAAAAAAGTCAGAACAGTTTACTATCTTTATCCTATATTACAGTCATTATTACTACCTTTTTTTATAAAATGTAAACCCTTCCTTGCAGTTAAGATTTACAGAAGTCATCACCTTTGTCCACTCCTTACATAATCAGTCCATGGTGACAAAAATAAACTGATTGAATTTACATATTTTTTGAAGTAGTAACTGATATGTTGTGGATTGTTAGTTTGTATGTGGCAGAAATAGTGGTCAGAACTGCAACATATGAAGCTGAACTGTAGCAAAATACTTGTTGAAGACTGGGTGCTGGGTTTGCAGTACTAGGAGATCTTGAAGCATCATGTAATATTGATGTATGCAATTATTTTATCTCCAGAACTATTCAAGCCAAGTACATCCACCACCTGCAATGGACAGCAGAACCCGGTGATGGATTTCCCAAACAACTGCAATGTTGTGCTTGCTTATCCCCATCAGATCTTGTTTCTTATAATATGTCTTGACTAAAGATAAGAATGGAAGGTAAAATTTGGCAAGGCAGTTTTCCTTCTACTAGTGAGTAACTGGTGAACCAGATCACCTGTACAAAGTGGTATTTGGTAAATTGCACTGTCCTGGGAGTATTACTACTCTGAAACATGACAGACATGAAGCCTATATTTTAAGTTGCTAAAATGTGATGTTATCGAGACTAATCTGCAAACTATTATTTTTTTAAGCCAGTATGTTACAGTATAAATGTGTTGCATACCTGTTTCTATAAAATTTACTGCCGTGAAAAAAAAAGAACAACAATCAGGATCCCCAGAGTGTGGCATTTGTCCATCTGTCACTTGTATACAAAATACAGACCTCGTGCTGAGATTCTGCTTAAGGTACAGCAATTATCTGCTGGACAGATCAGGAGCCAGGAGAGGTTGGTAAACCGTAGAGGGAGGAGCAGGACCATGCCACTCTGCCCCTTGAGAGTCCCAGGGCTGTAGGCATCAGCTTCTTGTGGGGTCATTCGCTGCCGACTTCCTTTGTGGAGGGCGTGGGGCTCTCCCGGACGGGGAGCAGGTCGTAGTGGCACGGGATGTGGCTGTTTTTGGGGAGGTCATAGGGATCCTGGCCGAAGCGCCCGCCGCCGCTGCCGAACGCGCCCTGGACGACGCTCACTGTGGGCTCTGTGAGGAGAGAGAACATGCACTCAGCATCAGGGAAAACACTGGTAACTTCATTTCAGTTTCTGCTTCAGCAGAAGCAGAGTAGAAGCAGCTCTAGAAACACAGGTTGGTGTTTTTGCTTCACTCTTGCAGCGAGGCCCCGCCGTGAGTGCTTTACTGACAGAACCAAGGTAGCATCTCTTCTTTATGAGTCTTTAATTTTGGCAAATAAAAGAAACCCAACGTGAACTTGGGGGTTTTAATCAAGGTTTTATAACAGTCTTTAAAAGCTCAATGGGGAGGGATGTTGATGGATTTCAGTGATTTGTAATTGCAGAAAGGAAGATACGTCCTGTGATACTGGACATGACTTATTACAGCCCAGAGATGATCAGGTAAGCTCCCATTCCCCAAAATGACCCCAAAATTTTCTGTCACTTAAGACATATAGTAACTAGGTAGGGCCCTCATCAGTGGAATACTACATCTGTGGGTGAAGATGCCATTTTATTCTGATCAAGAGAAGGAAACAGAAGTTTTCTGTCCCTCCCATACATTACTCCAGCTGCATTCAGTCTAACCTGGAGCTGAACTACATTGCAATCAAATGCTAAGCTTATCTTAGACTGTAAAGGAAGGCTTTCACACCAGGGAAATTCAGAGGTACCTGTAGCTTACAGAACAGAGCTGAAGGTACTTCAAGCCCTGTTTGTGTGAATTACACAGAAAGAGTAATAAGGTGGTTGTTACAGCTTTTTTTGTTTTGAGCAGAACACAGAATGTGAACACGTAATTGTGTTTTTCCAGTGATTTTCAAGTGTTTTGATTAAACTGAATCAAAGAATAAAAAGCTCTGTGCTCTTTGTTCTTAACCCCCAGCATCCAGAGGTAGGTTTTGTACCTACCAACTTCATACACGTTCTTGTTGGCAGTGGCAGAGCTGGCGATCTCGGCATAGGGGGAGTCACGACGTGCTGGGGACTTCATCTCCACATAGCCACACTCTGAACTCTTTGGCACCAGAGCTGGTGGGTCTTTGATAGTAGCATACGGGTTCTCAGAGCTGCTCAGGGAGCAATTACTTAAATTGTATTCTGAGTTCTTCACCAGATCTGCAAGAAAGAAAAATGTTGCAGAAAGAAAGAGACGTTACAGTCTCAGGCATGCTGTGTGTTGTGGACATTGCTACCAAAAAAAAAAGGGGGTTTTTTAATGCTGAGTTCTGAAAAGCCACTCAGAAGTGAATATTTAAATGGAAACCAGTCATAACACTTCAAAATTATTTGCAATCAATGGAAGCATCTCAACTGCTGCGCTCTTTAATGGACTTGATCTTGCCACCAGCAAATTACTGTTGCAAAGTCTGAGCATCTTCGATTCTGGTTAAAATAGTACTAGCATTATACAGAGTTCATCTGTAGAATTAGTTTTTAACAAGCACTTCAGAACACTTTCTGCCTCTCCAAGTGCTGAACTCAGGACACTATTAAAATAACTGATCTGAGACTGTTTCCAAGAGCAATGTCTGGGCAAATTGGCAGCATGATTTCTAGGGATGGCTTGGGTGGTGCCAGGTTTGGGTATGTAGCCGCACTAAAAGAATCACCAGCTTCTTCTAAGTTCCATAAGGCACATGCAGGAGAACTGGAAAGCAAATCAGATGGCTTGTAATGTCAGGATTTAACTGAAGGATGAATAACTGGCTTCAGAGATGTATCTGCTTGTGCTGGGAAGTGATTTTGTGGTGTTTATGTTGCTTTGTTCTCTGTGTTGCTTTGTGATATATTGCATTATTTGACCTAAGACCTCCTTAGCTCATTTCTGACTCCATATCCAACACAAGACTGATCTTGGACTTGTCAGTGGATGGGTGCTTAAGATTTTGTGACTCATTTGAACTGTGCTTTCTGTAATCATAGAACTGTAGAATGGTTGACCTTTCAGATCACTGAGTCCAACCATTTATGTAACTCTGCCAAATCCACCACTTAACCAAGTTCCTAAGCGCCAGATCTTCAGATCTTTTAAACCTGCTGGGGATGGTGACTCCACCACTTCCCTAGGCAACGTGTGCCAATGTTTGACCACCCTTTCAGTGAAGAAATTTTTCCTAATATGCAACGTCTCAATGTCTGTCTTCTTGTGAGGGGCCCAGGAGTGGACACAGCCCTGGAGGTGTGGCCTCAGCAGTGGCCAGCACAGGGACGGTCACTGCCCTGCTCCTGCTGCCACACCATGGCTGGGACAGACCAGGGGCCATTGCCCTTCTTGGCCACCTGGGCACCCCTGGGCTCGTGTCCAGCTGCTGTCACCAGCACCCCCAGGGCCTTTCCCAGATCTCCAGCCACTTTTCCCCAGCCGGGAGCTGCAGGGGGTTGGTGTGACCCAAGGGCAGGAAAAACCAGGTGTAATAAATCACCCTGCCAGTTTAATTGTGCTGTATTATAAACAAGGGGACAAACCAGCTTCTTTCTGTCTGTTTATTTAACTCATTAGTCACATGGACTTTGCCACACCTTTTCCATTGTTGGGATACCCAGGCACCTTTGGCATGCCTTAATCAGACACCACAAACAGTGACATGCACCAGTTTTATGTAGTGTCTTATGAGAAAACGGAGTAATTCCGAAGATCAAAATACCAGATTACTACCCTGAATTTCTGAAGCTTTTCAATCCTGTTTGTGTCCCTGTATTTTGGTATCCCTTCCAAAGGCTTGCAGTGGATGTGGTGAAGGTTTGTGGTCATGCAGACCATGTCAGGTGCAGTTGTAATTGTCTCTCTTAAAGGCTTTCAGCAGACAGCCTGAGTCCTAACCTCTTCTGCTGTCTAGAACAGAGGTGTGTTGTGACTCAAGCATGACAGAAAACATTTCATCTATGTGACACACAGAGAGGAAAGAGGGGACTTTAAATGGCTTGGCTTCTTGTTTTTGTGGGGTGTTTTTTTATAGTCCCTTCAAAAAAGAAAAAAACCCCACACCAGCAAACAAACCAATCATGCATTGACTCAACATCTAGAAAAAAACTTAGTCCAGCATTATTTTTGTATTCTCTTCATCCAGAAACCAAAGGTAATTTAGAAGAGTAAAAGGAATGTCTATATCATTTCATTTAAATACATTAGAAAACAATCTCACCTTTCAGGGACTTGCCCACATATCCCCTATCAAGTCCAAAAGCACCTGAAGAAAAAATGATAGAAACACCAGAGTAGTTTTTAAATCAAAGAAAACAAAAGTCATTAGACAACAGCTTCTAAATGTTTAAAAAATGTCTTGGGACTTAGTTCTGCCTTAGCTAAATAATACTTTCTTAAGCACTGTTGAACTGCCCAGGATGGGGGTACAGCAGCACTTGTTACTATTTGCTTGCACTTTTCCAACAGGAACAGGGAAGGTAGGTCATAAGGGCTGAGTAAATTACTAAATTGGACCTCACATAACTCCAGCTGCTCACTCTTAATAAGCCTAATAAGTGCTGGGGGATTAAAGTTTTTGTGGGTTATTTTTTTTTTT
>VZTR01009624.1:13279-32448 GCA_013400775.1 Chaetops frenatus
TTTTTTTTTTTTGGTGGTGGTTTTTTTTTTTTTTGTTGTTTTTTTCTTTTTTTTTTGTGGGTTTTATTTTTAATTTTTTTTTTTTTTTTATAAACCCTATCTACCAGAAAGTCACCCCACCTTGACCTGAACATCTCAAGGTGTGCAGAGTTCACTCCAATTCTCAATGCTCTGCTTCCAAATTTAATCACTCCCAAATCAGGGTCACCTTGTTCCAGCCCCAGTGGCCTGAACACCTTGCACCTGAATCTGCAACTCTGCAATTACCTTTACTCACAGATTTCTCTCAGTAAATGTAAACAGCAGTGCATGACAGATGTTTTCAGAGACCTGGCAATTTCCTGGTTACTGATCTATTCAAATAGCTTTGATTGACAGTGTGGAGTGCTAATTTTTTAATTAGGCTGTATTGTGGTACTATGCTACAAGCACTATAAAAGCTTAAATGACTTTATTTACTATCTAAACAAAATTTGTAGTTTTCAAGAGGGAAGTGATATTATTTAAGGGGACCTAAACGTTACTAATTTTATTCCTATCCCATCTATATTTATTAGATCTCCTGTCACCTGCCCTGTTGTTTTCACAAGTTTAATGCTCAGGTCACCAGCCTCAAGAGTTACCCAAGTAATCCCATTTGATTTTCTAGGAAAGAGACACAATATCAGCATTCATCCAGTCCTCTGGAACCTCCCTGTTGCTCAAGATATCCTGCCTTGGGTTAACCACAGAAAGTGTCTCTGAGGAGCATTCAGTGCAAGTTCAAAAGATTTAAGAAAATATAAAGCTGAATATTGAACATTATGACTGAAACCCTTTCCTGAAAAAAAAAAAACAAACTCCAAACAAACCTCAAACCAAACACAACAGATCTGAGCCGGAATTGTGGTTCGACCAAGACTGTGGAAGAGCAGGGAAAAAAAACAGTGCTGCATACTGTTGTTCTGAATCCCAGAGTCTGATATATGTAAATACCAGAAATGAAGGCAATTAAATTTTCTGAATTACACTGCCACTGATTTCACTTGTCAGTGCAATCCAGCCTTTTTGGAAGGCATGAGAAAAGGCTGAAAAGACAGCACAAGGCAGGATATAGCAACTCTCACCATTTCTTGGGATTTTTTCTTTTTACAGACAGTGCTCTGTCTGTTAGCAAATAGGAGGCTTAGCTGGGAAGACCTATTATTTACATCTAAAATGGCTCAGGTAATGAAAAAATACTTTTTAAACCACTGATTGCATTTTGTGATGATTTAAAAAAGAATATATACAACCTTTCATTTATTTAATAAGAATTAGTAATTTTGTTGAAGCAGAGACCCTTATTGTG
Source organism: Chaetops frenatus (assembly GCA_013400775.1). NCBI lineage: Eukaryota > Metazoa > Chordata > Aves > Passeriformes > Picathartidae > Chaetops > Chaetops frenatus. The sequence continues at coordinate 14,610 of VZTR01009624.1, forward strand.
AAAACCCAACTGTTTTATGAAACTAATCAATAAGCAAATCTTGTAATAAAAATAAGATACTTTACACATCATGTCTGCACTGGGCATCAAATTATTCCACTGTTCATCACAAGGGGTCACTTTTTTATCTCTTCCTGTCTTAAGAGATGCATCCCACACACAATGAATAACATTTACAATCTCCTTTTTTTGTTTTGTTTTGTTGCTTTATGGGGTTTTTGTTTGTTTGTTTGTTTGTTTGGGTTTTTTTACCAAGCTCATTGAGGTAGCCACCATGTTTCCAGTCTGCGGGCAGTGTTCCTGTGTAGTCCATGACAGCACTTCGTTTTCCAGGCTCCATATTCTTCAGGTTCACAAACAGCTGACTGGTTTTTGCCTATTTCAAAGAAAGATATAAAGTAAAATAAAACTGAAACTGGGAGGAAGTTGCTGAATTTCCAGGTGATAATCAGGATGAGCAAAAATAAGCCAAATAGGAGAGATTAGGGAACAATGTGAAATAAATTGAAGACTGACAGAGAAGTTTCCATGTTTTTCTGCTTTACCTTTGCCAAGGTCAGTCTCTCCATGTTGGTGACATGAGGTGGACTGGAGCACTGAGTCAGAGTATGGTAACTGGGGTTAGAGAAATAGTGGCTGTTGACATTTCCACCGTTGGTATGAGGTATGGTTTCTGGAAAGAAAAATAAAGGAAAATGAGCAACTGAAAATAACATGGCATTTCTTTCTTAAGACACATTTTTGAGAGTGCTGCACTGATTTCAGAATCTGTGTCTGGAGTTTCTTAAAACCCAACAAACACAAAACTGAGTGTCTTTAATACATTCAAAGAAATCAGAGATAGTGGACAGTAAGTGACAAGGCATGTCCTCACTCTCAGCAAGGAGCATTCACAAGTGTAACCTGCTAAAATCTCTCTCTGCTGTGGTCCCTTCCTCTGTTTTTCCCTTCTGGTCATGATTGTGGTCACTTGTACCATCAAGTCTGCACCAACATCTTCTGGTGCTTCAAGAACACCAGGACCTTTGCTGATATGCTTTTTCTTAACCCTGACAAGTGCTCCTGCTGCCTTCCTTAACAGTGGTATTCAGAGGGCACCACTGTCTGAAGCTTCATGTACCCACTGAATCCCAACTCACAGGCACTTTAATAGGTCAAAAACTTCTGTTCGTTTCATTGCTCCCTCCCTTAATTAGTTTCAAACGTTTTGCTCTCTGTTTCTCTGCAGAATCCTGCCACAGATAGTGTGAAATCCTGATTTTCTACACTCTTTCAGTATTCAAGCTGTTGGCATTGAATTTAAAGTCCCTTGTAGAAACCAGATTTTGCCACTCCAACTGTGTATAAAAGCAGGCACAGAGGAATAGAAATGTCCATGTTTAATGCAGAAAAAACATTTGAGGTTGCAAAATGGTGCACAGTAAAGCAAGGTATGTAGTTGCTTTTCCTTACAATTAACACACTTTGCCAGGGTGAGCCACCTTCATGGTATCAAAAGCAGAAATATGTGAATTCAAGCCCTGCTGGGGGCAGATCTGAACAAACAGCCAAGAGGTGGAGGAAACAAAAATCTGTTCTGAATGCCACGTACCTGAAATGGTGTAATCGGCATTGATAACCCTCATAGCAGGAGTGTAGGTCACGGTGGGCATGTGAGTCTCCTTCCCTTTCTGCTTCTGCCTGTAAATGATGAACAGCACCAGCAGGAAAAGCACGACCAGGACAAGAATGATGATGCCAGCTATGGCTCCTATCTGGTAGGAGTCAGCAGGGAGGGCAGTGCTGGTACGGCTTAGGCTGTTCAAGTTTCCCACTATAATTACACCAGCTAGAATAGAGGAAGAAATGAAAAATAAATGGCAAAAATCCAGAGGAGTCACGTGTCAGGAGCAGGAGACAAAATTTCACTTCCAGATCTAACTGTATTTAATAATGCCAGAATAGAACTCTGTCAGAAACCAATCATAACCTTAAGGAAGAACACTTAGAATCTTCACAGAAAGGAAAAACACTCATAATCTTTATAGAAAGATGTATATTCATGAATTTGAAAAAGTAAGAACATTCCCTGGGCAAAAGCACAGGGCAGGTAAAGCCCATACTCCATCAGCAGCTTTGAGCAGCACAGCCCTGTATTTCATGCAATCTACGCTCCAGTTACTTTGCTCCAGTTAATTATCACTGAAGCATCTAATTTAAAGCCTACAAAACATACAAGAATTAACAGAGTGGGCTGCTTAACTACACCTGTCAGATTTATTTAATGAATGACAGAGAGATGGTGTTTAACAGGCGAATCCAGTTTCTGTGTGGAATGATTACGGTTAATTTTATTGTGTGTGGGCTTTACCTTGATCACACCTGGCTCCTTTCCAGCCTGGGCTGCAGTAACAGGTCCCCGTGATGTGGTCACAGGTGGAGTTGTTCAGACAGTCACAGATCTGGCGGCATCCATACCCGTATGTGCCCTGGGGACACTCTGCACAGAACAAAAGCAAGCAAAAACTCATTAAAAGCTTTGGAGTTACAGGTCTGCAGCACCCCACACGTTCCTGTCCGTGGTCAGCAGATGGCAATGTGACCTTAGCATCAGTTCTCCTGGAAGGGCTCGTAAGAGGACCCCTTGGTATGCAGGAGAGAGGGAAATTGTATTTAGATGTGAATGCATCGTCTACCTGCAATGCCACTAAGGCAGTGCAGTGAGGAATCAAGGAGGGGAAATATGGCAAAATAGACAGAAAGGGTAGAAGGCAGTGAAGAAATGGGCAAGGTGTGAATAAAGAGCCAGGACACTCGTATCCCAGTGCCTGAGAAATCATGTAATCATACAGGTGCATTCAGACACCTGGATGGTGTCGTGTGGTGTGACAGATGTGCTAATGTAAAACAGCAAGAGGAGAGGGCCCTACAAGTGACTCTAAAATGCACCACACATTCATAGAGAAATAAAACTGCTGCTTGTAACATGCTCTGATATTGTGATGTATACACTGAGAAACTACCGACAGGAGAGAAATGCTAAATTATGGAGAGTAAGGTAGTTGGAAGAATTGTGCATAATTATTTTTCTCCCCCAAATGATTTGAATGCAATACTTAATTACTGATCTAAGTGTTTCCTACCTCATATAAGTATCCTGGTAGAGAATTACCCTACACTGATAAAAATTATTTCTTTTGTACTGCCACCTCTTGGTGCTATGTGCCCTGTCACATTACAGTAGTTCTGACAGTTTTAGCAAGTGTAGTATTTCTTCACCTTTTGAGACTCAAATTTCTGAAATTTCTCAAGAGTTCTGCAACTGTATTTACTACTTTTATTGTCTTTTTACAAGAATCTAACTCGTCTTTCATGCTTTCCTAATCTGGAATAATTTACAAAATAAAGTAACACAATGGGTGACAGAGAATTGTGTTGCAGTCTTGACAAATCCCAACTCAAGTGAAAAACTTCTTGTTTGTGCACCCTCTCCTTCTCTTGATTAGACCCAGTAAAACAAGATTTTAAATAATGAGGTAAATGGGTGGGCAAAACCCATCATGTCATAATATATTTTGGTATTGTAAGGTATGAATTAGAAAGTATACCAAAACATTTAGCTTCACATTGTTAAATCATTATAATCAACTTGTAGGATAAAATACAAAAATCTGTAACAGAGTTTGATTTACCAAATTAATCAAACTGATGTTTGGACACCAAGAGACTATCTTTAAAAGTTATCTTTTCCTGAACATTACTGATGTTTTGAGGAGAAACACAGACGTCGTTGGAATGCACGAATTTGGGAGCACAGCTCCATAGAGTCAGCAAAGGTTGGACAAACAGTCCTGTGCTCACAAGCCTGATTATTCTTTTAATGTTGTACAACATGACACCATCAGTGATGTCAGCGGTGTTACCCTTGATCTTCCTGAGGGGAGAACCACACACATGTGAAAACAAAATGCCACCTACGACGCTTTTACAATCCAGCTGTGTGTAAAACCACACCGTGAAGATTAATCTCATCCACCAGCACTGATGCGTTAGCCCTTATCTCTACTTTTCCAACTATTAGCTGTCACTGTGGTTTATGCTAATGGATACATTTCCTTGCTTTCACAGGGTGCTCATGACAATTCCTTGGATTCGTTTTGTTGCTTTTACATGATGGAGTAACTGAGTCTTCCTGTAGCGTTACTCCCGAAGCACAGTGCAAAGAAACAGCCACGACAATCTTTAACAACTCAATGCTGCTGGGTTTTAAACTGCTTAGGAAAGGCCTGTGTCCAGTTCATCAGAACTGTCCCTGGAGCCCCAAGGCCGTGTCCCAAGGCAGAGAGAGGGGTGTGCTCACTGTGCTCGCAGTGCCGGCCCATGAAGCCTGTCCGGCACGTGCATTGCCCGCTGATGTGGTCGCAGTCAGCTCCGTTCTGGCACTGGCAGATCAAGGCACAGTCCTTCCCGAAAAACCCCAGGGGACACCCTGCAACACAAGCAGAGGGATGGGGGAGAGGGGTGAAACAGCTGCTCTGGGACAGGAAGGCCAACATTTGGGTTCAGTGTGTACTAAGGGCTCGCTCTTGCAGCTCCAGAGAGGGAGCTTTCTGTCAGCACCAGGGACCAAGACCTGCCTGGTCAGGAGTGGTTTAAAACACACATCAGGTGAAAATGGGGCTGGGAAGTCGTACTGGCAGCAGAGGTTCTGAAAAGACAGCTCCTTGAAGAAACGAGCTTTAAAAGAGATTAGAGGGAGGAGGAAGGGAGTACTTAGGGAGTTTGTCCATCAGTCAGTGAACCTCTGGGCATATTTCCTTCATAGTTTATGTTGAGGCATTAAAAAGCCATAATAACAACATATTGAACCTGAGCTACTCACAAAGAAAGCATTTCAGTATGAAGAAGACACATCACTGCAAAGAGATCATTATTCACCAGCAGGAAGCAAAAAACCCCTGATAGCTGACAGCTGAACCAGCATAGTGAATGTCTCCCAGAACTGCATCCATATGGTCCTGTAATCCTGTATCTGTTATTTCTTGCCACTATGACACTACTCATTTGAAACAGCAAAGTTCTGATTTTATGAAAAACATGTATTTGAACACTGAATGCAAAACACAGTCAGCAGTTCTATTTTTCTTGAGATCAAATACAGGGGTTGTGGCCAGGCTCACAGTCAGTGAGGCAACCTGAATTGAAGGTAAACCAAACTGAAAGTGTAAAATGGTAAGACGCCAACTTTATCCATGTTTATTTCTAACAAATGTTTATTTCTAAAACTTCATGTGAACTCTTAGCTAGCATGTAACAAATGCCACATACCCACACCCAGTCACTGCACAGCTATTTTACTCTAACAAAAAGCTCTTGGGGAAAAAAAAAATCAGTATTAATGTATGATTAAATGAAAAAAATTCCAAAAGAAATTATGATGTTACAGCCCAGTGAAATTATCTTTCAAGCTTCTAAATAAACGGTTTTTGTGTCAGTATTTGAATTCAATTTGAATTTGAACACAGACTAAGAATGAAACACAAAATTCACTTACTCTGTGTGCAGTAAAGGCCAGTCCAGCCCGGGGTGCACTTGCACTCCCCATCGTAGGCACTGCAGAAAGCTCCATTGTGGCAGTTGCACGTGTGGATGCAGTTTGGTCCCCAGTGGGAAGGTGGGCAAGCTGCAACAACCCAGAGCAATTAATTGACCTCAGATGACAAAGGTTCCTTGATGCACATGAATAGAGCTGCTTCCATTCACACACGAACAGTGCTTTGTTTGGTGTGTGTTGTTTTTCTCCCAAGTGCATGTTTTGGGCTGCTCTGTTCTGAGCAAACAGCAAAAGATTTATTCATTTATCTCAGCTAAGGCATCATTTTACTCCATGTAAAAAGTGCTGAAAAATATTAAATGTGTGAAAAATGCAAACTTGATACTCAGTAAAAAGGACATCCATAGCAGCTTTCTCACAGAGATAGCCACAAGGTACCCTTTCTTCATTTATTTTTAAATCAGCAAGCAGTAAAGAGGATACAGCTTTTAAATCTCGTAAGTGATGGAAAATAGAGAAGGTTGAAACTCCTATATAACCCAGAGCTTTAGACCCAATACTAAGCTTCCTTCTTGTGCTTCTACTGTTGAATTTTATATATTTGCCTAAACGTGGTGAAGATAATCAGGTCTGTACCTTAATCTGGTTAACTCAGTTGCTTCCACGGGCCCAATAATCAATATAATATTTCTAAACCCCAAGTAATTATCCATAGAATGGAGATTATTTTGCTCACAATTATGTCGACTCATTATGAGACAGAATTTACTGGCTGCCTTGGAAATGTCATGATGGATGAATCTGATGCTATGTGCTGCCACTAGAACTGTTAAGTGGTTCCAAAATGCTAATTACTATTCAGAGACAGTAAAAGATATTTTTCTTCATGCTAGAATATCACTAAGTGAAGAGGGTACTCTAAGAATAGACCCTTTCTGTTGAGTAGGATTCTCATCTTGAGGGTTTTTTCTTTAGTAAAGAAAGCAGTACTTTAAGTAGTACTTTGTATTTTAAAAATAAGTAGTAAAATAACTAATTCTTTAGTATTTTAAAAATAGTTTTATGGAGCTACAGTATCAGTATTTCATATGAGAGAAGAAACAGGTCAGACACTGAAACCTTGGTTTTATTTCTGAGTAAATTTAGAAGGCTAGTAACTCCTTATTGTTTTGTACTGATTTGGTTGCCTGAGACCAATAAAACTCTTGAATCCTTTAAACCTCTGCATAACGATTCATGTATAAGTGGGCTGTACTCTTCCAAAGTATCACCTTTTTTTTTCCCGAATTTCAGTTCATTAAAAATTATGATGAATTGAAAAAAAAAAAGCACTGAGTTTGCTTTTTTGCTACTTTCACTTCAGTTGTGCCTTGTAATTATTTTTTGTTATTGTTTTGTGTTTTAAATTAGTGGTCAGCTGAGAAGGACTGTAAATCACATACAGGCAAAAGGTTAGAAGTTTAAAAAAGGTCGCTGGTTCTGAAAGAAATTAATGGAATCATTATTTTCCATGTGAACGAAAGGCCTTTATACAAAGCAAATAAACTTCCTCTGTTATGGTCCGTGAGCACAGCCTCAATAAACACTTCCATTCATATTGCTGGCACCATTTTCTTGATATTGATTCAGTGAGTAAGTTCCTCCCTCCTCCTAAATACCCCTATTCTGCTACTCTCCCAACTACCTACTTATTTTACCATAAAAACAGGGACCTTTGTAGCTACTGGCTTCCACAGGAATGGGCCCAAGATTTATTTTGGTATCATACTGGGTTGTGCATGCTAATCACTTCACAGAATTTAGCCAGTAAAGTTGTTTTTTGGATTTTTTTCCCCAAATTGACCAGATGTTACCCTGCACTTGTGCAGAGCCTGTTAACCTGGGCCAGTCAAACTGTAAATGATACAAACCAATGAGCCATGTTATTAAAAAATGCACTTCTCTGGAAACCCCAGCACAATTTCTAATATTTCAGGGTATGGTGCAGCTTCTTTTATTCACACAAGTGGTCTGACTGAAATTTTGGCACATGTGTGTTTCAGAGTGTGTGGATTTTAGCACCTTATGGGATTGGATATGCTTCTTTTGAGAGTTTTCCTTAAAACATCTCTAATTAGTAAATTGCATAGACCCATCCAGGCATATGGAGAGTAACTATTTAATAAAATAAGTTTAAAAAAAATAATAAAATTAGAGCCCTCCCTTCTCCTTTTTAAGTCAGTAATGAACAGTCCACTGAGTTCAGCACGCGAAGACAATACTCATTGAGTGAGACAGAATGACACTAAAAATGTCTATCTGTGAAATATTTATGAAAGAAAGAAAGAGGAAAATTCATCACAGAGTTACAAGCACGTGAAAAAAAGGCATGGTGAAAAATTTCTTAAAAAATTGTTCAGATGCTTAGTGAGAACAAGGATGGTTGTGCAGCCAGAGCACTAACCTGTGTCTGAGAAAATCTCAGCTTTGTTCTTGGCCTGGCCACAGAAGTTTAGGATCTCTCCATTATTTACCATGAAGTCCTCATTTCTGACTTAAGACAGTGTTTCTTTACAAAAACCATGGTAATTTAAATAGCTGGACCCTGATTATTTGTTCTAAAATTAAAGGGGGAAAAAAAAAAAAAAGCTGGTACTTACGCTGAGAGCAGTCACTACCAATCCATCCAGGGTAGCACTGACAGGATCTGTCAATAGGATTACAAGTCCCATTATTGGTGCAGGTGCATATTCCAGCGCAGTTCTTCCCAAATCTGCCACTGGGACACACTGAGAAGGAATTGGCAGAATTAGAACTCCTTAGTGATCAGAACAAGATTTTTTTTTCTTCATTTCAGGAGAAAAAAAAACAATATTTGGATCAAGAGGTATTGCTCAGCATAAGGGTGAAGTGTTATAAATTTTGGTGAGCACAATATCCATATTCACTATACAAATAATGCAATTGAGGGTACAGAGGTTTTCATACATAAGGATCACACAGCTTAAGATTCCTGATTTATAAACTCAACAATCCACAACAGAAAATATCTCTGGTTTCACAGCTCCCAGGTGATGGAATGGAAATAATTCCATCACTTGGTGTGTGCACCCCATGGAGTCTTTTTGGCCAGCTGTACCTTCATTGCAGAGGGCTCCTGTGAATCCAGGCAGGCAGTCACACAGGCCAGTGATGTGGTGGCAGGGGCCACTGCTGTGCACGCACTGGGGGCAGGTCTGGCTGCAGCGGTGGCCATAGAACCCCGGCGAGCAGACTGGAACCAGAGAGCACAAACTGTCACTGCTGCTGTCCTGCCATCACCAGGACACCCTGCAGGGCACCTGCTCCTGCCTCGGAGCTGGCTCTGCTTTCCAAGCCCAGTGGTGGTCGTTGTTATTTGTGCAGCTCAGTGATTTATACTCCCAAAACAAGGTCTGCTCCCTTTCCTCAAGGATTTGGTGTATTCTGGTTCATCACGACTTTGTTGACATTCCATTACATGTCAAGCCACCCTGAACTTGGATAACGTTTGGAATTCATGCATACTTTATTTGGCTAAACAAGGACATCTTTTGAAGCACATCTGAAGTAACAGATAGAATGGTTTTATCTCTAGATGAGCAAGGTCGTCTTAGACCTTGATTCCTGATGTTTCCTAGCTTGGAATACACACAGCTGTAACTTTACTGGATAAAAAGTACAGATGTTTTCCAATCAACCTTTCTTCTACATGGTACAGAGTCACCCTAACTTCCAGAGAACCTGAGACCAGAAATACAGAGTTGTCCAGTTAATTGTGATGCTAAAAGCATGAGTTTCTCAAAAAGAAAAAGAAAAAAAAGGGAGAAAAAAAGGCTGCTTCTCCTTCTTTGTTGATCTAATTCCTTTTGGCATTTATTTTCTGATAAATTAGAATATTAGGTAATAGATCAAGAGAAATACCTGAACAGCCACAATTAGCACTGACAAAACTACCTTGGAATCTTTTCAATATTTTAATTTCATTCAAGATTCAGTCTTTTAATTACACACTTGATGCAAGTTATATGGCCAGGATCTCTCCAGAGAGATTAACTTCTCCAAGTGAAACAGTGCCAGAAGGTCTTCCTGTTTACTGAAAAGGCACTTTCTGACCAGGATCCAAATTATTCCTATGACCTTTGTCTTCCCAGACTGCAGACTGTGCCTCAGAGGGGCATGGATTGGGAGCCTCTTGTCCAGGTTATAGGCACAGTTTCAAAACACAAGGGAACATTTTTACATGGCACTGTTACACTTCGGGTTCACTGATTGACTGCAGGGCCCTCAGAGATTAGAGAGTGAGAATAATTACTGCTCATGGCCAGAAATGCACAAGGAATACTAATGCCACACTAATGTAGGATTTCGCAGTGCCATGTCAAGCCTTCAACTTGAAATTCTGCCATTCTTGGACTGATAGAATTTTATCTTCCTCTGGTTCTCTTCTTCCTGACAGCGACCCTTTCAGGTCATCTCCTGGCTTTTAAGCCTCTTTTGGAAGAGCCAGGAGCTTCTTTGCTTGTCCTTAACCCACCTGCTCCTGGATCCCATTCCTGGGAGACCTGCTCTGGACACTGGGCTCCCCTCCAGTTCCAGAGAACTCACATTTCTTCTCCCTGAACACCATTCCCTCACAGCTTCAGTGATTCAAACTGGAAACAGCTGGACTGCTGGCAAACTGTGACAAATCTTGGGGGGGGGCAGACTTATTTTTTACCTCCCTGATTCTGGCATGGTTTTCCGTAGTTCATCTGTATCTCTCTTTGTGCCATTTGTATTTTACATAGATAAGTTTTCCAGAAGGAACCATGGGTACATTTGACATCTACTTACTGTGGGGTCTGACACCACTGACAAAACAAATGTTAAAAACTCAAGTATTAACTAAGTCAATGATCCCTAGAAAACTCAAGGGGAAGGCTTTTAGTTTCTGAAACCCAAGTATGTTTTATTTACCTGTATTACAAACTTAACACTCATCAATCATGTTGGGAAATGCTTTAGAATGGAATCCTCTACTACATTTCTTGGAAAGTCGTAAGGTTCATAACAATGCTGCAGCACAGACAGTGAATAAAAGGAAAGCTGTACCATAACAAGAAAAGAACTCCTAGATGGAAACATTTGTTCATTTCAGGTAATCCACTTTTTCTCCAAATATTCATGTATTTTGACAAAATGTCCAATTAAGGAGGGTTTCCTAGTCTTTCACACTACAATTAACAAAGCATTATGATGTTATATGATATGTATTCCAAGCCAACAGAGGGAGAAACAGAATTTTAAACCATTTATGTTGTCCTTACTTCTCTGGCAAGTGGTGCCTCTGTATCCTGGTGCACACTCACAGATCCCATCATCTGGAGAGCAGGATGCTCCATTTTTGCAGTAACAAGGCAAGGAGCAATTTGGACCCCACTGTCCCTCAGCACAGACACTGTCACAGTGAATACCTGCAGCACACACAAACAAAACATTTGTGAAGAGCTCTTGTGCACAGTTAGGTTAAACCTTTGCTTCTCAGAGGACTGGACTTCAAAACACAGTTCACACAACCTGTTTATCAAAACATCACCAACATCAGGGAGGAACATCAACATAAGCCTGTATCTCTGTTCCTGCCTTCCCCCAGAACAGTGAATTTCCCTCATATTCCAGCTTTGATGAGAGGTGCATAAATGGCTTTTCCTTCCTCCATAATGGCTGTTTCAAAACAGCAAAAGATTTTTGTTTTCAGATTTTATGTTTGGAGAAAGCACGACAAAAGGTATTGCAGGAACTTCTTCTGAGAATTCTTCATGTCTGACATAATTTGTGTATAATAATGGGGTGCGGGACATGGAATGATTTCTAATTAGTGGTGAGCTGATTACTGCTCAGCCTCGTACAGAATGGAAAAATGTAGTGCACACAAAGGGTTTCCAAACACACCATGTGAGCATTCCAAAATGCTTAGCTGCCAGTGTTAAGGATGCTGGCCAGTCAGTGCTTTGTTTAACCTGCTTTGATATAAAGTTGATGGTAAAATGGCCACAACCTTAATCTCTACACAAAGATCACAATACAAACCATCCATTACAATCATCCAATCACAGTTTGTTTGCTTTGTTCTTTTGTTTGTTTGCTTGTCATTTTTCTTCACAATGCAGCAACATTAAATATAATTTTCCTGCTTTTTAGGAAGCACTGTGCATGTTAAATGCCAGCAGGCAGCACCGTGGAACTCAGACCATATTGTGTCTGCAGCACTTTGCACTAACAATCAAGTTTTATTGTAATGCCTCTACTGAATGAACCCTCCACTAAGGGAAAAGTGGACTGGATCCAACCACAAGCATGTCCTGTTTTGTAAGTATTTCCAGCAAAATATGCCACAGGTTCAATGGCTGCCAGAGTCCTAAAAAAAGCAAAACAGTTTTACATGTGACAAGGAAAAAAAAATCTTTAAACTTTGAGCACTGAAACCTATGGCTTGTAAAAATCCTGAAAAATAATTACATGGTTTGCTGATAGATCAAACTCAGAGGTGATTCCTCAACACCCCAGCATGTACCTTGCAAAGCTGTCCCTGTCTAAAGACCAACTCTCTAATTAGAGGAAAGGTACAACTCCAGATCCTTGAACTGTTTTTCTCTGCAGGACAATCAACAGACTGAAGAATCAAATACGTGTTTCAGCAGATTGCACCAACCTGTGCCAGCAAGACAGAAGAACACTTGACTTTAAAAATTCAGATACTGACAGACGGTACACAGGCCACCTAAAAGCCCTGACTGCACAATGATAATTAGTACTGGCCTAAAAAAACCCTATTGTCAGGAAATGAAAGGCTGCTTACATCACTCCTTTTTCAGTTTTTGCGTGCCTAGACAATGTCATTCCCATGTCTCCATCTACATCTGAGAGGCAGTGCTGAGTTGTTTCTCAGTAGTCCAGTTCAACCTTTTCATTAACTCATTTATGGATAAACAGGTTAAAGAGAGAGGTTTGCTTTTGAGAGAGGCTGGTGCACATGAGCAGTATGACATCACTGTGTTTTAATTCATTTTTTTTCCCAGAAATAAGACCACTTCTTCCAGCTGCTGCTTTGTCTGGGGTTCCCAAACTTGAGAATTTGGGTCTGTAAGTCTGTGAAAGCACAGGCAGAGCACCTCAGAGGGTTATCTGCCCTATCTCACATAGCTGCACTTGGTGCACCCTGCTGCAGAAAAGACATTTTTCACAGCCTCAATGGGTGTCGGTGGTGCTCAGTGTATAATGGTCACTATTAACAAGCCACTGGTTGCCAAGAGCTACCAAAGTGCATTATCTGAGATTATGTAGACCAGTGACATACAATAACACCAGGCTCAATTATACTGCCTTGATCTGTGCACAGAGGATGCTTTATGACAGCAGAGTGTCCGAGGGTGATGTGGGCACGCTGGGATAGGGAAGACAATGGGTCCCATGCCATGGGGCTTAAAACAGCCAGCAACTACTGCTAAAAATGAAGAAAAGGGGGAAAAAAGACTCCTTCAATACACATCAGGGAAAATCATGCCTTAGGGAAACTGAAAAAACCTGCCTTTTATTTGCCATTCTCACCCCTTATGAGGAGGTGAAGAATGGCATCACTCTACCCAGCAAGTAAACAGTGTACACTAAATGTCACTAACAATGATAACAACATAACATACTGCAGGAGTACTGAATAGGATTCTGTTTCACTATGATTTTACTATATTCACTCTTGATCATAAGGAAAATCAGTTTCACTCCTCTGACTGTCAAGAACGAATGCAGCCAGGCAGAAAACATGTAGTTATTAAAACAGTTTTTAGCCTATTTATTTATTTAGATAAGTTCACAAGGCACTTCAAAGTAACAAGTTGAATTTCATATCTTACAGTTGTTAAAACTAAACATGTATTTTTGAGAAATAATAGGTTAGAAATAGTAAAGGGATTAAAAAAAGTTTGAAAACTTCATTTCCAGAGTGATGCTTTTTATGAAATTTCACCGAACAAAGCTAGGCTTTGACAGTAAAGCCAGAAATTATTCAGCAAAAAGAAGCATTTTTACTAGAACTTGCAAAGCAAGATTAGACTCAGCTTTTACAACAGTGTTACCAACTGGTTTATGATTGTCACAGTTTCATGCAAGTATTAATCTCTGACACAGTAAAATTGTTTTTATTAAGTTTTCATGTTGGTTCTGATACTGATAAGGATATCTGCGAGAAAATGTTTTTGCCAGAGCTATGGACAAAGAGCTCTTTGATGGCCTTCACAAGTTGCTAGGCAATAGCTGAATGGTCATGATAAACTTCAGCTAAGCTGCTCTGAAGAAATGCTCGTGCATTTAATGCCCAGTGCTTTATGCTGGGGGCCTCACATCCAAATCAGCATTCCCCCAGCATTCATAATTGCATGAATGAAGTGAAGAATTCTTTAGGGAAACCACTCCTTCTGCCCATGCTAGCAAAGTATTTGCACACTGCCTATGCTACATTTTTAAGTTAAGGCTCAGTGATCCACCCGTGTCAGATCAACAAAGAGCTGATTTGTTTTAGCACTTTAAGGGGGAAAAAAGTTACCAATTATTTCTTACTATCTTCCCAGGCAAATTTACTAATGGAATAAGTGCTGTTTTCCAGCTTATTATGTTTCCATTAGACTGATAAAAGCTTAACCAAGCTTAAAGAAGAATTTTTTTTTTTAATAAAGAACATGTATTTGCTATGCAACTTACATTAACACACATGGAGCTTTCCAGTATAGCCCCTCAGAATAAAAACCTATTTATATACTGTTGTACTTCCCATGTGTCAGTGCAAAACTGGAAATGTAACAGCCTAAGCTAAAGAATGAACAAGACCTTCAAAGGGTGGGGAAATATTGGTGTCATTAAAGCTAATGATGCTTACCCATTATGGTCCAAGAGCTTGCCCTTTATATTTGAGAAAAACTAACACTTCTTTTCAAGGCAGCTGCACCTTCTGATGGTAAGAATTACTTGCTTAATTTCTCTGTCAAATAATGGATGGGCAGCCCAAAGAAAGGGAAGTGGTGAAAAATGTCCCAGGCACTATTTAGAAGTATTCTCACTGTCTTTGAAGGAGGGAGGTACCTTGCTCCCCAGCTGAAGGTAGTCAGAGGAATTAATTAAAGTGTCCCAAATTGAGCAGCTATTGAGAGGATCAGAGATTTTTCCTCTAGATGTTCAAATCTCAGCTGCTTCACTGCAGCAGCAGGAGAGTCTGTAGCTGCAAGATTTGCTAGAAAGTCAGCTAGAAGAGATTGTCAACATGAATATCTGAGTATGAAGGCAAACAATTATCTACAGATTCTAGTGGCAGCATCCCTTTTGAGATATTTCCACTATCTTTCTGAAGGCCATACTCGCACTATATACTGCTATCCACTCCAGAGGTGCTCTTCTTTTCATCTATCAATCTCAAGGTAGCCAGGAGATAACACTTTTTTAAACTTTTTGGTAGGCAGAAAACAAAAAAACATTTAATCACTGATTTAAAGATTTTTTTTCCCTAAAAGAGTGGTATTTCTTCCACATAAAGATCCACCACAACACACAGAGAACAGAGATACAGACAGAGCGGAATCTAGATGTAGGATGGGGCCAAACCTCTTGTTAGAGAATTCCTCTCCCCAGGTTTGAAACATAAATTTGTCATTTATCATGAGAGAGTGCTCAGATATAATTTTTATTTGAGTGTTCTTCCCAATAGGGCCTCATCCTTCAGGAGCCATGGGGAAACTGGTGATTGGAGGGAAAACCATGTTTTTACACGAGAACCTTGGCTTGGGTGCATTGGTGCTACAGCAGCAGCTCATTTTTTGCTCTAAAGATGAGGAAGACCCATGACAGAACTCTTCTAATTCTGCTTTTTCCCTCTTGTAGGAGGGGAAAAATGCATACTCATGGAAAGCTGAGGGTGAAGGCAGAGCTGCAGGCTCCCAGCAGACCTGGGTGTTTCCATCAGCAGGGTGGGTGTCAGATAGCAGACCTCCCCTTCATAATCCAGCAACAAATGTGCCTCTCAGAAATACTGTCAGAGGCACATAGAAGGACACAGAAACAACACATCTGGTGATGGGTGAGCTGAGTTATGCCAGCAGGTGTCCAGCACAGAAAACGTCACCGACACTCTTCCTGCTGCAGCCTGTGGGTGAATGCTAGGCCCGCTGGTGAAACGTGTGCTGGTATTATTGCATCTGTCTTTTCCACAAACCAATGCCATTGTTTTGGTACAGATAGCAGACGAGTGGTATTTCATAATCTCTGGCATCACATAGCCCTTAAATCGATTTTGAGAGTAACAAATGTTGCGCCACCCTGACGTGACATCTCCTTGCAAATGCAAAGGTACAGCAGAGGTGCTCTGGTGAAGGCCGAGCAGTGATGTGTGAGCAGGAACACCCACATGACTGCAATTACAGCAATAAACTGTCTGGAGGAAAAAAAACTATTGCCATTTTAATTAATTAATCATATTGCTTTAATTAAATTAATTGATTAATACTTCAGTGCGATACCTTGGTTTGCAAGAACGTGGGTTCCCTAATCTTACAGGAAATTTGGGAAAAATTATTTTGACAGCTGCTTGCAGAACAGGTAAGATTAAGTAATGAAACTATCATAGTGCTTACTGGTTTGCTTGTTGAAAGAAGTGTTAGGTGTACCTTTTCAATGAAGTTAACCTTAAGTTTTGGTAAAATTTAATAGGAGAATTATCATTACCTATCAGGAGAGTATTATTTTCTGTGTTTTTCTTCTGCTTTCTATTCTGACTCTTTTCCACTGTCTAGCTACTCAGAAATGAAAATTAATTTTCCCTCCAAACGAAAAAGAAGTTATTTATAAGATACAGTGAAAATGTCAAGGGATGAGAGAGTTTGGGGCAGACATCATCTTCTGTGTGGGTGGATGTTTCTCATTTGTGCCATCCTGTCATGTGGCTCCTGGAACGTGACGGAATGGTCAGACTGCCAGGAAGAAAACATCACCCTTAACTCTTGCTTCCCGAAACAGAATTAAGCTGCTGCACAGAGAAAACATGATGCAAACTACAAAAGAGGGTAGGATTTCTAACAGGAGTCCTATAAACTAAGTTGCTTTTGTTTAGGATGAAACAGAACCCAAATAAAAACCAGCAACTCTAAATAAAAATAGAGATCTACTAAGATCTAATTTTAATTATTTTTCAAGTTTTTAACACAATAGTCAAAAACTGAACTTTTTTTCCTAAGCAAAACCTAAGAAGGAAAAGAGAATACATTGGGCATGCTCAAAAACAAACTAAAAACTGCTCAAAAACAAACTGAAAACTACTCAAAAAGACTAAAGCTTAGAGCATCTCATTGCTGAACCAGTGGGGAGCTGCAGCTCTGTCTGGAGGCTGAGGCCAAGCCCTGGTGGCCACATCAGCAGTTCAGAGCTCCCTCACACCCTGAGGTCACTGACCCACCGTCCCCATGCAGCTCCCCAGCCTTGTGGGACAACTGTGTCACTCCTTCATTTGCTCCTGAAAAGTTACATAAACTATTCCCTCTGACGAAATTCCCTGGGGGAAGTGCAGATAACTGTTCTCTTCTGAGACAGGGCTGAGGAAAATGCTGCGTTTAAAGTACCTTTTTGGAAAATCTGTGTTATTTTGATGGCATCAAAACATTCTGGGAAGTTCTCCCTGGCGTCATGGATTTATTTGTGCTTAAAAAATACTCACAAGTTCACATTTTAAAGCTTCCTCAAAATGTATTTATTTTCTTTAACACTACCTTCCCAATGGTTTTAAACAACTAAATCTTTCATTTGGGTTAGAGAAGCATTAGAATGATCCAAATCTGTTTTCTCCTCTCCTTGTTTTTTTTAATTAGGTAGGTAACACTACCTACGGAAAACTAGTATGCCTGATGGTTACTTTCACAAATCCAAACAAACAAACGAACAGCTACTCTAACATAATTTCCTTCATTTTAGAAGCTCTTGTATTTTCCCCACATCCTCCACCTGCTTCTCCACACAAATCTACACACAACCTCCCTCTGTAATCCTGCAATCCGCTGCTATTCCTGCAACGCACTGTTACAGCACAGCTATTTGAGAGCCCTTTCCTGAAGCATTCCCTCCTTTTTTTCTTAATCATTCTAAATATAAGCATCTGCACAAAGCCTGGATTCCTCGTGGGTATTGCTCTGACATGCGAAGTGTGGGAGGAGGCTTTTTCCAGACACTGAGTATAAAGTGAGCGGTGGATGTTGTAAAGTGTGTCTAGACATCACCAACATGTCAGAACTAGTCTGT
>VZTR01009624.1:32493-60521 GCA_013400775.1 Chaetops frenatus
AAGACTTCACTAGACAAAATTATTATGTCTTTATCTTATTATATATTATATACTGAATATTATTATTATATTATCCTTTCCCATTCCTGAATCCAAGCAGAGCCAAGGTTTTCGCTGCACTTGAGGCCTCTGTCACACCCTGGGTTAGTTACATCATGCTGGCCAGGTAATTTTTATAACCTGCTCTAGAACACTGCTAGATTTTTAATCTGGCCTTCCAAAACTGCCTGTTTTAACCTGGATCCATTCATTAACACACCTTTTGACCTTGATTGTCTCTCAGTTTTAGAAGACTCACAGGATGTACTTCAAGTTGTGCATCTGGGACTTGTGAACAGCTCTACCTATCTACACTGTGGCTACTTGAGATCAGCACTGTTCACATGTTTACATGGTGGGTATTCTTTGATTAATACATTTAGTAATTTATGAGATCACATTTTGAGCAGATTCAAATGTAAATTTGTGGAAATGGGCCCAAAACACACAGACAATTACCTGAAAACTACCTGAAAGTAAGGACATTAACATCATAACAAAAGAAACACAAGGTAGTGTAAGGAAAAATAATAACAGATGGCATAAGGCTAATAGTATATTTTCGTAATTCACTCAGGTAACTTCTACTATTTTTTGCACTGCTGAGGCACCTGAGTGGCTGCTGTCAAGTCACACTGCAGCTTGTGGAGAGAGAATTGGGCCAAAAAAGTCCTGTCTCCATTAGGTGAGTGCTGGGTCTTGAAGCCCGTCTCACGCACACTGGGAGAGAATGGTGAGACAGGCCTTCTCAAACAGCTAATTTACAGAAAAAAATTAGAAAATAATAGAGAGGTTTGGTCTCCCAGAGCAAACTCTTCCTGCCTGTGCCTCTGTATCCTCTAGAGATTTCCACTTCCTACCCCCAATAATCATAAAAGTCATGTTCATCTGAACAGAAAGTAGAAAAAACAGCAGGTAAGCTGTAATCAGCTACAACTAATCAATCTGAATTGCAAACACTGAGTATTATGTACTTCAAACAAGATGCTTGCATTCCATCCACAGAGCTAGGAAGAAAGAGCATGCAAAAATAGAGGTTTGAGAAAAAATATTAAGACTGTATCTGTCTGAGGAAATTATAAGCTCACCTCTGCCTACTTTGATTAAAAGCACCAGAAAAAAAAGAAACAATTCTGTCATCAACCTACAAGTCAATTAGGCAAAACATTAGTTTATAGAAGAGTGGAAAATACCTAAAATCACAAATAGAACTCGAAGTGCTGATTTTCAGAGCACAAAAATGCTTTGGTCACTTAAGGTTTGCTTTTCATGCTGACTCCTCATTATTAAATGGAAGGAGCCCACACAGACAGGTGATGTAAGATGTGACCCTTCCAACATTGCAGCATCACAGTGAGGCAGCAAGGCTGGAACACTCCAAGAGGGGCAAACTTACAGTTTTATTAAACCTTAGTGAAGATCAAAGAGTCCTCCCAACTTTAAAGCTTAGAAATCCATGTGAGACCTAAAACATTTCATGGTAGCTGCCCTCCCACACGGTTCCACCATGTTTTAAACAACTCTTGCTCTCCACCAGCAACAGGGTGCAGCAACTGTGCCAGACACAATTTTGGTGGATGATCAGAAACAGTTCTTAAAATTATGTTAAAAAAATTGTGAGAAAATTTTCATACAGGACAAAATATGTGCAGAGAAACTTAAAAAAGGTTGAGACACTGAAATGGCAGCACAGTTTCTGCATGGTTAATTCTCTCCTTGGCTGCCTCAATGAAGCTTCCTGAGCTCCTGGATGTGATGCTTTACCCCAAAGCTGCCAGAACAACCTTGGATATTTACAGTTGATCACCACTTTCATAAGGAATCGTGTAGTGGAAGTGCCCAAGCTTTGAAGTTTCCCTTTCCACTCCCAGTTTTCTGTAGATCCCACACTGGACAAAGCTCCTCCACCTGCAAGTCACAGGGGTGACACAGAATGGGCTCCTTTCCCCTTTCCAGCCTCACAATCTCTTCCTTTAACCACAAAACCAAGCCCCACTGGGGGGAAAGCTCTGGTTGTGCTTCCCAAGGATGTGTCCTGTACCTGACCATCCCGGGAGGCAGCGGCAGTAGCCCGTGGTGGGGTGGCAGCCGTCCGCGTGGCTGCAGTCACAGCGCTCGGCACAGTCCAGGCCATAGGTACCATCCTGTGGCAACAAAAAACACAACAACCCAGAGATGATGACAGCTGGGAGTCAGAGGAGAAACAAGTTATGGTCAGCCCAGCCTCAAAAAGCGACCACAGATCTCTTCTGAATCTCTAGGCTGATCTTAATGTAAAATACTTGTGGCATTTGGAACATGTCAGCATCCGACACCTTCGTTGTTTCATTAAAGACGGGGAGATAAAGAATGAATTATACTCCCTTGAAAAATCCCAGACTGAAGCAATTAAATCTCCTTTCTGCATCAAACCCTGAGATCTCTGCTTAGGGGTCAAAAAGGCTACCACACAGATGCATAATTTTTAAGAAAACGAGTGAAAAGCATTAAATGACAAGATACCTTCAGTGTGAGGTTCACTGCATAAATAATGCAAACTATCACTTTCTTTTGATTAGAAACATTTTTCTTTTGATTAAAAAAAATTTCTCTCTGTGCTGCAACATGTATTTAATCAAAAAGAGATAATCTCTGGCTATGGGACAATGCACAAAATAAAACTTTTATTTTTACCTATACAGTATTTTTTGAACCAACAAGAGATTAAAGTTACAAGTTGAAACACCCCAGTTGGTGAATTCAGCTGTGCAAAGTGTGGCTGATTTTCATGGAAAACATCTAAACATTTGAATTTGCTTTTCCAGCTTCTTCCATAGAAGTTGGCACATAGATTTGTGGATAATTTCACACAAAATCAACCCAAGAAACTGAGAAGAGCAGATTTTTTATAAGTGCAATCTCCAAACAAGGCAAAGTACAACACTGATCTTGAATAAAAAGTATCAAAACCAAATTAAAAAAATAATAAAAAAGGGAATGGAAAAAAAGCCAGTATAATTTACAGTAATACTTCAGGGTTACCCACAGCAAAGGCAAAAAAGTTAAAAAAAACATGTCAGGTTTAAACCCAAATCATTTAAATTCAAGGCTAAAAATTGGTGTCAGTCACATGAAAAATACGAATAAAACCTATAGGAAAATTAATCTGCTGTTCTTTGATGTTCATGCATACATTCCAAGCAAGTGCCACAGAATTTAGCTATTCAACTGCCAGTCTTTCAGGTCTAAAGCAGAACAAAATCTTAAATTACTTCAGTGTAAGGAGCCTTTTGCTCATCTCAACAATACATTTTTATATACAGAAAAAGAAAAGATTAAGCATTTCCTTTGCATATAATCAGATTTGGAATGAAAAGAAATCCTTAAATATGCTGTTGAAAAGCAGTATTTTTAGCCTGCTATGTACTTGGACTGAAGTCCAAACTGTAGTTCAAATCTTGAACAACAATCTGAGCAGTGATAATAATGTTCTGAAGTTACTGAAACAAATTGAAATACATTGATTTAAAGAAAGTCTCTGCTCAGCCAAAAAAAAACATTTCAGACAACTGTAAGTATTTGAAATAGTTTTCTATTTATTCCCCTGCTCTGCTCTGGAATTTTGAAGCAGAATTTGCATTTGAAATAGGTAAATGCTGATGGACATTGTTTGATTAAGATGGAGAGAGAAAGACAGTGAGCTTGGGCATGCTGAATTATCTGATTCAGAAATGCTTTTAAGTTATATTTTACTAAGTTTGGGATAATGATGCAACTGCTCTGAAATGAAACATGTCTTTTTTAAATGTCAGTTTTGGACGAGCTAATGCAGCTAGGGAGGTCTCATCATCCTTCAGAATGAGGCACTAAGTGATAAACAAAGGTGCTTGAGGAAACAGAAAAATCAGTGTTCTGATGGGGATGCATTGTTGGAAACACTGCACAGGTGGTACTGCCATCAACTTTCCTGAATATATTCAATTTTCTTTGCCACTTTACTCACTACAGGAGTGCTTCATCTTAAAACCAAAAGCAAAGCCCCAAAAAATCACTCCTAAGTGTTACAAATGCAGTTCAGCAGAATAAATTTTACTTTCAAAATGGTGATTTCCAGTTTTCTGCTGCAGTTCAGCTACTCTCATGGTACTGCTCAGCAGAGCTTGTCCAAGCTGAAAAAAGCTTAAATGTGATATGGGAGGGGAATTTACAGGGTGTATGTTCATTTGATGGTGATTCCTTTCCTGTTATATCAAAGCAACAACCTGCTCTGCAGATATGTTGCAAAAGTTAACAGTTGATAGGGGAAAGGAAAAGAAGAACATAGAGAAGTTTATTTTAACAATTAGTTTTGTTAAAAATTTCCCAGAAAATTGAGTTTCATCACTGAAAACAATGGACCCTGGTAAAACCCTTTTTAAAATAAAGTATTTCTCTTTTATGTAGTGCATGAAATATAATTGAAATGAAACAGTTACACAATAAAACAAATACATTTGGAATTTCACAATTTAAAAACTTTTAAAATCGTGTATTTCAATTTCTGTATTTTATTTCCCAGATTACAGGGTGGGACAGAACTGACAAGGAGCTTGCCATTATTCTCACACTGATTTCTGATTTTCCAAAGTCTAGGAGAGAGTATGAAAAGCAAAGACCTGCCATGAAACTGGGTGGTAAAAGTAGCTTCTCCCTTTTGACTGAAAAGGAATGAAAAGTCTTTATTCATACTGTAGCACAGACAAAAGGAAAAAAGTAATTAAAATGACATTATTTGATTTGGGGAGTATTTTTGGTATTTCTCTCTTGTAATTTATACTTAAAAGTAGCTGAACAGTAGCAGTTTGATAGCATTTGAAGAAGAAATGTTAGAAGAATTGTCGGTGCCTGTCCCTGGCCCTACACCCCATCCTGTGTGCTCCAAAGGGACTCATCCCCATGGAGATAAAGAATGACAGATGCCCCTCCCTGCCCAGTATTCTGCTACAGAAACTCAAAATCCAGTGGAATTATTAAACTACCTGGCAAGGGAGTTCACATTTCTCTCCTCTCCATCCTGGGGCACAGGTGCAGGTTCCATCCAGAGCATTACAAGCCCCTCCATTAAGACACTGGCAGGTAAGGTTACAGCCCAGTCCCCATGTGCCACTGGGGCAATTTATGGAGCAATCCACACCATGCCAACCTGCCAAAAAAAAGGGAATGAAGTCAGAAATTTTTCAGGTTTTCCCACATCCCTCTCAGAGGATGTTTCATGTCTCTGAGATGGGCAATACTGGGGTATAACATTCACTGCAGGATTTATCAGCAGCGTCAGCTGAGGGCTTGTCCAGGTTGGAACAAAGGTGTTCAAGGGCACCTTGCAACATCTGTGCACAGCACACATCTGCACATGGGTGCCAACAAGCAAAAGAGACTGATGGAAGATCTGAAATGGAAATAGAGACACCTTGACATTTCACTGAGGAGCTCTAAACTGCACTGAGACTGTTAAGGTATAGCCTGAAAATAATTAGGAATATTTTCCCTAGGCTCAAGCTGCTGCTTTCATAATTGTTCCACCAGCATTCAACTCAGACAGTCCTGTAATATGGTTTTAACAGGTATCTAACAAAAAACCAACCAAACAAACAAACAAACCCCGCATAAAAATATTCCATAAATTGGATTCTCCAAGGAAACAGAGAAGACCTTTTAGATGATTTCTGTACTTCTCTCCAAATACAAAAAGAAATGTAAAGGAAAATAGCTCTAAAATGCAGCAGTCACCACTGATGATGCCTGATAGCAATGGTTTGCAGACTGGGTAGACTGGGATGTGAATAGATTTTTTTAAATGTGATCATCCATTGAATTCAAGAGGAACAGTGTGAGGCAGTCAGTCACTAGTGACACAGGCCAAGTTTCTAATTTTGTACCTTGTTTACAGTAAGTGGAGGGAAAATAATTCTATACTGAGCCTGATCAATAGACTATGCAAAACACATGAACTGAAATCAGGCTGCCTCGTGCTTCATTGATAACTTCAAATTTAGGGGTCATTTCAGGAAAAAATGTGGTACCACACTGGCTAGGAAATTGAGATACCTTCCCTCAACTCTCTTGCCAGGATTTAAAATCTTCCTTTGTTTACATGACAAGTACCTAGGTTTAGTTTAATTTTACCTTTTGCTGTCCTTTTTCACTGTAGGATGACTAAAACTGCATCGAGCACAGGCAGATAGCATTCTGCATTGCCCAAGGAATGTTTTTCTCCTCATGACCTAGCTGCTTTGCAGTACTTATCTGAATAGGGTTAAATTAGCTCCACTGTTTCTGGAAGGAGTAAAAGTTCTACTTTTGCTGCAAAACTGATTTAATAGTGTCAGTCTCTGAAAAATTTAGTGGCTATTTGTCTGGGGAAGCAGTGACAGGACAAAGGGAAACAGTTTAAAACTGGAAGAGGAGATATTTAGATGGGATTTTTGGGAGGAATTATTCCCTGTGAGGGTGGGGAGGCCCTGGCACAGGGTGCCCAGAGAAGCTGTGGCCCCTGCACCCCTGGCAGTGTCCAAGGCCAGGTTGGACACTGGGGCTTGGAGCAGCCTGGGACAGTGGAAGGTGTCCCTGCCCATGGCAGGGAATGGAACAAAATGATCTTTATAGTCCCTTCCAACCCAAACTGTTACCAAATCCTCTAAAATCCTTGGTACAAATAAACTCCTGTAACACTGTCTTTTCTGGATCAGCAGGTCAGGCATCCATTTATTCCTGGTCAGGATCTCTGTGTGTGGTTGACAAAATTCTGGCCTCCACATGGATGCAGAAACAAAGCTTTTTCATCTATTTATACATTTTTCAGCAAACAAAGAAATTATTATTCATTGGTTCTAAATTATGTAATTCTCTTTCATTAATTAGCATTCTATCATCTATTGGTAATTGATTCCTCACTTCTCAGGCTAATTAATCTGTATATTTAAATCCTTTTTATTATCTCTTCCCCAGGTAGGGAGCTTCCAACATACATATATGGAGTCTTTGTTATCTTTTTGTCTTCTTCATCTTCTGGTTTCTGCAGAATGTCTTTGTAGCCCATAAATTCTGCACTTCTTGTATTCGATTTGAACACCACATCTCTCTCTCTCTCTTCCTCCCCCAGGCTTTGTTCATTGAAGCATATCAGAGTTAGCTAGGGAAAACTTCAAGTTTCAGTAACTTTTCCCAAGCTGTATTCCCACAATAGCTTCTTATGACAAACTTTGCTAAATGCTGGCTAAAAGTGATTCAAAATTAACTCACTGCTTATAGTTAACATATTGGTTATGATTAATTAAAAACAAGTCATTAAAAGTTAATGAAAAGCATTAATTTAAAAAAATAGAAAAGTTATGTAATTTCCAACAAAAACATTCTGGGATTCTATATGACTTTGATTAGGAGTGCTGACATCAGATAAAGGGTACACCCCACAGACCTCCTGGCAGAGCAGAGTGCTTCCCTGAGAACATTTTCCTTGTTTTCACCTCCCAGAGCAGCAGAATCATAAAGTGCCTGCTTCTCATTAAGTTTCCTCTTCTCTACTTCAAAAATCCAATTTTATTTCATGGCTGCAGAGAAATAAAATGCATCTGAGAAGACACTTACCTGCTTTACATGCACAAGAACCATCCACAGGTGAGCAAGTGGCCCCATTTTTGCAGTTGCACACAGAGGAACAGTTCACCCCATACGTTCCAGGGACACAAGGGGTACCACAAGAAGCACCCTGAATGATGAAAAGTAATGTTCTAAATACCATCTGAGGAGGCTCAGACAATACAGCTGATTCAAGTGATACAAAAGCCAGAAAACAAACAGCACAATGCACATCCTAGGCTGTCACTAAATTATCTTTAATTTAGGGGAGAGGGACTCCATCATGCTTTTTAAGTATTTTTAAATCTTTTAAAGTAAGTATTCGTTTTCTATGAGTTGCTGTGAGAGCTCAGGTCACATAACACCTGGTTAGATCAATGGACAGTAATAAAGAAGCTATTTATGAAACCAAACACAGTAATAAAGCAGTTTAATTGTAAATTATATGGGTATGTAAAATATTTTTAAGAGCTAATTTGGCTGACGTTTTCAGTTATTACTTGCAGAAGAAGAGTCATACTGTAAAATGCTAGATTAGCATCCAAAGCACATGTAACAGCAAATGTGTGTAGAAGTTGCAGAATAATCTGTCCTGAAGTATAAAAAGAAGTGTTTTTTGGCTGGAATTTCTCTGGATGGAGCTTGAGGAGCCGATGACTGAAACCAATCGTTCCTCCCTTTACTTGCACCTCAATAGCACACCCTCATTCTTACCAACATCTTATAAAGCAACTAACCTCTCTAAAAATGCCTTCATTCCAGCACTGAGAACCCATCAGAAATGCTGAGTTTTCCGGGTCCTACAGCACAAGCAGCAGGTACCCAAACACCCTCACTTCTCTTTTTACTGTAGCGGAGAAAGGACGAGGTGACACCCTGCAGAATTTGCTGTGGGACTCGGGGTTGAGAACTGTGAAACTGTGAAAGTGAGACCTCTTTTACCTTAAATCCAGGGGCACAGGTGCACTTCCCAGTGACGCTGTCGCAGTCGGCCCCATTCTGGCAGCTGCAGATCTGCTGACATGACTCCCCGTAGAAGCCTGGGGAACACGTCTCGTTGCAGTAGAGCCCAGACCAGCCTGGCTTGCAGGAGCATTCCCCAGACATGGGGTGACAGCTGCCAGGGTGGGGGATGAAAGGTTAACTCAGTAATTCAGGACTAAAAATGGCATAACATTATTTTCTTTCCACAGGACAAAAAAATGCTGTTGCAGTTGGGCTGCATGAAGGGCTTTGTGTGAGATGATTTTACTTCCCAAAACACAAAGTAGTGTGTTTATATAAAAATACGTGTCAATTAATATAGGAAATGTAACATTTTTCTGTCTCTATCTGAGAAGAAACCTTGCTGAAACGCAGTTTTTACCGTAAGATAGATACCCATCAATACAAATATTGAGAGGATGAAACCATTAAATTCCCCAACATTTGTTGTTACATTTCCACTCTAACAGGATCATTTACATAACACTGCAGAATCTCAGCAGCATATTGTCTGAGAAACATGATCAAGAAAAACAGAATGGTGTCCAACACGAAATAACAACACAGCACCCCATCAGCATAGCAAGAATGTTATTTTCTTTAAATTAGTTTGACAGAAGATGACTGGCTTGTTTCAGGGAATGGTACAAAATCATCAGCACTGGCCAGAAGCCAGCTACACCACAAGAGCTGTGACCTTTTGGGGAGTATCTCCCCTCTCTGCTGGCCATACCTGGTGGCACAGCAGCTGCCTCTACCTGGAACAGCAGTTTCATTGAACAGCCACGCAGGCAGCTGCTGCCTCCTAACAAATGGACATCATCAGCTGTGCAAAGATATATAGGCTGGGAGAGGGGACACAATGGGCTGCTCTGTAGCACTCTGGCAGACAAAGCATTTGCTTAATTCTCACCAAAGGAAAGCCTTAGTATCCAAATCCAATACATTTACAATGGGAAGACTGTTTGGAGATATTTGCCTGCCACTGACTGAAGTGAAGCTCCTTTAAGAGTGCTGTAGGGACAAAAAAAAAAAAAAGCCTTCCTCCAGACAAATTAAATGACCCATGACAAGAGCCTGGTTTTGCAAGACTTGCTGACTCTGTGTGTGTGGGTGTATTAGAAACTGAATATTTTACTGAGCATTTGAAAGTCTGAAAAAATACCTGCTGCACTTTCAGGGGCTGCAACAGTGCAACAGCATTCCCTGAAAGAGCTGCAGCATAACATGGGAACACAACATGAGTTGCAACTGCTCTTGGACT
This sequence comes from Chaetops frenatus, assembly GCA_013400775.1. Taxonomy (NCBI): domain Eukaryota; kingdom Metazoa; phylum Chordata; class Aves; order Passeriformes; family Picathartidae; genus Chaetops; species Chaetops frenatus. The sequence goes on from VZTR01009624.1 coordinate 42,374, forward strand.
TGATGACTGCTCTTGCTAAAGAGTTTAAAACTGCTGAAAACAACCACTGCTACTCAGGGAAGGCATGAATTGTGAGAGTTGGAACATCACTACATGTTCTACTTTCTGCATATTTAATGCACACACTATGGCACCATAACAATTCTTGGGTCTTTGAGATATTAAAATACCTTTGACAGTATTGACATAAAGCGAAAGGCCTTTTCATGCAGGAATGGTTCAAAACGCATGGTGCTTATACTGAACAGCCCTGGTTATGTGTTCAGTTATGAGCATACTGAAGTAAGATGAAGTGGAACTATTCTCATATAAAGCACATGCAAAATTATGAAGACACATGATACAGCAAGATAATCAGGTTTGTCCCCTATCCTAAATTCCTGTAAGACCCCAACATCAAATCAGTGGAAGAATACAGAGCAGGGGAAAAAAAAAATCAATCTACAACTAAATAGTTGTTAGGATAAGAATCAGAATATAATCATAGCATAAATTCAGTAACACTGTCAGTTCAAGAGACACATCCCAGCATTCACAGAATCCTATAAATTCCTGATTGGATGTGTGTTTTGTTGTTCTTTTTTTTTGTTGTCGTTGTTTTTTTCCCAGGAGAGGGAGAGCCCACATGCATGAGGAAGCAGTGGATATGAGGCAGAGGCATTGATATTCTGTGCCCCCCAGTGAGTGTCACTGAGGCATCCTTGCTCATGTATTGATTGACACCAAAATTAGTATTCCGTGATTTGTAATTAGATGTAGGAAGCCAAAGCACTTCTGGAGGTTTTTGATGGATTCTCACGCAGTTACCTTAATTGGCAATAATGTTTAAATATTAAGGTAGGGAAATAAAGAGATGCTGAGAGATACTGGCAGTATATCTTCTTTTATTCCTGGTTGTCTGTTCACACTTGCTGGAAATGTAACCCTACTCTGTACAAAGACCAAAAAAAAATACTTTTGGGTACTTCATCTTATACATTTGAAGGACTTAGATGAAATTAATGATTTTTGTATGCTTCATATACATGTTTTGCTATTAAAATATCCAACCAAATTATGTAGCACCCTAAAAAAATAAACTAACTATGAATAAATATAAAATTTCCATGAAAAGGTTTTGCACCTGTACGTACATGCCCATTAGAAAAATGGAAAATTAAAATGTCCTGATCTTTACTTTAAAAACAGAGCCAAATCACAGGAACCAAACATATATTCCACCAATAAAACTGCAATCAATCCTACACAGGTATCTCAGACAGGGCATGAGACAAGAAGAATATCCCACGAGTGCTCATGTCATGAATAAATCTTAACTGCAAGCTGAACTGCACCAAGAGTATTGGTACAAGAGGGTTTTTACCTGTTGCTGTCCTCTGAGCCCCCCAAACAGATTAAAATCTCTCAAGAATGGCTATTCTCATGCTCTACAAAGCATTTAATAAAGGCTGCTGGTACAACGAAGTGCAAGGAAGGGCTTGCCTTTCATCTCCAGGAGCTGCCATCAACCAACAGCAGCAGCAAAATCCCTACAGCTTAGCTTACCCAAAATGCAAATAATGAATTATAGTCACAGCTGTTTTGATGCAATTTTTGTCAATATACCACAGTAATAAAAAAAAAAGTAATGTGCATTTTTCAACTATGTATGTGGAGAAGTACGGGAAAAAAATTACTAAAAATATAGTTGTATTCTGGAATTTATGTACATTTAGAGCTAAGTTGTTGGGTTTTTTTAATTAACCTTTGGTTAATTTCTGTGTTGATTAATACTAATAACCTAGAACTCTAAGCCAACCAATAGCTTCTCTTTGAGGATATCTAAACCAGTGATCATACCCAGATGAAAAAAGCTTTCATAGTATCAAGGGCCCCCAAACCAGAACCCCAGACCAACAGACACTCGAACTTTATTTGCAGAAGTAATTCTACCCCTTTTTCTTCGTGTCCTGGGACTACTTTGCTGCTAAATGGATTAATGCTATGAAGATCCTCTGGCTACAGCCAGGCCAAGCAGTGCTTGTGGCGGACAAGACAGGGTTGAGGGTATTCCCTGACATATTAAAGCGTTGCCTCGTGGGTGACTGACATCAAGACATGAGGACAATCAGACACAACTGGCTTCTAAAGAGGTTCTCAAAAGCCTCAAGTGCCCACAGGGAGTTTTGTCTTCTGCATCATTACCCTGATTCCTGCTATTTATGGTCTTGGTCACTTCCTGACCCAAGGGGAAGGAACTTACATATATGTAAAACACACTGGTAGAGCAAGGAAAATATTTGTTTTTCTGATATATCATGATGCTCTGGCAAATACGCTCCTGCACCTTCAGGGCTGTTAAGTACCTTTGGATTTGTCATTTGGGGGGGAAATGTCCAAAAAAAGACCAGCCATATGCTGTTGTTTACTTGTGAACATTTGTGATCTGGTTTGACCATGAGCTGTCTCTTCCAGTGGTATAAATGAGGGGACAGCTGTGTGGAACATGAATCAGAAGTAATCCCTGTAATATTAGAAATAGTATACAGTGCAATGCATTCCTGTCAAACCAGGCTGCTGCAACAGTCTGCAGACAGATTTTCAGGGAAGTAGCTAACCATAATTCATAGCACAACAGTATTTGATCTGCTAGCCTAATCTGAGAGCTGGAGGGCCCAGTATTATGGTGCCATTTGTTCCTGAACACACTGCCCAAATAATAAATTGCTTGATTTTACATCAAAACAACTCCGTGTGTTTTTTCAAGGTGTTTCAGGCAAATGGGATGAACAAAGTACAAAACTGTAAAAGTGTATGACTGGAAGGTGAAAAGGATTCAGTTTGTTATCACACACTTTGTCAACAAAAGGTGTGTTGGACAACTCTGACAACCCACAAAATAATTTTCACAGAGAATTAACAGAGTAGCTATTTCTATGCATGTCCCTGAATTTAACACTACTGCTAAATTCTGACTAAAGGCTTTTAATTTGTCTATGAGGAAAAGTGCATCTTCTATTAATGTACAGCAGCATTCTATACGACCCTCAGTAGTTCCTGTAGATTCCCCTAACCGCAAAAATTTTGCTCACAAACTTTCTCCAAGGTACTGTAATTAATAATGCAATTAAGTGTAAGTGAATGCACAATGACCACAGTATCTAATCAGAACTGTTTTGTAACAAGAGAAAGCTTCCACGATTGTTCTATAAATACCCTGGCTCGCCTCAACTGACATCTGACATCCCTGCCTCACAGCTGAAACTTTGTCTCCAAAAAACTAGTTTTTGTATTTTCATAACAATATGCTCAGATGCTGTCAAAATCCACAAAACCTCAAAAAATAGGGCTTATTAATGCCTGAATAAGGAGAGATGTGTAAAAGCTAAGATAATGGGAAAACTATTTTCATCTGATTTCCAGGGACTGGATTTTACCTGCTCACTTGAAAAAGGACTTAAATGACAAAAAAAATGTACTTTTCAAACCCAGATTTACAATATGTAGGGCTTCTGAAATTTTATCTTAATATAATCATCTACAGCAATTCTTATATACAAAGACTGAGAGGAAGAGAAATGCCCAGGCTTTTCATGCCCAACTCAGAAGAATTTACACATCCATTGATTCCAATTCAGTTATTTCTCATCTACAGTAAACCAGAATATGTGAGAGACAGCCCATGTGTGCTGACTTTATGCAGAGAACAATATAATTATTTATTCAGATGGCAAACACAGGTTAAGGTCACGCTTTATCTTAATATTTATTTGATGGGTCAGACACCAAACACAGCAGTGAATATTCTGATCAAATATGCTTGTAAGTAAAAATTCAAAGAGTCTTTCGGGTTGGTGTTTTCTTTCTCACTGTGCTCAGAGCATACTAAATACTTACAAGTTTTAGCTGCTTCAGTTTGCATGAAAGTATTAGAAAAATCAGGAAACATCTCTTTTCAGGTTATATTTGTATTTCTGTGCTCTACTTAGAAAAAAACAAAGCAGGGTGAAGGCTGCAAAGCCTACCTCCAGGTGTTGGGCATGTGGCAGGGACACTTTTTATCACACTTGAGGCCATAAATTCCTTCGGGGCAGAGCCTGGTTTCACAGTGCTGCCCAGTGTACCCTGGATCACAGAGACAGGCACCACTGATGTGGTAGCACTTCCCACCATTCACACATTTACAGGTCTCTGCACATTGCAGTCCATAGCTCCCCACTGGGCACTCATCTTGGCACCTGACAGGAAAAAAACAACAATAAACAATCAAAAAATTGTTTTATTTTCCATAAACAACAGCTTCTGGAGGTTTACAAGAAATATGGTTTACGATGAATTTCTTCTACTGGTTGAAAATGCCACTTAAATAAAGCAAAAATTTGTGTAACTTGGAAAAACCTTCAAGAGATCAAACCCCTTCTTTTCATCTGATTTTTCTGACTGATGAAAATGAAAATCAGTAAAGACTTGAGTTTAACCCACATGGGGAAGTAGCAATGATTTCTGTTGCTGCTTAAGGAAAGTATATTTTAAGAAAGAGGCTTCTTCACCAAACTTTTCTTCTCTCATTCACAGAGTTTTGAGAAGACGGACACTTGAGCCAACAGACTTATTTCCTTAATTTTTTACAGATGGCAGACATTGTTTAACCTAAATATCAGTCTGTGTCTTTAGCCTGACTAACAAAAAATAAAATTTCAGTATCCTGCTTCTCCAATTTGCAACTCATTAACTGATGATTTTCTAGGTAGCAATTTCATTTGGCTATGAGTTTGATGTTTTCAGCTTTGTCTTTTTGTTGTTCTACAAAGGAACTGTAAATTCAGAATGCCAGTCAGGTTACAGACTTTACAAAAATACTACTTAGTAAAAATGGTTTTATTTATTTTTTTGTTCTTTTTCTGTTTTTCTTATAAATGTGGCTTTTTTGTTTTGGTTTGGTTTTGGGTATGACTGGTGGTTCATTACACGAGAATTTCGAAGACACGTGATAAAAGGCACTGCAAAATGTAACAGAAATTAGCAGAGTCTCTAACTTAAGTAAAATAGGTAGACATGCTGATATCCAGAAGTTTCAAAGTATTCATAACTCTGGCCTAACTGAAGTCACCAAAAAAATCTTTGTTTCTCCTGAGGTGTGGCATAATAATAGAGCTAATTCCCCTGCATCAATGTTTCCTGATTAAATTCTACAAATAAAGCTGTGACAGAGTTTTCTTCAAATGACAACCAGGAATCCCAGCCAAACAAGACAAAATTTAACCTTGAAATTTTAATTTTTTAAAATTTAACCTGCAAAAACCATCTCTTTGGAGGTGGTGTGTATGGGCTACCTCAGACAATGCCCACACAGTTCTCTGATGTGAAATAAGGACCAGGTCCACAACCTTACCACTGACTCCTTCCTGCCCTTGGAATTATCTAGAAAAATCAAAGAACTGAAAATACAGCCTCTTTTGCAGGAAAAGTGAGAGACTCAGATTTCCAAAAGTAATCAAAATGCTGCAGCCTGTATGGCATTTCAGATGAAAGTCAGATTTAAATTATTCCAATATGAAAAATGTAATTATTTTTAGAAACAGCACTCTAGAGCAGTGTGTAGACAACTTGTACAGTTACTCCTTTGGTTTTTCCTGGAGCCCTGTCTAGGTCTGTTTAAATGCATCTACCACCTTCTGCACTGTTTCTTCATAGACACAAATATAACTCTGGCATGCAAATGGCTCTGCACTAATTATTTCTCTTCTTCTTGAGGTCTTTTTCCATATTATGTCTGGCAGAGCACTTCCCATGTCCTGTGAACACTCGTGTGGGAAGTGCATATCGTTACAATACCCACAGCTGCTGGCAGAGATCCCCTGGACTGACCTCAGTGATCAGGCTGCTGCTGACTCCAGAAAATGAGTTGTGTGCTTAAAATACACGCAGGAAAATGTTCTTTCATCGCTTTCCACTGCCTTCAAATGTGATGTCTCACTCTACTATCTTTCCAATCTGCCAAAGCCGACTCTCAGCCATCAGAAAATGAAATGTTTCATTTCATTTGAGCGGAATATTTTTAGGAGACAACTCTCCAGCCTGCTGCCTTTGAAGAGGGATTGAGTGAGCCTCCCTTGCTGCTGTGAGTGCCAGACATCTGCACAAACCCACAGGCCTCCCTCCTCACCCCTCCACCACAGCCCAGGCTGCACCATTCTGCAAGACACTCCAAGGGAAAAGAAGTGCCAGAGCACAGCAGGAAAACCCTGAAACCCAGCAGTTGCTTTACAGGAAGTGTTCTTTCAAATGGGCACTTTCAACTTGCAACCTGGCATCAGCTGGGTGATGTGGCAAACACTTCATCATCGAAATCAGCACTTTTGATCATATCTCAGATACTTCCATTGCTCTTCCTACCAGCTCGTGAAGTTTCCCTGTTGTGGCAGAGCCCTCCAGGCCCAGCAGCCTGGCAGGAATGGGTTTTCCTTACCGTTCCCCTGTATAGCCTGGGCTGCAGTGGCAGTGACCTGTCGCCGAGTCGCAGGTTCCCCCGTTGTGGCACTGGCACTCCTGGGAGCAGTTCTTACCATAACGACCCTCAGGACAAGGCTGACCACAGACCGTGCCCTGTGTGTGCAGAAGAGAACTCTTAGAGTTGGGATTGCAGCTTGAATGGACAAGGAGGAAATGAGGGAAGATCAAGGTGATCCCACATTACTCATCCAGTGCTGATCTTGGAAATGCCAGGCCCTTCTCCTGCTTTAAACGTGGGGCATGTTCCAGCACTGGAGGAATAATCTTCTAGGATTTCCATGTTGGGAGTAAAAGATCATGAAAAACACTCTTTCTAAGCACCTGTGAAAACACTTACACATTTAAGACTAACCGATGTCAAGCTCTTCCCAATTTATTTACCAGGAGTACTATGTATCAGTATAGCCAGGAATGCCCTCCAGAGAATAGAGGTGTAGGAATCAGCAGTTGCTCTAATGCCCCAATTATTCTATTCTGGGTTTTTATTTCAAATGAATGAAAAAGCTATTTGTAAACTTACTTAAAGCAGCATATCCTAAAAGCTTAAATAGCATGATTGCTCCTTTTAACGGGTTTTGAATTTCTGCACTGCCTTTTACATCCTTGGAATTAATTACACCTGGGTGGTGAGGGAAACATCAGAACCTAAGACTTTTAAGGAGCCATTTCAAGAAAAAGGTATTTTCAGGCATTTCATCAGACAAAAGACATCCAGCAGTTCATCTAATATAAGACACTGCAGAATTTGCACCTGGCTACTTTAAACTTCCCTTACTGGAAAAGCAAAAAAAAAAAAAAAAAAAAAAAAAAAAAAAAAAGTTCCACTGACAAAATAGTGTTTCACGGAACTGAAAGTTCTAAAATTAAAACTTATGCCTAAATAATTACTTGGAATGGAAAACTAGTCAAAGGTCTAAACAGCAATGTATTAGTTAGCACACATATTGGTATAAAATTTTCCTCACTGCTTCATGTGCTGTATCTCATTTTTAGTAGCTGTGTTTAGGCAGATAAAGGGAGTCAAGAATTTATGCAAACATTTGTATTCTGTGACCAGTAATTTTGTTCTTCTAGCATGAAATGCCATAAAAAGTAAAAATGGGCATATTCCAAGGTAGGTATTCAGGTATGCTACTCAAACTCACAACCAGAGAGCGTATTTTTTAGCGTGCTCTATAACTGGTGAAAAACTGGCTTCTGCTACATGTTTTCTCAGTATAATATAATATAATCACAAGGTAATTAAATGAGCAGTAAATGTAATTTTCACACAAAATGAACATTTAAGTGGAAAACATTATCAAATGCCTGTGATCAATATTATCAGAAAATGTATTCAAAGAATTTATTTAGGCCTTGATCACCTTCCAGCTGCATTATCTGCCAACTCAGCAGGCAGCCTGATAGCAAGGGAATGTAATTTACAGCTCCAAGGTCAGGTCTTCTTCCCCTATCCTCTGATAAAAGGGAAGGAAGCCTAAAGATATTGTCAAAGATCTGATGTCCCATCCCCTCCCCAACACTGAATACAATATCTAAAAGTTTGGGGTTTTTTCCTTTCATACCAGACATACAAAAATGGTCACAAACCTCACTGTTAATAAATACAATTTTGTCACCTCCCTGTAATATCAACCTACATAGAGAAATCAATGACTTCCAGGCAAGATCTAATGGATATTGCCTTGTCACAGCACAACTCATGTCTTTTGCTTCCCAGAATCTGACAGTTAAAAAGGCAGTGCAGAACTGGAGCATTTTCAGTAACAGATGGTTTTGCAAGTATTTTATTTCAGTTCTTCATGCTAAAATATGTTTCTCATTACTCCTGGCTACAAGCAGACTGCATTTGCTATCCTCGTTTGCTACCCATTTTTTTCCCTGTCGAGATGTACAAATATGGAGGTTTTGGGGGGGTTGTGGGGGTTTCAGAGAGTGTTTTTTACCATCCATCCTGGCGGGCAGGAGCACTCCCCGGTGACGTGGTGACAGACACCTCCGTTCTGGCACGGGCACCTCTCCTCGCACTGTGGGCCGTGCTTCCCAGGGGGACACAGGTCCTCACAGCTGTGCAGGGGGTGGGGACAGCACAGACACCCATTAGCACAGGCCCCAGACACCTCTTTGTTTAGCTTTCAGGGTTTCATCATTAGCTCTTCCAGCCAAAGGCGTGGGGCGGGGAGCAGCGTGACACACGCACACACACAGAGATGTGCACTGAGTGTTGTGCGGCATCCACACAACAGATCTAAGGAAACAGACCTGGCATTCTAGGAATTACTACTTCCCAAGCCATCTCTTTATACCCAGTTTGGCGCTCATTCACTGCTGCTGACACAGCTCTGCAATGACCAAGGCCAAACAACTCCATGTTTCAATGCCATTTCCCAAACCTGTGGCCAAACCATTTTTGTGACATCCATGAAGAACCCCCCTGCTGCTACTTTTTGTGCGTTTTTACCCATCTGGGTCAAAGCTTTTTCTTTTGGCCGCACATCTCATTGTGCCCCTCAGCAGAGGTTTGCCCAGATGTGCTTACTCAGCCTGGAAGTCCTTCAAAATTCGTATCCACCCCGCCAAAGAGAGAAACGAGAGCACAACTGCTTACAAGGCGCCAGTGTATCCGGGGGGACACCTGCACTCCCCGGTGACGTGGTCGCAGGTGGCTCCGTTCTGGCACTGGCACTTCTGGTGGCAGTCGTTGCCGTAGGAGCCGGGGTCGCAGCGCTCCTCGCAGCGCCAGCCCTTGAAACCCGCGGAGCAGTGGCAGGCCCCCGTGATGGGGTTGCACAGGGCCCCGTTCTTGCACTGGCAGCGGCTGCTGCAGTGGGGTCCCCAGTGGTCGCTGTCACAGGCTGGACGGGCAGAGGGAGAGAAGTGTGGTGGGTTTAGAGCAGTTTTTGTGGTTACAGCGCTGCAGGCACTGCGAGTTGACTGTGCCGCAACAAGAGAGAGGTGATGGAATGGATATATTTATTCATGACAGATCAGACGTCATTTATGCCATTTATGCAATTGATTCTTCTTGAGAAAAGACAATGTTATAACACATGAGGGTGAGAAGTAAATGCGAGTTTGAATCTCCTAATTCTCAAAATTCTTCATTATGACTCTCCGCCATCAAACCATGAGCTTCCCTTTACAGAGGGAAGTCCAGCTAACTTGAAAAAATGTAGTCTGAATCCACCAACAACTGTCTGAATCCCACAAGGAAGTTGCAAAGCTTGCTCAGTGTAGACCTACAATTTTGGACAAATCAAAGAATTCCTACTTGTTCATGTAATTGCAAATAGTTCCTTTGCAATCTTGCAATATACTGATATGGCAAAAGGAAATACAAGAAGCACTTCACCAAGCAATAGGAAATGAACAACTACGTGGTTAAACTTCATCTGGATGTTACACATTTGGTTATCCAATGTGTCTTTATGATCATTTAAATCCATCTTTTCTTGTCTGCCCCAATGCCTCTGATTAAGGCTCTATAAGCAAACCATTCAGAGGGTATTTTAGCATCAAAAGAAGAATTTAATGTTAAGGAAGAAATTTTATCCTAAGAAACACAGGAGCTCTGTAAAGAGCCAGGAGACTAAGGTCACCTGGAGTTCAACAGGAATGTGTTAATCATATGGTCAAATGATCTGATTTTATTTTTATGTTCTGTTGATAACAGCAGCACAATGGGAAAGCCTCAACTGCAGCGACTGTAAGCCCAGGCTCTCCTGTTGGAGACTGACAACCATTGTTCTCCCAGTCTTCTCCTGGGGCAAAGCAACCAGGCAGAGAACAGGCACACTTTCCTAGACTAATGCAAAGTAATTCAAGAATGTTCCTCAGGGTAGGAATTACTCAGCTGTAAGAGCTGTTCACCCAGGCTACACAAATAAAAAGGAATTAGGGTCTTTTCAAGAATCTACTCCTTAAGTTTTTTTTTTCCAGGACAGGTCACTAGAACATGCATCCATAAATGGAAATACTGTGAGCACTTACACACAATAAAATAGAGAGTGAAAGAAAGAAGTGTTATGTATTATAAACACCCAGAAATGCTGCTGGGCTGTAAGAACAACTGCCCATCTTATTATTGGCCTCTCTTTAAAGATGTGTGGATTTTGTTGTGGACAAACAGGTCTACAACAGTTTTGTAATCTACTTCTGCCTACAGCACACTGCATCTCTCAAACTGCCCTTTGCCATGATAACTTCCAACATTTTCAACATGAATGTGTAATCCTCATGCTCAACCAGTCAGGAAACTAGTTGTTTTGGGATATATAAAAATACATGTATGGCTGTCAAGATGTCTGAGACAGTCACATGTTCTGTTATGATTGCGCAGAAATCCCTAATTTTTTTTTTTTTAAATTAACACATCAGTCTTTATTCAGATGAAAAGTCTTCTATCTTTCAGAGAAAATTTCAGTTTCTGCCATTCCTCATGGAAAAATTAATTAATAAATAAAACAATAATAATTAAAAAAAACCACCAAACCCAAAAAGCCTTGTCCAGACATGTCTGATTCAGACTGACTGCCAGACCACAACTGTTCCAGTGCAGAGCTCAGGCAAGGAGGGAGGCAGCCAGAACGTGCCCTTGCTACAAAGATGGAACTGGCAAGAGAAGATTTATTCTTGGTTGGTGAGAGGTTGTGTTCTTTCACCAGCTGCTGGGAATGGCGTATTTGGTGCAGCCACTAACATTCCTGCAGCTTCCTGAAGACGCACTACAACAAGTCTGAGAGGCACACGGACCAGAAACTTCTTCTTCCAAGCATCTGCCACAGCATTCAGCACCCAGCCTCACTTGGGGAGCATGTACTGCCCAGTGCATAACCATTAATTACTTTCCTGGCATGACCTCATTATGTTCACAGGAAATCATTAAAATAAAAGCACATCCTATGGCCGGCAATAGGATTCCCAGCCTCTAGACCATTCTCCTGGCAATGACCAGGTATGAACAACAAATACTGACTTTGCAATCTTTCATCACATTCCACCAGGACAGTGGTGGCCCCACTATGGTGCAATTTGGCCACAACCCTTCACATAAGGCCTGTCACCAGCCTTCCATCCCCCTGTGACACTTATGGCCAGAACTGTGGAGAAAGGTGCAGGATTAAGGGGAATAAATAATAACAGTGAACAAGATGGATAATTCACGTATTTTACCTCTGTGTTCCCTGACTGATCATCAATAATACTCTCTGTAGGAAATTAAGAGTGATTTGTCAAAAACTGATGCTCAGTTTACTATTAGAAAAGAAGAAGGCAAAGGGCACAAATGTCTCCTGTGGCAAGTTTGGATTACTTTTAGTTTTGGAGCTTAAATTTACCAGTTATTACATCAGACTATTTCTGCTGCTTTCTAGGATTCAAAAAGTCAGAAATCTGGGCTGAAAGTCACACGTATCTGCTAATTTGGTGGGACAGGATAGTCTTGGAGTTAATGACTATTGTCAGGTTATAGAGTGTCAGCTGGAGTTTAATGAGAAGGGGTATGCTGGCTGCACCCAGGTCCCATTTACACACCACACCCAGGCACATGCAAAATCCTCATACACTGATTTTCTGAATACATCTGGAGCTGTGATACCACCTCCCTCAGCACAAGGGGGAAGGGGCGCAATGCACAGAGACAAGAGCCCCATGCTCAGAATGGTTTCAGTACAAGCATGGTGCATCTCAGCCCCAATCACTCCTGCAAAGTCTGAACCATGCAGAGTTGCAAAACCCAGCAGTAAACCAGCATTCATTTTCTGTGTTGATTGTACAGAACTGGCCTATTTTTGTCATCTTACACAGAACACCTTTTTTACCAAAGGCCCTCCGTGCCTTTTGCATATGTTATATTTACCATCAGGTTTTTATGTTTTAAACAGAAGAATTAGTTAGGCTCCCTGTCAGCTTTTGTGGCAGATTCTCAGGGTCCATTCTGCCTTCAGCTTATGCTGTAGGGAAAAAACAAAATATGCATAAACACTACTTTTAACACCATGGTATTAACACCACATCTTCTTATAATTTTTTCCTTTTATTTTCATCTGGGAATATCTTTTTTGTCACCACAGTATGCACTGTGCACATCACACACTGCACAGGAAGGAGAACTTTGCTCTGTTGAGCAAAGAACTTTTGCTTTGTTGAGCAGAAGCAGGAATTCACCTTTGGAGTAAGACCACTGCATTGTAAAAATTATGTTTAACATGAGCACTATCGTAAGAATCTCTAAGGCTATGCAGGTCTACCATGATAAAAATTCTTGCTGACACAGAGGGCCAAGTGACTTGAGAAACAAGGAGAAGCTCAAGGATTCAATGCTGAAAAAAAACACCTTCAAGAAGAAACTGAAACCTGTGATGGAAACCGCTACTAATTTGGGGCCTTTTGTAGCATCTTTGAAGGTGTAAAGTTCTGTTGCATAGCATAGGATTTCCCTGTAAAATAACTGTAATGTGCATTGTTATTGTGCTGGGCTAAACGTTGTTTCATGCAAATGGTTTTTGTGATTTACAAACTGGGTTGGTGAGGGCGCCGATATTTTAATTTTTATTTTTTTTCTTTTCCTAACAATCTGGAATACACGTGTAGAATTTGGCAACTACTTTATTGCTCTTTATAAACTAGAAACACTTTTAACTAAATATGGTCACACACTTGTAAGGTTTTTTCCTGCTTTTTTAATATGTTGATTTCATTAAAGGCCAACCAAAAAAAAGTGCAAACAAATCCCAGTTTATTCCTGACAAACCCACCTTGATCAGCTAAAATTCTGCACTTCTCTGAAGGTTGGCCTATAATAACAAACAAATAAGGCTATCAGATCAAGCCAAAGAACACTTCATAAGAAAAACCTCAGAAACTCTAACTTGCAATTACTTCTTAACTTTTCCACAATTTCCCTTATAACTTCATACTCAAGCCAGAAAATGTTTATTGCAATGCTGGTTTGGAAGATCACTTCTTTTTTCTGCTATTGGGGAGGGAGAAGAACTACAGAAAACTAAGATTTACTGTCCTTGCTATCAGTTTTTTGCAGGTGTCCCATATGTAACACCAAGACAACTAAATGAGATTTTAGTCTATCTTACCCATCTTTCTGCAAGACACACTGCAGTGTGTTCCTGGAAATACATACCACTCTTTGAAAACAGAGGAGATTCTTATAACTTCATTAGGCTTATGTATTTTTATGGTCCTTTAGAAAAACTGAAAACAAAATTCCCTACCACAGACAGCAGGGAGTAAATACTCCCTCCCTTGGAATGCAATATTGTGAAGTATAAATTTAAAATAAACTATCACTGGCAAATATACATATTCCTATCTCTCTGCCTTCAAAACTCCTGACATAGTTTCTTCAGAAAGTTTTAAGGAACTAGAGCCTTTACTAAGTGAAAGCTGATTTCCCTCGCTTCAGCATGTAAAACAAACTGAAGCTGCCCATAGCTTCAACATCTTTTCTTTTTTCTTCTTTTTCCTTCCATTCTTTTCTTCCTTCCTCCCTTCCTCTCATCCTTCCTTCCCCCACTAATAGTCAAACATAAGACAGTGTGAGTAAAAAAAAGGCCAATATTGAGAAAACTTTGATTTATCCAAAGTAATACCCCACTGTCTGTCTTGTTACTACAAAGCAGATTGCTAATCCCTGGACATGCCCCAAGACGTGACTTCCAAGAATCAACAGATGGAAAATCCATTGATTTTCTAAGCAAAAAAATGACAAAAATATGGATGTTGATCACTAATCTATACTCATATCACCCCTACAGGAAAGTTTAGAGAGTATTCTTGAAACTACTCTCTGCTATTTCTATCTGCAGATCTAAATGGATGGCATTTGTTTCCCTCAGGATATTCCTGCAGCATAGGAAATAGATAATAATTCTCTCAACTGGAATTAAAGCCAAGTAAAAGTAAATTCCTCCTGATTTTGAAAGCTATAAATACTCAAAGTGTGTTTTAAATTTGACAAGATGCATTAATTCCATAGTGACATCAGCCTGTCTCTCAGCCGGGACAGCAAATGCAGAACATGGTGAACAGAAACTTCAGGGATGAGTCAAAAAACCCAGGAAACAAAGCCAGCTACCCTGAAAACTAGAATAAAAACATCCTGTAGAAAACCTTCAAAGTATTATTTCATAAAACCATGGATTATTCTTCATATAATTTTTTAAAATTTTGCTCTGTTCTAGCCATCTCAAAATGCTATGAAAATATAGGCATATGCATATTAAAAAAATATTTTTCTTCAGGGAATCACTCATAGTAATTATAAAATACCAACATCTTTTAGTAGAAGACCTACTTTACCTACATCCCAGACACAAAAATGCATGGAATTTTTTTTCTTTTTCAGAATGCCATTTCTATTGGATCTGGAATTTTCTTTCAGTCTTTTGTTTCTATCTGATTGCATTTGTTATACTGTAGGCCTTTTACCCTGTGGCGTATTTTTCATTGTTACTTTTTGTTTTGTGTATAAGAAAGGATTTTTATTCAAAATGCTAAGCTTAAACTTAATTCAGGGTTTTTTCTTGTTTACTTTATAAAAGCCTTTTGATCCGTGAAGTGGAAGAACAATGAAGATGTGTTTTTCACATCTTATGAAAGACTGGAACTATATGCCTTTCACATGCCATAAATTTCCAAGACTCTTTAAAGTGCTCTGGACAGCAGAATACAAGGATAGATAATTGATAAGGAAAACACACGCAGATGGTTGTTGGGGCTCATTTTATCATTTTACTGAGACAGAACCTGTTAAAAATAATTATTATTATAGGAAAAAATTTTAAGAACCTGCTTGTACTACATCCTGTCCATGACCCTGATTTTGCACAGATGTCTCTGTAGAATCAGCTTTTCCCCCCCCACTTGTTTTTTTTTGCAATGACTTGAAGGTCATCTTGTTTTTTTTAATTAGCCATAAATGGTATCCTTCACATCCTTGAAAACCTACTAAGTGAGCCATTGAAAATATATAAGCTCGCCAATATATAAGGCAGATTGAAACAAAATCAGCACTAAAAATACTTATGCGCTGTTACTAGGAAAAAAATTCCACAACCTCATTCAAAAATCAACTTAGGCAAACAGTACAAATTACTGAGTTTCTAAAATGGTGAAAAGCAGAAATGAAAACTATCTCTGGTCCAGAAAATATTTACAAAGCAGTAAAAATTTCATCATTTACTGGAATGTCTTCCTTTAAGTAAATCTCAACATAAGTAAATTTAATAACTCTGTTTTGTAGAAACCAATTTTTTTGTTTCTACTTTTGCTTTAAGGCTGGTACTGTAATTAAGCAAAATTCTGAAGCACGGCCATAAAATCTATTAATTTCCCTAGGATTTCCAAACCAAAATGGTTCATAGGACCGAAAATATACTAAACATAAGAATATTATTATTTCAAATGCATAGTTGTACTGAACTCTAGACAACGAGAGGTGCTGTGTAGCCCTGGAAATTTTGATGCCACCTACCACAGTGACACTGTAGTGACTGTTAGAAATTAAGGTGATGGCAACTTCCATTAATATCTGTTTTTCCTATTTGCACCTCATCTGACTTGCCGGTGAGTTAGTTTCTCAACTAAAAGATATTCAGCCTAGTTAGAGGAGAAAATGAAGTGTTCCGCTGGAAAAACTGAGGAGAAGTCAGTCAGGGAAACTACAGCAGCAATAATTACAGAAGAATGATGTGTAGTGAACATAGGAAAGACACATTAAATATGAACAGGTTAAATTTAAGATTGTTTATGACCTGCTGGCACTTTTGTTTGGGAGCTGGGCTGGGGGGCAGTTCTGCACTACCTGAATAAGCTATTTCTCTACATTTTCCATAAAAGCAAATAGCTCTCTGCCAGGATACTCTGCAGTTTTGCCTGTGTGTTTACCAGCTCCCCGGTTCTGGGAACCAAGCCTTCCTAATGCAAGGATGTGGTTAAAACCAGAACTTATTTCTGCAGCCTGCTGGATGGCCTGGAAAACTCAGGGATGAGCTAACTCTCTAAGCGTATTTTGCAAGCTGCTTTAGTCAAAAATGCTCTCAACAAAGAAAAAGGAAAAAAAATGCCCTGGCCAAAAAAAGCTCAATTCAGGACTCTGTGCCATCAAAAGTGTGCAAGGTGGTTCCAGGCAGGTACCATTGGGGCTGTCTCACTTGGGGTGCAGTGGAGAAGTCACACATCCACCTCTGTGGGGTTAAAGGAAATCACTGGGAAACTGGCACTGCCTGTGGCTCACGTGAGTGTCTCACACACATCAGTGCCAAGGGATCCAGTTTCTGCCACAGCCTGCATCTGCCAAGTCCCATGAAGAAAACAGCAAGATATTCACAGAATTTGTGAACTTTACAAAACACCCACGGCTGTGAAGGAAATCTGATAGTGGCAGAGCTACTGTGGTTTAAAAGTTACCTTAATGAGCCCATTTAAAGGTAAAGGTTTATCTGAGGTGCCAGCCTTAAACCTGCAGCTTAATGTATTAAGGAAAAATCCAATCTTTTTCTCATGTTTTACAAAACCCCAGAGACAAATTAGGTCTTCGTGCCATGTTTTCTACTCCCATGACTTCAGACTATAGTCCCAATAAAGCTCTACTAATCACCAATAGAATCAAATTACAAATTAAAACCCAGTGATTCAAACAAATCTCAAGATTACTTCAGCACAATAAAAATGGTAGAATCCTATTCCCACTTTTACAAACAATCCTAACCATGCTTTGGTCATAAAGCAAAGACATGTCATTCCCTTTTTTTGCTTTACCACTCAGGCCAGATGAGAGGGATCACAAGGCTATAACCATTTCAGACGAGTCAGTGTAATATTGATTTTTGCCTCTGCTCCAGCTTATCCAGAAAGTGTCCTATCGATTTTGAAGGAATTATTTGCGGACTGCTAGGCATGAGAAGACAAACAAAGTGTACGTCCTGGTTGTGGATCTGAACTGCACACCCACTCAAAAATGACAATCACGTTCATATATTATCTATTTTAGTAAGTAGTATTGCAGGAGTGTGAGCAGAAAACAGGCAGAAAACATAAATTACAAATGTACAACAGGGTTTGATCATCTCCACATCTACAGAGACAACTATTACCACATGTAGCAACTTCTACAGAAGACTATTCTGTTCTCAGCCTGTAGTGGAAAGCACTCTTAAAACAACCCAATCTGACACATACCAGTTTAGAAATTTGATACAACAGTAATTCAGTTTGGGAGGAAAAAGTTGTGTTGATTTTTCTGCTCTTCAATAAAATCTATTTATTTAACCTATATTTAGCACTCTGTGCACTTTCGTAAATTTTGCCCTTGTCTCCAGCCCAGAACTGTGGAACTTGTATTCCTGGAATTAACAAGTATTTCTTCAAAGGGGAGCTACCAGCTTGTAGATTGTGCTGATTCACTCACTCAACACATCTTCTGTCCACTCCCTTGTCCTGACTACTGTGTTCAGTCATTAAATCTTTATTAGAATAAATTGTTTTGCATGACTGCCACCTCTCCCACAAGAATGAAAGTGTTCTGCAGAGGTGTGATGTCTTGATCCCAGTGGTGTTTCCTCTCAGATATATCTACAGTATCATCATCACCTTCTTTATCCACCTCCCACTGACTTTCACTGCAAGCAAACACTGCCTA
>VZTR01009624.1:63179-104797 GCA_013400775.1 Chaetops frenatus
ACAGAGTTGTTAGGAAGGCTTCGCTCATAGCTTTTAAATGTGACCTGGCAACATCAAACTTTGCACATTAGTAAAATAAAGACTGTAAGATACTCTTACATGTAAAATAAAATTATGTCTTTACTTCAGATACTGTGCTATCTGCATGCTNGCCCAGAACTGATGATTATCTGTCCAAAAGAGAGGACAACACCACGGAAAGAGTGTAAGACAGGCAGAAGCAGGTGAAAACTCACCACTGGAGCAGTTGGGTCCTCCCCAGCCAGGCTCACACTGACAGGTGTTGGGAGCAATACACTGGCCATGGACACATTTATCAGCACAGTGAGCTGTCAGAGAGGGGAATAAAATAAACAATTAGAGAACTCCTACCACTAGGAAAAATACTCTTTAAAATACTCTCAAATAGTCCTAACCCAGTTCTTTTGGGACTCAAGTATCTTTTAAAAGCAAAATAATCATCAGTGTATGTTTGGTGGCATCTCTTTAAAATACATTTCACTTCAGTCTTTTCTATTTCTCCTAAGTTTGAAGACTCAGCTAACACTGCGTTAGTACTACCCAAATACTTCTGAGGAAATGGTCCAAATTTAATGAAAAAAGAGTCGAAGCATGATCCAGGTTGGAAACCCATCTCACCACAGTCCTGGGCAAGAGGCTCTTGTTGGCCCTATCTGAGCAGGGAACTTGGACAGGATGACTTCCACAGGTCTCTTCCAACCTCAACCATCCTGTGACTCTCTGAATCAAATCCTCATGCCGAGAAAAAGAGGGGAACTTCAGCAGGCATCCAAAGAAATGCTCTTTTGCAAAGGCATGGATAAAGTAAGATTTGCTACACCCCAATATTTTAATATCAATTTTTCCAAATGATTGCACAATTCAATTGAAGGATAAAGAAACAGTGACAGTGATTAAAGTAAAGCATGAGATATAAACCTTATGAATCACTGCAACCTTAATTCTAAGTGCTAAACAGACCTGCTGAAATTTCTCTTTTTTTTTTACGATTTGCAAGCAAATTTCTAAGTTAAGATTTACCTTGAAACACCTAAGAAAAAGCTGAAATGGCTTTGATATCCAGCATTATCAATGACAGAATATAATACACCCAAGAGGAAGAATCTCTGACCAGCAACAATTTGCTGGCATCATGTTAATCACGAAATACCCCTAACTTTCCAAAATACATACAACTGTAATAATTTCCTTCTACTCTGAACAACAATAAAATTTAGAAAATGTGCACAGGATGAGATTTTTCTTTGTACCAACATTTCCAGAGAAACTAAAGCAGAAATCTGACTGCTATACCAATGAATACAAAGTTATCAAGGGGAAAAAGACAAAGTTTATAATAAGAAGTTTAATGGTGCTACATGTGAATCACTGTGGTTCTGAATGGATTGAAAATGTTCTAAAGTGATTAGGTATTTAGGTAAAATACTTCAAAACGTTTTGGGCTTTGTCCCAGTTAAAGATGATGAAGTACACTGGTCATCTTTACATTTAGTGTGTCCAAGACAAAGGAAAAATCACACAATGATCAATCATATATAAAATAAAAATTTTGGATATCCAGAATCACAGCCATTAACTGCTTATTTTTACAGCCTTTAGTTTTCATTTTCAACTTTTATTTCTAACAAGCTACTTTTTAGATGTGCATTACAATGACCTTCATTAGAAATCAACAGAGACAATAATAAAGTTTAAACATTTGATGAAGCAACAACAAACAACACAAAGTGTTGTTGTCTATTTATATATTATGGAAAGGCTGAGTTTAAATAATACATCATAAATTTCCATTAGTCTTGTAACTTGATGTGAATCACTTGTATCTTTGAAGATTCCTTCCTAGTTAGTGCTGCCTTGGGCACTGAGGCTCTCCACAAACCAAAGGTGTGAAAAACCTTGCCAGAAAACGGTGAGGCAATAGAAGGCCACTCTAAACATGCAGTGTGAGCACTTGTGTGAATAACCCATGGAATGCAAACATGCTCAGCCCAAATTTCTGACCACTGAGCCTTGAATACAATAAGGCAATGCTCCACCACCTCCTCTGTGAGACAGCTGGAACAGAACAGAAGAATAGAGAAGTTGCAAGAAACCAGACCTATCTACTTGCACTGCCCCTCATGGCATGCTGAGCACATGGATCCACACTCCGGATATACATAAAAATTTATTCTCTAACTAAAAGAAATTATTCTCCAGACACCTTTTGGGCTAATTGATGCTTGGTAACTGAGTCCTACATCTGTAAGAGACAGCACATGTAACAAAATTATTGCAGCGGACACGGGGATGGGAGAAGCAAAATTTACGACACAGAGCTAGAGAGAGGTGAGGACAACATGAAAAGCACCTGGAAGAAGCTGAAAAGACATGAATGACACCAGCAACAGATAAACTGCTTTCCCCGGTCTTCTATGGAATTGTTGGACATGGTATTGAAGAAAAATACTTATATTCAAGAGCAGGCAAAAAACTTAACATGAAGGGGTTTTTTTATACTGACCAGTGTGAAGAAGCAAGAAAAATTCCCTGGCAGCAATTGCCACATCTTCTTTTGCAAAGGAAAGCTCAATTATTGTATGAAAAGCAATCTGAGTTTACTCTTGCACATTTGCTTTTATATCTTATTTGCCCTTTTCTTTTGTGCCTTACTGTTTCTTCAAGATCTTTTCTACACTCTTGCCTTCATTATCTGATGTTAAAAGAAAACTTGAAAACTGTATTTTTATCTTTGATATAAGTTTATGCATGCATTTTAGGATCTGTTCCTTTTTCACTCTGAAAACCCAGCCATAAGCCAGTTAACATAAAATTGATACATTTTGGCTGTAATTATGTGCATAAAGTAATGACTGCTATGTTTAACTCCATCTTCCTCCAAATTAATTAAAACAAGCATTTATGGTGGGGAAAAAAAAAATCAAATGTCTAATAAACTACATTATAAATATGTTTGTTCAAATAAATCCTTCACTTCTATACTGTATGCTAGAACATATCCTTTGTTTGATCCTTTTTTTTCCTATGCTTGATGGCTATTTGCTACTGAAGTCAGTGACATCCAGTTATACCTTAAGATAGATGGTTCATTTCCTATTTCATATTTTGAGGAAATTTAACA
The DNA here is from genome assembly GCA_013400775.1 of Chaetops frenatus. NCBI lineage: Eukaryota > Metazoa > Chordata > Aves > Passeriformes > Picathartidae > Chaetops > Chaetops frenatus. The sequence continues at coordinate 66,322 of VZTR01009624.1, forward strand.
GGCATAGTTCTCCATTAAGGTTCTTAGAAATGTACTACAATGTTAGAAACTAAGTGAGGTTAATGTTCAAGCTGCCAGGAACAATCTACCTTTGCTTGTATGTCCATCTACAAGAAAGCCACTAGAAAATGTCAGCACAATGCACTCTGTGTTAGTGCAAGTTAATTAGTAATTACTATCAGATATCTACACTCTTATAAAACAGTCCAAGTACTGACCCCATGTAATGTCGGATTTAAAATTAAAATATAATCTCTTTTCAACCCACCTGAAGACAAACTGAAATGAAACACCTAATAAAACACAGATTCCTACTATTTTTGAGAAGAAGCAACAAAACTTCAATTCATGCAATGTTGAGCCATACCAAAGTCATCTACCAGTAGACTTTTCTAATTTACCTTTCTAAACTGAGATGTCAAATAAAGGAACAAACAAACAACAAAATATCAACACCACCACAAAGATCTTAGCCTTTTAGAAGCATCTTACATCTTTCCACTAGGTAAACAAAATAATCCACACTCCAGGGAAAATAAAACTGCAGTAATGGAAATTCTCCAGCTGGAGATCACGAAGACGGAAGGTCTCTCTCTGCCTTCCAAGGGCAAATAAATGCAAACTCAGCTACACTAAGAGACCTGTACCTTCACGTAATTTAAAGTCTGAGGCATTCCACAATCTCTTCTGAAGTCAGAGCAGATATGTCCTGAGTATCAGCATCTGGCATATTTTTATGCAATAACTGGAAAAATTAATATGTCCAATGGGATTTGAATTTTTCAGGTTCTGAGTATCATTGTGTTAACACAATTAATCTACTACTACTGCTATAGCTATGTAAAAGCTATAGTCACATAAGAGAATCATCATCACACTTCTCATCACATGATGAGTCAAACTGTAACACACTTCAAAAAAGTATTCTACCTTATAAAAAAAATTAAATATCATTATTCATAAATGCTGTATAATAACCAAATGTAGTCATAAAATGGTTCTTATAAGTCTACTACATACATATTACCAAAAAAAAGCTAAAATCATTGCCAATCTGATATCAGATATATTAATCTCTAAGAAAATATTCTGACCTTGCTTTTAGACTTGCAGAAAATTTTTTGAATCAAACTATATTTTCAAATTCCAGGATGTAAACATGCTCTTAACAAATACCATTTTAAGACCTCCCTAGGTCTGTACAAGGCCACAAAAGAGAGAGGAAGAACTGAGCAAGGTTGCCGCCAGACTTCCCAGACACAAATTTTCCCAATTTCGAGTTAGATGAGGAGACAGGGGTGTGTGCCACCCAAAAAAGGTGGTGCTGAGACCTCCAAACAGCTGTTACAGACCTCTGTATCTCCAACAGAGGTTCAGCATGAGGATCTACTGGGGTCTGTTCCAAGTAGAAAAAAACCTTCATTTTCCTCCTCATTTTAAACCTTGCATTTATTTACTGTGGCAAACACACCGATGCTTGCACTGTGTTTTTCACACGATCATTAGTTAGAACCACATCGAGGCTGGCCACTTAGACATCTGAAATCCAGTCATCCTGTGCATGATGCATCTGCATCCGGTCATCATTTGCATCTACACAACCCCAAGTGGCTTCAGTGAGAGCTGCACAAGCACCACTGATGAGTAACTGAGTTCCTGCAACTCAGCCTCCTTGAGTCACCCATCAGAGGGGAGTCACACCAGCACAGTGATGGATGTGTGGAATTTCAAAGCCAAAAAAAAAAACAAAACCCAAAACCAAAGCTGAACTTACGGACACACATCTCCCTGCTTTCATAGAATCCAGGGCAGCACTGGGATTTTCGCCTGTACATGGTTTTTTCACCATGTCTGTAGGCAGTACGGTAGCTGATCCTAAAGAAAGGAATGAGCGTTTGTCAGATACCTTGGTTCAAAAGCAAGACAGGATATATTCTTACACATTTTAAAAAACATTCAGGGGTTGTAAGAAAAGAGGAAAAAGTACTCCAAGTGGTCTTGATTTATCTGTTGCTCAGTTCAAGAGTCTAAGGGGTTCCCTTACATGCCTTAGGTTCATGGGTGGTCAGAAAGAAGGAAAAGAATGGGGACTTTTTCACTTGTGATGGTTCATACTTAAGGGCATATTCCTCTGAGGAAAATGCTCTTTAGAGATGTTACCAGTTTTTAATCATTCACCCATTCATTGCTCTCTGCTTGCAGAAGAAGTTTCCTTTAACAAATCATTTTGCTTTCCTTCCAAGAAGGCATACACTTCCCTCAGAACAAAATACTGCAAGCAGCAAGGGGTCCCCATGATATCTATGAACAGATAGACCTTGCAGGGTCTGGAGAATTTAGTTTCTCCCAAGCCGTTTGTTTTCTGTTAGCGCTCCATGGGATGGTGCACCCAAACCTGCTAACAAAACATGTGTGACATTGCTTGGACAGGCATTTTCCAGTTGACACAGCTCTCAGCAGTTAAACAAGCTGGACACTACAGCTAAAAAATCCTACATATCATGCTTGATTTTGAATCAAGGATCTTAACAGTATCAGCAGATTGACAATATTAGGATTTGTACATTACCTGTGTCGTGTGCACTTGAACCAGTTCAGGATGTCGGTGCAACTGGTGTAGTAAATCTGATCAAAAGGATGTGGATATGACTCTTGCACTGTAACTGAGTAACTGGGGAGAGACAGAGAGAAAAAAGGGAGATTATCAAGCAAATCCTCTTAGTACAGTCTCATTTAATTCGGTCTTTTACAGAATCCTGTTACAGAATGGAATAAACATAACATAGCACTCATGTCTAAAAAAATGAGACAGAAAGCTTGCAAAGAAAAATAAGCATGCAGAAAGTCATTGTGTTTCTACTGTGTAACACGTTTGATAAAATCTTACTACTAAACATTTAAAGAAAAGTAATGTAAGCCTAATTTTTTTTTAAAACCAGAACATCTGTATCTCAAATAAGCAGCAAATGGAAGTAGTGTGCAGTACATGCTGTCCTGTAGAAACTTTTATCAATGCAACTGGATAACTGGACAACTAGTTAAGGAACCAGAAAATGAGGTTTCTTCTGTTATCACTCAAAATAGAAAAACAGGACTGAGAAATTTCTTGTAAAAACTGTATCTGTGCCTATAGGAAGACATCCAGTGCATTTAGATACTAAATGAGTTAACACAGAAATACACCTGAGTAGTAATTACTGAAAAATGACATTAAAGGCATATCTCCAAACAGTCATTCAGCAATCAGAAATTAATATATACTGAAGACTTTATTTTGCTTACTGGCTAATTTTTAACAGAGAACTGCCCACACCACACCAAACCCCCAGAAATACTATACGAAATCCTACTATTAGTTTTTGCCAAATTACACAATTACACAGTGTCCTAGAAACAAATCTACACTGAGAGCCTCCAAAGCTGTCAGTGGGACAAAAAGACCAGAGCCCTGTCGCAAAAGGGGAAAATATTGAATCATCCTAGAAAACTCTTTGAGAGGCTGTTTGTGCTGGCAGCCAGTCCTGGATTGCGCAAGGGAGCTTGAAAATCCAGGAATGCGTGGCCAGCTCCTGCAGCAGGACTGATTCCCAGGACCAGCCAAAACACTACAGAGCCCGCCCAGCTCTCCCTCACTTCCACTCACACCCTCTCTGATTCCTGAGCACCCCCACTCCAGAGTGACAGCCCCAGGCTCCTCATCCTACTGCCACTGCCTACAGTAAGGGGAAGCATATCCAGAGCCACTCAGCCATAAATGCACACACCCTACTCCCTGTTTTCCTAAATGAAGGCGAGGAGCCCTAATCCACCCAGCTGTCCCAGCCCAACAAAGTATCAGTGGGATGCCGGCGTTTGCCTGAGACTCTGCTCTCTCAACCTGAGGCAGGGCACGCTCTATCCCTTCTTGCAGTTTGTTTGTAAAGACCATTTTAATACTGGCTGAGGCTTATTTTTTTATTTACAGTATACAACACTGCCAGTGACAGTGGAAGTCAAGAGCCTCTGTCTGAGGCTTTCCTTTTTCATACTTCTGTCCCTTTGTCGCCTACATTGGGCAGCACTGTGACTGTTTCATTAAGTTTATTTGGAGCTCTGCCCCATTTCTGACACACAGCAGAAGAAGGAAAAAAAGTTCATGCAACAAAATGGGCATGCTTGCTAGATGCATTTTTAGGTATATTTTTCCTCCTGCAGACTTTGATTAGCTTGTTTTAAAATACATTATGCAATGTAAATAGTTGTACTTGGGGTTTCTCTCCCATTTTGCTTTCACCATGTTGTAGCTTCCCCCAAAACCCCCTTTATCTACAAAAAACTGTAACTAAAGCACACACAATATAGGACATTTTCCAGTAGCAGCGTAGACAAATGCCTGACTACTATAAACAGGTATTTAATATTCTGACTACTTCATATACACATTGTTGTATGAATTGTACGCAACAGCTGAGGCAGAGGTGCCAAATGCTTCACATGAAGCTTCACATGAAGTCCCAAGGAAAGTCCTGAAGTGCTGGGTTGTTTTTTGTTGTTTTTTTTTTTAATAGAGAGACTTCATAAAAAAGCAAATACAAGTTTTACTTTTCTTTGTAAAGATTCAGCTATAACAATCACAAATACAGTGGCTTAGTAACACTCCCCATGATTAAGCATAAAACACAGTTTACATTAAGTGCAGGAAATACTGATGTCCTCAAGTGAACTGTGAAAATTAGACTTTCTCATGGACCAGCTGATCAACTGCAGGCACAACAGTAATAATGAGACCAGGAATCTTGTTTTCACTATCTTAACCTTTACACAAGGAAAGCAGTTCACTAGATGGTTAAGGCTCAACCTCTCCTACCCATTGTGGCATTTTGCAATTCACATGAAACTGGATGAACAAACAGACCAACTGCATTGATGATCAATCTCATTTTGCATGTTATAAATTTTTGAACCTCATCAAAATAATTAAACAACAAATCTTAATTCAGATCCTGTGAGTGCTGAATAGGAGAGAATCAGCATAATCAAATTTGGCCAAATTCCAATACGGTTAATTATATTTTGCATATGTAAAATTTTTTTCACCTAAATTGGAAAGAGCTATTTTTACTCACTTCTTGTAGCCAGATGGTTGTGTAACACTGCTGGTATCACTGTAGTGGTTTTTTGCATCCTAACCCCCAGTGCACAGATGACTGCATTTCAGCCCACTGTTTAATAGTCTTTTACTTATCCATTAACTCACCTGCCTATGCAGTAAAGCGATTTTTTCCCCCATTTTTAAACTCAGCTAAAAGCCTTCAAAAATTTGAAGCGTGCCAAGTAAAGCAAAGCAAAATTATTAAATCAGAATTTACGTCACTTATTTTTTCCAAAAGGAATTACCTTTCCCAGTGGCTACACACATTGGGATCTTCCAGATTCAAAGACAAAGTTGAACTCATCCAGTGGTACAGGAGTATTACAGGGAAGCCAAAAAGGGAGTTGAAATGAAGAACCATCTTTCCAAAGAGATGACTGTAAGAAAATAAGAACTGTAATACATTAATAATATCATACAGAACATAAAGGAGGTAATAATGTTGACCCATCTATAATCAATCTAAAGCAAGGGGTACTTCAAGGAGCACACGCTACTTGCCCAGCAGCAGCAATACCATGCCCATTTTGGAAGAAGACCCTAAATGGAGAAGCTTCACAGGAGGTCAGCTACTGGACAAACTGCATCTCAGAGGTCCCACTGTCCCCTCCAGCTGCAGCCACCCAGGCTGGGTGTGCTCAGCCAGGCTCTGCCCACTCTGAGAGGCAGAGCTGAGGTTTGGAATAAAGGCTGGCGCTTGCTCAAGACCACAAGAGTGGAGGAGGCTCAGCCGTGACACAGCAGCAGGAGCGCTGCAAATCCCCCGTTTACAGGAAGGGCTTGTGCCCCACCACATGCTCCCCACAGCCAGCACAGCCTCACATGTCACCCTGTACTGTCACTGCTCTTTAAACCTGAATCCCTAAAATTTAATTCCCCTTCTTCTGCCACCTGTACAGTTTCCAAACAGAATAAACATTCATTAAAAAAAGCAGTTGTAGTAACACAGAAGTATAAAAAGATTATCCTAACACTTTTAGTAAGAAAATTAATTCAATTTGCATGCTGAAACACTCTTAATCCAACTGGTCATTAATCCACAAATGCCACAATGAATGCTATTAGCATGTAATTTATTTATAACTACTTAAGCTACATTTCTGTTTCAGTGAACATTTGACTCTATTTCCTCACTTACACACAAATTCTAACATTATGTGGCTACACAAGTAACAAAAAAATGAGATGCTTGAGATTAATCTGTAGTATAATGAGAAAATAATGTCTAATAAATATGTTTGGTTCAATACAAATATCTGTTACAAATTAAATTAATCCAGAAATAGAAATTCCTTACTTTAAATATTATGGAACAGAATAAAGCAAACTACATCAATTACTTTATTTCATGAGAAAAAACACCACAAGGCCATGGAAAAAAAAATAGAGACACAATAGTCTTACTTAGCCCGTACTTCAGAAGTCAACATAAAAAAGCTCACAACAAGAAAATTATCATATTTAAGATATCCAAGGATACAGAGGTGGCCTCCTTTTGCTAAGTTATTCTTGAAAAAACAGGCTGCTGGAAGATATTTCATGGTCTGTAACTATTTCTCAGCATGCAGCAAAGTAGTCAATGTGCAGTTATTTAAAGAGCAGCTGTATTTTCAGCTAAGAATTCCAGCGAAGTGGTGATTTTACTGAAAATAGTCATTCTGATTAAGCAGAGTGTAAATGGTATTTCCTTTTTTTTTTTCTTTTCTTCTCGACTTCAGCAACTTTCCTTTTGCAGGATACATTTAACAAAACTTAAAATTTAAAAGAAAAAAAAATTTGCATGAACCCCCTAGAGCAAAACGTGATTGCATTCCAGATCTTTTGCTTAATTATTAGGGAAAATCAAACCAGAAAATCAGTACAGCTGATTAGCATTGCTAAAGTGTTGATATTAGCAATAAAAGATGTAGATGACTCATTTAACTCTTGCTGCCTACAGTTTGCACCAAGAAAAACTGTTCAGAGATTAACTTTTCATACCACATATTGCTCAAATTATCTCATCCAATAACACAAGAGTATTTTCAATATTTACATGTACACAGAACCTGTAGTTTAAGCACAGAAAATGCTCATTTTGGGGAATGGTTTCCCTGTGCAAATTAGTGATTAGTGCATACATGAGACAGAAAAAAACCAACAAATTTAAGCTAAGCCTTGGTGTTTCACCACCAGGACTTCTATTCACAGCAGAACACTAATATCTTATTTCCTGTTAGCGTTTTCTACAGCACTTGAGGCAAAATCTCTTGTTGACAAAGCTGTATCTTTATTCCTATTTTGGACAGAAACTTTAAGGGAAGTCTGCTGTCTGTTCAGCTCAGACTTCTTTGTTTCCCTTGACTTTAATTGAAACCCATGACTTAAAACTATTAAGGAAAGCAGTTAATGAAACAACTGTAGAGTCCTTGCCTAGGTCTCTGTAAACTAATTAAGGAAATTTAATTCATTATATGTTTATTATATCAAAATCAGATAATCAATAATAGCCATATTAAAAAACTACACTAATCACCCCTGGGCTTATTATATTTACTAACAAGCTGATTTTAAAATGGTGTAACAGGTGTACAAAAATACTCCCATAAATTACAGCTACTCCCCTAAAATACATTTAAAGGTGAGCAACTACTTGAATTGCATTTGTCTCACTAGTAAGCAGATGAAAAATCCTGTATGTGTACTATTTAGGCACAGACAGTTAACCATTAATACCCAATATCTGAGATTTTTAGGCACTTCCTCTGCCACTACCAACTATATTGACAGTTTTCATTTGGTTTGGGGTTTTTTTTCCTCATGAAGAGTTCAGGGTCAAAACCAGAGAAAGAACAGATAACTTAAAAAAAAAAAAAAAAAAAAAAANCAAAACTGAGGGCACACAGCTCTCCCTCAGATTTGCGGTAATAAAAGGTAAATAAATACAGGTGGAACTGGGGGGGACAGGAGGAAGATATAATGGACAGCAAAAAAGAATTGAAGGTTGCTCAAGGCTGTAAACAAGTATTTTTTGGTCAGCAAAATCAAGTGGTGCCAGAGAATTAACCAGGATTAGAACTGCATGAGCAACAGAGAATAGTACGACACAGTTGCTAACGTGACATAATAGACCCAAGACTAAGGGAAATGCTGATGCAGCTTTCCCATTACTGTTGCAAAAGCATTTTTACCATTGAAACATGAAAAATGGAACAGGAACAGGCCATTTAGTTAGAAGACAAACTTCAGAGTAGTGAGAGTCTTTCGTACTCCACTGTGGCATCTCACAGGTTTTACAGCACTCAGTCCTGCCTTCTGCAGTGATAGGGCACAGGGATATCAAAATATTTTCTGAGCTGCAAAGCCATGGGCTATTCTTAATTGCAGTGACTTGGCATCAACTTGAATGTACAGCAAGTGCTACTGCAAAAAAATCTTCTCTTTGCCCACCACATTTTTCTTCAAATTTCAGACTGAATAGTAAGCCACACAGTCATCTGTGCAGAGCCCCTTGCCTTTGCCTTCACTCTCTCTGGAGCACCCCACACAGACTTGGTGACTGCTACCTGCAACTGGAAATTACAGCTCCACGTTGATAAAAGAGTTTCTCTAAACATTTTTTGGTGAAGAATTGTTTGGTCTTTCACTTCCTAAGAGTCCTTTTTCATAACAGTCTTCATTCCTGAGGCTCAGCTCCTCTTCCAGGGACACAGTTTATTTATTTATAAAAACATCCCTCTCACAACTGATGTCAGGCAAAGCAAAATTTGAATCTGACCTAATCTTGTCAATGATGATTAATCCTGTGTTAGCTTCTGTGAAAACATGCCCCACAACTGATTGCTTTTATTGATTACATTAGAGAATTAATGGATGAAGAGCAGAAGGCATTTTCCCTTTGGAAATCAGTAAATCAGTTTGACACTTTGTCACGTGAAATCTCACTCATAAAGCAAATACAAAATAACCTGAATTAGGAGCATTATCACACAGACCATAGGCTGGCTGAAGATGTACACTCAGAGCAAACGGAAACTGACTGGTCTTTTCTCAAATCCTCAAAATATGTCACTCCAAAGTCAGCATTGATTGTCACTGTGAAGGGGAGCTCAGGACAGACCAAGATACAAGGTTGAGACTCTGCCTGACAGAAAATGTGGGGGATCTGGGCAGCCAGCATGAGAGTTTGCTAAAGGATAACCCAACAGTGCCCTAAACTGAAGTGCCCTAAATTTTCACACCCTCCATGATCAGAGATTATAAGAGCCCTTCTTGATGCAGCTTAATCAGATCTGACCCTCTTCACTTGTGCTGCTTTACTTTCAAACCTCACTGTGAAACAGACTGACACATTTGGAGAGTCCAAAGGTGTTGAAGATGGGCTAAGCATGCTATCTGGGAAAAACAACTCATTTAGACTGGAATCTGAAGAATAACCAAATCAGGGGCTGAGCGTGCTGGAACAAGTCTCCTTGATGGAGACAGATATGCTTCTACTTTTTTCAATTTACATTGCGAAGAAAAATAAATCAGTAATCAATTACCATTTTTCTTTGGTTAATAGATTAGATAATTTTTATTTTTCAGTCTCTCTTTAATTATCAGAGGCTTCTAAGAAAATGAGGTTTATGTAATCAGTGTTTGTCTGTGTGTTCTGGCCTCATGCCCAGTAACTTGTAAATTTATTGGTCACTTAAACTGAAAGCAAGAGAGGGGAAGAAGTCTTGGAATTGTGGAGTTCCATAGAACCCAATGATAAGGCACAAGTCTGGAGGAGATCAGGCTTGGTTTGCTCTTAAGAATTACCAATCTTGAAAGCTAAAGCATCACAGTCCTTTAAATAATGCCATAATTTCACAGAATGCTTCTCTCTACCATTCCTACTAAATACAAATGCAGTTATACATGATCTAATATTAAATGAGAGCACCCTTCAAACTGTATTAAACCTGGAAACTGGAGTAAATTTTGGACTTAAACTGTATTTTTGGATTTTTTTCTACTTAAAGACAAAAATTTTCTGGCGGAAGTCCGTAGATATTGGGAGCTGTCATACTGCACACTGTTTTGTAAGCATCAAACAACCTCTTGGATTACAATTACAAGAATGAAATAAGGTAACTGCAAACATGGGAGGAAGCAGAAGACTTTACCACCCAGCAAATATGTGGCTTTGCACTAGTAATGCCACAGGGTTCCAGGTGGAAAGGGTGGCTGGATACCATGGATCATGCTGTAGCACAGACCCAAAAGCATGGGAATATTGCAACAAGAGCCTCAAGGACTCTGTCCTTCCCTGCAGAACAATCAGCAGTATCTTTTACAAGACCTGATCACCTGAGAGTTTCCTCTAGGAACTGTCCTCTTGAAAAGCAAGGTTCTCTTTGGCCTGCTGACTTCACTTACTGCCGTTCAATGAGAGTTTCTGTAGCTGATAAGCTGGCAGGTACCATATATCCACTTATCAGTCCTCTTCTCCCTCAAATCAGCATTAGAAGGGCAGGAGAAGACAGTTCAGTGGAAGTCAAATCTGCACAAGGCAAGGAGGAATGGTAAAGACAAATGCCAGCATGCCAGATACTTTGCAGATGGACTCATTACAGAATAATGCTGCCAAACATCACAAACGTGGGGTCACTTCACTGTAGCTGCCATTGTCTGCTAAATTAGGGCCCTTTCACTTGAAAGTATTTCCGTTCTTTTCAGGCAAATAGCATGTATAGGTGTTGAACCACTAAGGTTACCTATAGCACATGATATTGTATGTTTAAAGATTATTTCCATGGGGAGCTAGCGGGATGAGCTGTTAGCAAAAATCCTTCGGCTAAATATGCTGTCTCTTTTTTTTTTTTTTCCACCCAGAGGAAAAGTTACCAAATAAAGACAGTTTAAGCTGCGTAGAATCCAAGCCAAAGTTTCTGAAAAGCACACTTTGAGAAGATGAAATAGCACCTTGAACATAAATCCTGATATGCTTCTTTTACACAAGACAATTCAGGTGAAACATAAAAACCGAAGTCAGTTCCATACACAGATGGCACCACTCAGCCTTCGGCATCGTTCCCAGGGTGGATGTTGGAAGTTAACAGTTAGTTCTCAGCAGAAAAGGCAAATAACATATAATTTAACAGTCTATGCAGTATAGGCTTGAGACAAAAATCATATCCACATAGCCAAGCTTTATCCCCTTCTTTTCCTTTTTTCTTTTTTTAATTAATGTATTTTAAAATAATTTTTCAAATAATGTATTCCTTACTAAAACATCTCTTTATATTAATCTCTATTTTAATAAATGAATAATTTAATAAATGAAGACTATAAGGTTAAGTAAAAATGGCTGAATGCATGTGTAAAAGAATAATTTCTGAAATTAGGTATTACTAGCATATATGAATGCTTCATTACAAAGTTACAAGATGAAGATACCTGTATCAAATTTTTGTCATAGTCCCTCAGCCATGCAGCATATAGATTTCTGATACTTAGGGGTTTTGTTTTGTTTTGTTTTCTAATGGGAATCATAAAAAAAGGACATTGCACTCATGGATGTAACTGTGAAAACTTTGTGGTTGCTGACAAGTTGCCTGGGACAATTCTGTGGTTGCCTAAATACACCAATGCCCTGGTTCCACCGCTGTGGAAATTATCATTCATGGTTTTACCCTCTCTTGGCCAAAGTTTCTGTGACCCCTCTTTTCCTATTATCAGCCTTCCAGACACTGTGTCACTTCCAGTTTATTTCCAGTATATAAAAGGGTACAATCAAAAGACTGAGATAATTACTTTAGATTCTTATGCAATTTAGGATCAATTTCAAGTGTGCCCACCTTCCTTTGAAAGTTCTCTAATTTTCAGCCCTCTTCAAAGACAGCCTCTGTTTCCCTCCCTCCCCCATCACATGCATGCTCTCTTTTCCACATGTTTTCATCATACATTGGATTCTTCCCTTTCCCAGACACAGTCTCTGTTATCACTGGCAAAATTCTTCAGTCTGCAGCTCCATCCACTTGTCACACCCTTTCATTGGACCCTTTCATTACAAAAATTAGACATAAGAACTCCTGCATTTGTTTGTAACTTCTACTTGCTAACAAGATGCTATAATTTGTAAAAAAATTTTCTGGCAGCTCTGCTTCAGTACCTTTGTCCTTGTAAATCACCTAGTGAAATGCTATTTTGCATGTAACACCCAACGGAAAATAAAGTTGTTTTTCCAGTTAGCTCCTGTTTTCATGATTTACACCAAGCACTACGCTCCTGTAAATCTTTATCACAGTCACCAAGCACTACACTCCTGTAAATCTTTATCATAGCTTAAAAACTTCACTTTTCAAATGATCTGCTTGAAAAACCAAAATTAATGAATTCTGATGCCATTTCCTCCTAACAGCTTCTAAAACATTTCAGTGCATTACTGATCAGTTTTTCCACCTCCAGCAATCAAAGCATCTGTGATTCACTGCACAAAGCCTCACACACCACCACCATCCCACAAAGAAAATTCAAAACATTTTACAGAAGAATGGGGAACACAAAAGTGTTTCCTTTGACAGTTCATTCACTCACTTTTATCTTTTATTTTGGATATTGCACAGGTCAGAATGGATGTAGTACTCCTGCACTCAAAGGGGAAAATGGAAGAACCTAATTCGAAACCAAAAGTGACTGGTTAATTCTAGTTTCTTAATCAACCCATAATTAAAGGGATAAATCCTATCTTTATTTAAGCCTTGAAGAACTTTCACAGGGATTACAACATAACCTCAAGAGGCCTACAATGTGTACAAGAAGCAAAAAATGTGGTTTTCACAGTAAACCGACTTAAACACAATACATCCTTTTTAAACATTAACACCAATTTAAAACCATATTTGCAGTTGTGAAATTCTAGTGCTTAGTCTCCCTAACTGCCAGCAGAGAAAAAAAAAAATTTCCTGGAGAGAAATTCAGCTTGCCAGGTGCCAGTGGTATCTGTAAGTTTTCTGCACACTGAGGATATATAAACATGCAGGTGAATGTGCACAGGCACAAACTGGTTCAATACACTCCTAGAGTATCAGCTGAAGATGTAGAACAAGATGCTGTGCTTTAGTGAATAAATAAAACCTCCAAGAAATAAAACTGCTACCAACACTTGTGGCAAGCAGTAAAAAATCTGATTCTTCCTAAGAATGAGCAAGTAAAGAACTTTGTATTTCATGCCTTCTATACTAACAGAGTAATTTCATATTGAAGCTTGTTTTTCTGATTTATATCACCATCAGTTGTCTCATACCATAAATTTTAGGACACCTCAAATAATTAAATTCTTAAATTAATTTCCTTTAATAATGAATCAGAGGCCTTTTTAAATAGAATGCCCAATACATCAGCAAAAGAAACTAATGATAGCAAATGCCTTAGAAGCTGTAACAATCAGAAAACTTTTTTTGGTGGCAATTAATACTGTTTTTCGAGAAAATTTTTCTTACTTTAAAATGTTGATTTACCTGAGTTACAGATTATCTGAAACCTTTTTAAATGCCTGTTGCCAATTTCAGTTGAGGACAGTGTAATTTTAACCCAGAAGAATCAAGGCCACATTTTTATTCACTTGAACACAACGCCCAAAACCCCACAAAATATTATCCTCCAGGACATATGTTGACTTCTTTAACCACTTTGCAGTGTGCAAAAGGACAGCCGTAGCACAAGCACATATTTGTCATACAAAAATGGTCTGTTCATATCATTGTCTGACAAAGCACCTTTAGTAACAAGGCACCCTATTCAGAGCTCTAATTTTTGCAGACATTTGTATGCCAAATTAAAAAAAAAAATCTCGATGATAGTGGGTTTAATGAGGTACTCTGTTATTCTCTGTAATAAAAATTAAACGAGGGAGACAGAATTCTTCAGCTTAATTGCCACATCTGTTATTAGGCACTTTACTTTGATTGACTGGAGTGTATGTGTCAGAGACTGTGCCAGAAAACAGGCAAACTTTGTAAAGTAGACTTATAACTTATAGCCCAACTGGCACTAGCAGCATCTCTGTTACAGCTTCTGCTGCCTCTCAGTTAAAACTATAGGAACGCTGGCTTTGGTTCAGTCATTCATTAAAAATTAAAGTAAGTATTGCAAATTGTGCCACTTTTTTTTTTTTTCTTTCTTGAAGGTAAATTAAAAGCAGTCCATATTTTCAGAAGGAAGAGCATGTGTGAATGTGTCATCTCTCATTAATGGATGAGAGAGACATAAGCAACCCAGAGTTTGGAAATTGCGCCACATGAAATTCCATATTCAGTGGTGCGTCTTCTGCTTTACTTTGCCAGCAGATGAGCAAAGGGCTGAGGGGACATTGACAAAGAGCACAGCATTTGCAGAAGAACTGGACAATCATGATGAGAGAGCTCCTAGGAAGAGCAAAAATGGAATGGACACTCTCCTCTGATCTACATGGAAATTTGGGATGAAATCTGAACTCACGAAACTGCTTATTTCTGAAATCCAGAGATTGTGACAACTGTTGAAAACCACAGGTATCTTGAGCTGGCCAATAACTGGTTTTATGACCAGCTGATCTTCTTTTGGCTCTAGAACCCAAACTCTTAGCATCTACCATCCTGACATAGCAAAATGACACTTTCTCCCTCTGCTTTATTCCAATTTCACACAGGCTTTCTACCAAGAGCACAGAAATGTATGTTGCTATTGTAAGCATGAAGACAGACAGGCCAGCTGCAGTATTGCTGAAAACTACTTTTCATCCACTTCATCCAGTAAGGAGCAAGGGATTTATTTGACCTTCCTTACCAATTTTCTCTGCTGCTCCAGAGAGAGCAAAGAAAGGTAAGAGTACGTGTGGAAGAGCAACAAGAACTGCACCAATATCCATTACATCCACTCGTGAAAGGCAGAAGGATGCTTTTGTGCTGGAAGCTGAAGCAAAGCTGTCCACCATGGGCTGGGCAAGCCATGGGCACTTGGCCTGACCCAACCTGTCAGCTGCCCACTGAACTAATCCATGTATAAATCTTTCTTCTCTCTGGAGGGCAGATTGGGACACTCTTTCTAATGCTCCCCCTCCAGGAGAGCAAGTGACTGTTTTTTGGAAGGAGTCTGCCCTGATGAGTGAGATGAGCCAGGGCAGATGCTCTCTGTCACTGTTTGAAGGTTTTTGTTGTGCTCTAAGTTCAAGGCTGCTCCACACTACAAGGGGGTACAGAAAGTTTCCACATAGCTCTCTACTTTGAGATCTCTTTTCTTTTGCAAATATCTTTTTTCCCCTCAATCTACTGAATATAACAAAAGATAGCACTCACTTAAGCACATTTATTTTAGATACACTTAATATAATAATCTCACATACAGTATTTTAGTTGACATAACTCCCTACAAGAACTACATTTCTAACACTGCAAGGCCTTTTGTTCTTGAGGCTACACTTAATAACCACACTGTCCATGGAACATATTCAGCTCCTGTCTAAGTGTTTCATCTTGTTTCAGAAAACAAGCCGACAGCAGAGCTGAGAATAGAACTTAGGTCTGCTAGTCCCCATTCTCAAGCCATCCTCAGGACCCATGTCTCCAGTTTGATATTCTGCCACAATGGCAACGATACCAGCATCTTACTGACTGGGTGCAGCAAATCATGAAATACAGACTTCTGGGTCTTAAGCATTTACAAAGGAATCACCACACCCAATGTCACGACTGAGAATTTTTTTATAGATTTGGGTCAGCTCTGAAGAGGCCAATAATGACCTCTTGTCAGTCTGCTTTTTCGCTTCTTTGTTTTTTCACTGGTGTTCATGTTGGAAACAGCAACGAAGAAAAACACACATATATACCTAAGAGAAAACATTAGTGTACTAAAGCTTTGCTATTTCCCTGGAGATAGGTCATGCAACAGAAAGCAGGGTAATTTTCAAAAGTCTATCGAGAGACTCCCAAAAGAGAAGATAAAGTTTAAAGTGTGTATCTAGAAGGCAGGCTCCAGAAATGTTACTCAGTGGCACTAGACATTTTTGGAGTGACTGCAATGGATTTTCACTTAAATCCAAAAACCCCTTTTGTGCAGATCAAGAGCCAGCAGCAACCTCAGGCTTTCTTCACAACTTGTCTCATCGCTAGATAAGAAAGGGCATTTCCTCTCTGCATCCTGGCACTACTTCAGCAAACAAACCAACTCACAACAAAACTCTCTTTTCTGAATTTGATCCACTGTCAAAATATGCACAGAAAGGCTGGCAATCTGCAAAAGCACAAAACAATCTTCTCCTGCATACTAGTGATGCAGACCAGAACTCCAAACCACTGCATCCTTTGAGGTTCACTTACCATGAATTCATATCCTGGCTGTCATTATTCATACATAATGCAAATTGGCATGAACTAGTGTTCAGCAAGAAAGAATGGAGCATATCTAAAAAGTGCATTAAAGTTGTAGGGGAACAACACTGTTAGAGAGATGAGATTAAGTCTCATAGCTCTCTGAAATGGGTTGTGGAGATGGAAAAATCTACTGACAAGCAGTAGGGGATGCTTAAAACAAGGAAGCTTCTCTCTTGCTGTGTTTTTGTTTTACTCTTTTAACAACTACTCACCCAATCTTCTTATTCAATAATTAAAAATGCAGTCTTCTGTGGGTTCAGAGTTTAAACAAGTTCCCTGGAAGTACTCATTTTTTTTCTTCAATACCATCTTCTCTTTTAAAGTGATGGAGGCCTGTGGCATACCTGCACAGCAGAATTTGCAATGTGTAGTGCCTTTAATCCAAACCAACCCTACAGCACAAAGAGCACCATATGCACTCTCAGCAGAGTCCATCACAGTGCTGGCAATTCTGCCTTTGTCTAAAAGAAAATTTAATTATCTATTAAAAGAGGCCAGTTGTTCTGGCTTTGGTGGAGGCAGCTTTGGTATATTGAGATGACACAGTTGTGTGCGTCTTCACAGATTCTAAAATGCACAAACAATGGGTCTGGGATCATGAACCTCACCTCAGTTACTCTGAAAGTTTAGTGACCTCACTTGAGTCACTCCTGGTTTACTCAATGCAAATAAGAAAAAAATAAAAGTTACGCCTTTTATTTTAACAGAAATGAAGCTAGCTAAAAATACTGTATTAAAAACCAAACAAACAAAAACTACATTCTTTGCAGACTGATAAAATCTTCATGAACTCTACCCCTCAATTTAAAATACGCATTTCAATCTCACTGGCAGGTACCCTTCAGAAACAGTTGTTATCTGCAATACAGTCTGGGGAGAAGGGGAAAAAAAAAAGAAGAAAGAAAGAAAGAAAGAAAAGATTAAAAGATCGAGTTACTCTTCACTTCCAAACAAGCCCGGCCACAGCTGTACATCAGCTTCCGAGCAACTGCTCTACAAATACACAACAGGGCTTCTGTCTTCCCACAGGGTTTGCTCGGGTCACCCGCATGTGGCGTGGATTAAAAAGGCAGGAAAGCTCCATTACAGAGCGAGCGGAGCCACGAGTTGAACGGGGGAGCCACGGGTAAATATCCTGTCCAGAGCTCCATCCCGAGGGGTTCCCCCAGATCCGGAGGAGCCCACACACAGCTCCTGCACCGGCCACGGCTGCGCCGGATAAAGGGACCCAAACTATCAGTCTCCTTTCACACTTTCACTGTCTGAGCAGGAGGAAGTTAGAGGGAAGGAGATCAGAGAGTTAAGTGGGGTTTTCACAGGCAAAAAGAGGATGTGAAACAAGCAGCCTCTGTTTTTTGGTGGTGACAGAGTGATGGATTCACTCTCTGAAATTTTTCTTATTGTAGGAAAATAGTAAAAAGGAAAAGTGACATACAGCATATAGCTAGGGAATAAGGCCAAACCTCTTTGCAGGGTGTACGATCACCAGTAACGCTGGCCACCATCAGGTGCCACCTCCCATGTGCTGGAGAAGTCAATCTGATTCTCAAGGCTACAAAGGCAAACCAGTTGTTTTAAAACCAATACCTTTCTAATTGGAGAGCTCTCCACTCCAGCTGCTGTATCCTATTTACTCAGTAGATTTCTAGCCTGCTGTCTTTGAGACCAAGACTGCCACACCTCACAACTTGTCAGGGACATTTCTTCATGTATCAAGTGCTCTTGGACCCTTTGAAGAGAGTTTATAAGTCAGCAGACAGATGCTTCCCACAAACACACATAGCCATTATTAGTGCTTAAGTTCCCGTGATAATGACCTGTGTACTGACTGACCAGTGTGGTCCAAAATTTTGTAAATACTTTAGAGGAAACTAAAACTCAGCTACACATGCTCTAAAGCACACAGAAGGAAGCAATGGAGCAAAGAAGCAAAGGAAGTGGAAGATCTACTTGGCCCATTGGCACACTCCATCTTATTCCCACTATGTCTGCTCTCAATGCTATGTTACATTTTTTTGCTGACTTCTGACAGCACCTTCCAAAAAAGCATAAACAAATCAATTATGCCATTTTGTACTTAAAACCTAACCAGACCTTGGCGAGCACACACACACACACACAAACACACATGTCTTTTTCATCTTTTTTTAACATGCAAGTGCTTCCAGTGTGTTCACATTCTCAGGGTGATCAGGCTTGGCCTGACTATTGGCTTTTGGAGGATCTGATGCCAGTCAGCCGTGCATAATGGCCTCTTTGTCTCACTGTCACATGAGCAGCATTGTGTTACAATCATTGTCACTCTGGGCTCAAACTGCAAGGCATGCTTTCACAAAAAACACTCACTTTGGGGGCTCCTTTTGGCAGAGCCCTGCGATCGAAACTCTTGCTGCTCTTTAGGTAATCAGTCCAGCAAAGCTGAAACTCTAAAAGTCAGGATTCAAAAGCTCTCATCCAAATTAACTGATTATGAAGCTTCTCTATGGACCACATGAAGAGAGGGGCAAGTAACATAACACAGCCATCATTTATTTAAATCACTTTAAATCACTTTTGCTAAGCCCTTTGACAGCAGAGGACTATACTCCAAATAACAGTGGGGGATGGGGAAAAAAAAATCCCAAGTCAAAATTATCTCCACCTTGAATATTTTACTCCTGCACTTCAGAAAAACGTCTGGAAGATAAAATCGAAACATTTCCACAGAACAAAGACAAGTAACTTATCAGGTGACAATGTTATTTTACTACTTGCTCAGTAGATCTTTTAAATTCGCCAAGAACACCCAACACTACCCCCACCAAAAAAACATTCTGATAAACAGATAGATAAGATTTCCATATAGGAGAAACTTCAAAAGTTGCTTTAAACATGCTGAACTCATTGAAACCCTGCACGGATGTCTCTGTTTTCATTAATGAAAAGTATTCTCACAGGGCTGAGACCAAACCACGTTAAGAACAAGATCCTCCTGCCCATATTGTTTCTTGAGCAATTTTGTACTGAAAATTTTTGTCTTGTTAGAGTTACTCTTCAAAAACAGCACTACTCGCTCTGAAAAGGACTTGCAGGACCTACCCCTGAAGCAAACAGGCATTATGTGGGAAGAATTCATGACATAATGCCTGTGATGTACAGAAAACTTTGGGAAGCAGTGGCTTCTTCCCAAAAGAAATGGGGTTGGGCATGGAAACCACAAACTACCAGCTCATTTACCATCTTCTGTCCAGTTCATTTTTCTTTCCTTTGCAGTCTATCAAAGTGATGTAACCGCTCCTGAGCCCTGGTTTGGTGTTCCACCCTCATACTGCTCATACACATGCCAGTTGCCACAAACACACATTATCCTCCTCTGGATCATTTTTCTTTGTTAGGAAGCCTGAGCCTGCCTTTCTCCTTCTCTACACCTTCCACTGCTGCTTTGAGCAGCCCCTTCCAGATGAGCACTGCACTGGAGAAATACCATCAGGATGGGTCAGGGCCACCCTGACTCCTGCCAGGACAATTCTACCCACACCACAAACCCCTGCTGATCTCCTCTTGTCCAGCCTGACAAATTCACCTTCTGCATCACCCTAAGGTCATGACTTCTCTGAGATGCCCCTTGCCTTTCCTGGTCTCCTCCCATGTCCAGCATTCCCAGTACTTTACAAGATGTTGACCCTTTGTTTGGCAAGGCCTTGGTTCCAGCCGTCATTGGCAATACACTGGTATTACAGAGTTCTTCACTGCCTCCTATTTGAAGACTGCCACCTAAAAAAGAGCTATTATTAATCGCTTTAAATGTATGAATTTCTGCTGACTTTTGATGAGAAATACCATGACTGTAGCTTGACACCTGTTCTCATTATTTCATTGTCTCTCCTTATTTCCTCTTCCCTTTGTCTTGGGGTTTAGATAATAAAACGTAAGATTGCTTTTTGCTATTGTTCTTGTGCTGTTGTACATCTCCTGTGGCTGCAGTGGTGAACACTAGAGCCATACAAGCTACAGCTCTTCAGGCCAGTGACCCTAATTCTAAAATGACACACTAATATGAAATCTTTAAATTTCTTTGAAAAAAGAATTTTGCACAGACTAGCACCCCTGTGTGTTCAACAAAAATTATTTGGTAGGCTGAGAAGGGTGTTCTTTTACAGCAACAGAAAAACAATTAAATTTCTTTCCTGAGGTCACACAGCAAGTCAATGTCAAAGTTAAAATTATGTTTTCTGCTGTATCTTTTCATTGTCTTGCACATCAAAAGAGCTCAGAATTAGTATCTCACTGCTGACTATGGGCTAATTTCTCTGACAATCACATACAAAACACAGATAAAACTTGAAGAGATGGCTGTCCACATTTTCCACATTTTAATATAAACTTAACATGTACTTCCAAAGGCATGAACCACAAATCCTTACACAGGCAAAACATCAATTAAAGACCAGACAGTAAGAATGGGTTAATTAACATGAATGCTGACACAATCAATAAAGCTATTCCAGTAAAACAAATCCCTCCTCAGAATATTTCTCCTAGTTTTCTGACAGATGGCTTTAGATGATACATATTCTTTTCAGTAGTTAAAAAAAAAGAAAAACCCCCAAAAAACCCAACCCCCCCCCCAAAAAACCCCCAAAACCCAACCAAACCAAAAAAACCAAACACACACACACAACAAAACAAAAAACAAAAAAAACAACAAAACAAAAAAAACCCACCACCACCAACAACAAAAAAACCACCAATCAACCAAACAAAAAAACCCCACAAAAACAAAAACAAAAAACAAACAAACAAACAACAACAACAACAACAAAAAACCACAAAAAAAAACCCCAAGAAAAAAAAACACCACAAAAAACCTACATTTGGAATATCAAGACACAGATTCTTCTCACAGATGAAAAAATACTGCAGTTATATCTATGTTTATACTATGCTGACTGGAGCATATGAAGTCAGTACTAATTACTGACAAACTAATCTGTTAATACTAAAAATCACGATCAAATTCCTGGCAGTGAGTCAGTAACATAACTGCTACATATTGAAATATGATTCCACTGGCATCATCCATCAAGGAAGACACCACTTAACACGAGTAAGGATTAACTTCGACTGTCATTTCACTACACTGTTGCAGTCCATACCTAAAGAACTCATCTACATTCTATTCCATTAAAATAAATTAAAGAAAAAAAAAAGTGGGATCACATCCATCTTACAGCACTATCTTCATAACCTTGGGCTTTTTTAACCAACATATCTTTGGTTAGACTAAAACTCTGGTGTTTATACACAATGAATCTGGTTTTTACCTTTCTCCAAAGCATTTCCATTTGCTTCCCCTAATAAGAAGTGAAAATGCCTAGACTAGAAAAAGCTATGTAGAGAAACCATGCAAAACTCCTGCCAAATAATCTGAATATAAATTCAAGGGATCCTTACCAGCTGCAGTCAAAAGCCCACTCCAAACTCTGCTAGATGTTAATCAAACTTAAGTATGTTAATGTACAGTTCCTGTGTTCTTTGCATAGATGAGTTAATTGCTTTTGTTAACTGCACTTGATTCCTTAGGGGGGTGTGTGTACACGTACAGCTGAACAGCTGATTGTGGAAAACACGGTTATGCAAGTCACCAAAGGACTGTTCACTTGGTTAAACCCTTCTGCTCACCTCAAAACAGCTCACTTAACACTGTACCCCCTGGACAGGTCCTTCAGGTGCCCACTCCCATCCCACCAGTCCCATTTAAAATGATGGCATTAGCTATCAGAGTTTTAAATAGATACCTAAATGGCGAAATTTACATACAAAGGGCTAAGGCATCTCCCCCGAGGCAAAGGTAGTGCAGTTTCTGTCTGTGGGGACTCAAACCTGGTGTGCACAAGCCCTGCTGCTGGAAAACTGCCATTTTACACCTGATACGCCAGAAAAGTGGAGCTCTATTTCCAGGGAAATTAAGTGGACACAGCCAGCTGACTTCACATGGGTCACTGAGCTGCCTGCAGTTTCGAACTTTTTTGCCAGATAAAGATTATGATCAGTGAGCAAGAGCAGCAATTTCATAGCCAGTCCTGTGAACTGCTCATTTCTGCCAGAGACTTGTATCACCCCAGATTTGCAACCACACGCTAAGGAGCCAAGCATAAAGTCATGGCATCTCCACAGTATAAATAGTCAATACTAATATGGTGCCACTGATACCACCAATTGCCCCCCTATGGGAGCAATACACATTTAAATTTGATTGTGTGACAAGGCCACATGGTTGGCTGCGTAAGAAAAATTAAATTAATTTTATTACATAAGGTGCCATATATTGATGCTGTGCAAGTGCATGGGTTACATGGGCAAACAAGTAGAAACTTGGTCCTAAGTTACAGTTTGTCCAGCTTATTAATAATCCGGAGGACACCTGCCCAGCTGGTCTTTCTGACTTGAGATGGGAAATCAAACTAGACATGCTAATACTATTTCATTTGCAGGGCCCGTAACTAGCAAGCAATACAGTTATTTGGCCACCCAGCCTAGTATTTTCCTAAATTCTGTCTCCAGCTCAGATAGTTGCACCCCCTCTCCTCCCCTTCAAGAAGAACACACATAACTAATTACATATGCTTTCCTTCCAGTATTGTGCTATTGGGCACAAATACCATTTAGGGATGTTGACAAGGCAACTGAAGCCAGCTTTCAGTTTCAGTCTCACATCAGACATGCTGTTCAATCAAAGAATCTAAGACTTTTCAGCAAAGGTCTGCAGCTTATCTGCTGGGAAACAAATGTCACTCTCCAGACTTGTCTTTTTCGTTGTGGGGTTTTTTTTTTTTTGGGCTTTTTTTGTTTGTTTGTTTGTGTTTTGTTTGGTTCTTCCAAGATCCTGGATAAAAACATTTTTCCCATATAGAGTCATTATGTTAATCAGCTTTCTAAGACACTGCTGCCAAAGCCCAGTTACCAGCTTGATAAAATAAGCTATGAAGCATCTTCTATACTGATGACATGTTCCAAGTGAGGTTTTAAACTGACTCTGTAGTGAAAAGTTGGTACTTTGCAATAACTTCAGAGCTGTCTGTGGTTCTAGGAAATGCATGTTCGCTTTGACCACATTTCAGTACTCAGTGACTGGCAACAACATTTAAGTAATTAATAAGATTACCAAAAGCTCTCCATTCCCAGCTCATTCTAGGAAAAGCAGCTGCGTATTTTTCCTAACTGATTTGTGCCTACATTTCCAGATTGAACCTACTTCTTGGCTGAAAGACAAAATAGGAAATGTTTACGCTACTATTACTGTCGCCAAAAGAAAATCTGTGCAGGATACCACACAACTGAGAATTTCTCTAGGCAGCTTCTGCTGAGGGACATATGTTGGAACGAAATCAAGGTTTTAAACAGATGTGCATTTTCACGTGCAGGTCACGCTAATTTACATCTACACACAAGCATCCCTCTATTCCAATACGTACACTCGCTCCAGTCTCTGCTAAGGACTGCCAAAAGCCTTCCGTCTAAACGAAGGATAACCTTTAAAAACATTCACTTAGAGGAAAAAAAAAAAATAAAGTGCTGCGAGGAGAACCTGAACCGACTCGTCCCAGCTTGGGACCGCAGGAGCGCTCCTGCATCCCGCCCTAGCAGCCCAGTCACCCCGCACGAACGGGGCGACAAACACGCCTGGATATTCCGCAAAGGCGGAGGCACCGCGGGCGGCCTCGCATCCCACCCGCTCCCCGGAGGATGCTTCTGCCGAGGGCAAACCCCGCTCCGGGAGCGATGCCGCCTCACCCTCGCTTCCTCCCCAAGGCTGCCGCACCCGCGCCCGGCACCTGAGGGACGGAATTGGACGGGACGGGTCCGGTCAGTGCCTACCTGTCCCGCGGGCGCCCTCCCCGTCCGACTGGCTGCCGGGAGCCGCCGCCGGGAGCCGCTGGGACTTGAGCGAGGGGCGGTGTGAGTGGCGGGGCCGGCGGGATCAGCCCCTCCTCCGCCTGCCCCGAACCGCCCCCGGCCAGACCCTCAGACATTTTTAACTGCTTACCCGCTTTCGCAGCGCCAGTCTTGCTTGGGGCGCGCTGCCGAACGGACGGAGACTTCTCCCAGGCCCGGAGTCGCTGCCCTCCACTGACTGGCAGGCAAAGTGCGGGCTACATAGAGACCTCAGAGGTCATTTTATTCGGCGTCGTGAAAGACAGGTACCTACCCAGCAGGTGATCGAGGAATAAAATCGTCTTTACAAACGACTAGATGGTTAGGTCCCGCCATGAGGGGCTGATCCTCAGCCCCGTCAGGAGACGCAAATCTACGGAAAAACAAACGTCATGTGCTTCTCTCCAGAACTGCTAGGGAAAGGAAGGCCATCGTGACTTCTCCACTGCGATGTATTGTAGTATGTTTAAGATCCTTACTGCTCAAGAGGTTTTGTTGGTTCTTGGGGGGGTTTCTTTTTTCCCCCGCTATTTGAACGTCCTGTGGCAGAGGCGTTAATACTACCGCTGCTTGGCTCGGTCTTCGCCGGCGGCGGGCCCGCCCTGGATCCCCCGCCATTCCCTGNATACTGATACCCCCACCAACCCATGAGTTCTGGGGGTGCTGTCCCAGGCAGTGTGGGGTTTGTGGGGTTCCTGGGTGCTGGCTTGCCCCAGCCCGGGCTGTGGGGGTGCTGAGTGCCCCTGCCCGTGAGTGCTGCTGTCGCACGCTCTGTGAGAGTCTGGTGTGAGGGTGGACGCTGGTGCCGCTCGCCGCCCTCGTCCCAGACGGGCTGGGTGCGAGCTGGCCGGAGCTGCGCGGGGCGGGATGAGAAACAGCGGCGCTGCCTCCTGAGGAGGCGCGGACGGGAACTGGAGATGGCCCTTAAACTCCAGACGGGGCTGCACAAGGGGGACCCGCCAGTGGGAGCTCAGTCCCCATGGCAGGAGATCACGGGGTGCAGGGGTGCTTGGTGGGAGCCGGGGATGTCCATGGTTGGTGCTGTACGGCTGCTCCTTCCTGGTGCCAGGGTTTATCACCCTGTGCATCGTGCAGGCTGAGCCTGCAGTAGATCTCAAGCACTTGGCTGAGCAAGAGTAAGCTGACGTGGTGTTGAAGGACATTATGGCAACTACACCATAGAGATGTGGGGACACCAAGTGGCGAGAGGAGCTCCATGGGTTTGGGATAGCTTTGGGGCATTGTCACGTAACTCCTGTGTTTGAGGGGAGGGCAGGGACACAGGGATGGTGAAGAATGTGTCCTGAAACAGGTTGTGGGTCCCCTCCTGGTGTAAAGGTGCTGGGAGTGTCCAAGATTTCTTGTGGGGCTGGGAAGCTGTTCTCAGGACAGGTGTTACTGGGGACTGTGGGACACAGTGCAGCCTGGTGAGCCCAGTGACCCTGAGATGAAGACCTGGCTGTGCAGTCCCCATTTGGAGATCAGGTGGTGACTGCTGCATCCACAAGAACAGGCATCAGCTGGTGCCAGAGCTCCTCTGTCACCTGCAGGTAGAAGGAGATGTGTCCCTGGGCGAGCTCCTTTGCTGTGAGGCCCTGAATGGGCAGAGTAGTCATACATAAGATGCAGGTGTAGAAGAAACAGATCTAGAGCTGGAGGTGCAGACTGGGTGTACATAATTGAAACTCAACAAGGGCAAGGATTTGGTGCAAGCATAGTGTGAATGTAGGTGTAATGGGGAATGGAGAGCTTTTTTTTTGTGTAAGGCTGGAGCAGCTTCCTGTCTCTTGCTGGTGTGCTCCCCCCATTTTAGGGATCCCCGCTCTACTTTGAGTTCCTCCACTTCCATTTGCTATGTCCACGGTGGGATTGTAACCAGCAGCGGTTCCATATTTGGGTGTTCCCTTCTCATTGTGTTTGCCTGGCCTGTTTTGGGATCAGCATCGGAGCAGTGTCTCAGAGCAGCCTGGAGCAAATTGCTGAGCAGCTTTTTGCTGCCTTGTATCTGGGCTTGGGGTTATTTCTGTTTTGGGTATTAATGCGGTGATTCTTTCAAGATATGGTGGACTGTTGGATGTTAAAGATGGGTTTATGGGTGTTTTTGGGTTCTGAGGTGGCTGACAAGTTGTGGTTGTGGTTCATGCTACATTTGGAGAAATGTCTAGGTTTGTTGGTGTTCCTGCGTGTGTCAGGTGTAAAGTGCCACAGGTGGGGTCCCATCTGCATCCTGTGGGGGCCAGCAGGGCCAGGCTGGGCTGTGGGTAGCTCCTGGGGTATCAATGTCTGCTGTGCTGTGCCCTTGAGCCAGCGCGGCAGGGACAGAGCAGGGCCTTGGGGTGATTCTGCATGGACACCTGCCTGGCCCTGGAGAGGGGCTTATGCTGGGGCACTTGGCTCTGTTGCTTTCTCTGTGTCCCTAGTGTGTGTGCTGTGTTAGCGGGGAGAGGTGGAGGAAGATATTTGTTGGTGCAGAGCCATGAAGAGACACGAGTTCTGTGTCCACACCTCCTTCCTGCTGAGTTCTGGTAGTTTTGTGTCCTGCAGTTTTGTGCCTGGGGTGAGTCATTGCTCATTGACTGAAGAAGCTGCAGGCCACAGCTGCAGTTGCTGGCTGTGGAGGCCTGTGTGCCTGGTGGCATGCTCTGGAAGGATGCCCACTAGGCTTTGGCTTCTCCCATGGAAGTCCTATGACAACCTGTCAATCTGCCCTCGTTCCACACCCTCTGTTAACCATGTATATCTAAACTCCAGGAAGTTCTTTGTACCTTATAGCCCCGTTGGCTTGTTGGCTGTTCCACCCCCTGTTAACCATACATGTTTAAGTTCTGGTAAGTCCCTTGTATTCTGTACCCCCGTTGGTAGGTACCCCTGTCAGTTGGCATTGATTACTTCCTGTTGGGCGCTGCAACCCTTTGTCCCGTCTCTACCTTCCATTGATTTGCCCTTGCCGCCAGCTCCGTCCCCTCGTACCCATATATAACCCTGGACTGGACCCTCCACTTTCCCTCGTTGTCCCTGGAGCCATTCAGTCTGTAGGTGAAACAAACTGCCACTGGATAGCCACGCAAAGACCCTTCCTGCTTCTGTTGCTTACGTAGACACCTGCTGCATTGTTGCAGTGGTTTTGCTATGTTTTGTTTGTATTAATGATTTCTACCCCACTACCCCCAAATGTATATAGTTCATCCCCAGTTTCCCCCCGCAGTTGGTTTTACGGCACCCTATGTCTGTCTGTCTGGTAGTTCCCTCCCCCAGTAGAATTGTATCCACCCCCAATGTGTCAGTCCTTCCCTCACCCCACCTTTCCTCTGGAAACTTCTTTTCCTGTTTCCTTGTTGGTATACCCGTATCCCATCCCCTGGGTGCTCTCTAATGGGTGGCTGCCAGTCACTCCACTTGGGGCACCTCCCCTTCTCCTTCCCCATTGGCCCTGGGATTGTTCCTTGCCCCTGCTCCTGCTTCCCTTATAAACCCACGTAGCCCCTTTGTCTTGGTCTTCGGTCCTTGGCTGCCCTTGGTGAAATAAACTGCCGAAAGCTGTACTGGAGGCCTCCTCTCTCTCTCCTCGCTCCCACTTCCTGTGAGGGCTGCTGCTTGTGGAGTGGAGCTCGGCTCCATCCGAGGGGCTTTCGCTGTGCCACGGGCATTCCTCTGCTGATGTGCCCAAAGCCCCCCGGCAGTATTGGCCACGGCACTGCATGTGGGTGTGGTGTGTGCTGTGAGCCTGGTGGAGTGCCCTCCTCTTGGATACACTTCAGAGAGGTTGTGGCACTTCAACCATCTCTCCATGCCATGACATCTGGTTGTTACAAGGTTGGCGGATGAGAGCTTGAACAGCTTTTAGGTGTGGGACAGAAGCACACACTGCTGGAGGCAGCCAGGAATCATCAGCAGGACGTGGAAAGAGCGGGAGCTTTGCAGTAGGAGAGGCTGGCGGTATCTGCTCCTAGATCCCAGGGGAGAAAGGCCAGCCCTGGCAGCAGCTCTGGGCCCAAGGGCTCTGCCAGCAGCTACTGTGCATAGAGACAGTGGCACAGGCAAGCCTTGGGGAGCCAGGCAGGTTTGGGGCTGTGCTGTGGCAGTGCCACATCCCTCCCATGGTGCAGAGTTGTGGGGTGGCCTCACAGCCCCGACCGTGCTGCTGAGGGGCTGCTGTGCTCTCTCCAGTGCTGCTTCCTTTGCTACAAGATGGGGGCTGCCATTAGCTGCAGGGTGAGGGTGGTGCGGCAGCAGCTTGCAGCTGCCCTGCCCTGCCAGGGGTGTCAAGGAGTCCTTGGGGCTGGACAGGAAAGGGCTGGCAGCCCTGGGGCTGGGGACTCTGTGTAGTCATCCAGCCCCGTGTTGTCAGCAGTGGGCACCAAAGTGAGGAAGCCCAGGGAGCCTCTAGCAGCAACCTGGCCCATCCAGAGCAGAGCCCGCAGAGTAGGGGCTGGGGCTCCTGGACACAGCCTCTGTGTCCTCCTTACTATGGCTGGGGCAAGTGCCCTCCTCCTCTCCTTTTAATAAAGAAAGGGGAGTAGAGGGTGGGCCCTAATTACGATTTTGATACTTATATAATTAGTTTGTCTTATGTATATGTTCTGTTTTACAGAATAACCCATCCCCTGTGAGTCCCTATCAGGTTCCCAACAGTGATGGAGTACCATTTGGCCATCATAAAGATGTGAGTACTTCATGCCCTCCTACTGGTAGTGATGTGGATTGTCACTAACCCAAACAAAACATCTGGGTCACCTTGGCCAGGACTTTACAGCAAGACAATCTATGCATGTTCATGGGCAGTGTAGATGACCCCTTATCAACATGCCTGGTAGGAATTCCTTTGGCAGCAGATGAATACCCATACACAGAAACCCAACCCAGTGGACTCCTTGGATGATTGGACAAAGATTCTGATGCATGCAGCAGAGGACCCCCAAGAATTGGATTTGCTGGGGTCCTTCCAGGCCATGTTCTGTGTTCAGTTTTATTATAGGAGGCCAAATCAACACTGGACACACAGAAACTATTAGATCTAAGGCCACAACTACCTACAGGAAAAACGTAACACCTAATAGAAAGATGTGTATTCCTAGGAGTTGGTGCAATTGCACCAGCCCCATCCTTTCTTGGTCGTCAGCTCATCCCAAGGTGTTACCGTGGGGAGTGTTTCTTATTAGTGGAGACAGAGTATGAGCTGGAATCCCCTCATGCCACCAAGGGGGTACTTGTAGCCTTGGCCAGCTGTTGTGGTGTGTTTTCTGTGTATGAAGTTGGTTTGTTCCCCTTTTTTCCTGTCATGCTGGTTTAGCCCTGTAGGTTGTCAATCCTTCCCTTTCCCCACCTCCATTCTAGAGAATTCTCCTCTCTCCAATCACCCGTTCATTAGTTTGAATGTTTCTCTTCCCCTTGATCCTCTTTATTGGATTGTTACTTGTAACCCCACCCTGTGTCTTTCCCCCTCTCCTTCCCTATTGGCCCTGAAATTACTCCTCCCCTTGGCTCCACCCTTTCCTGTTGGTATTTAACCTCACTCCCCATGACCTTGGGTCCTTTTATCCCTGCACCCTTCTGGCATGCGGTGGGGTGTAGATACCGTCCCACACTAAACCGTGCTGGGAAGGCATACAAGGGACCCCTCCTGCCTCCGCTGCCTCATTGCATGCACCTGTACAGTGAAACCTTCGCTTCCTTTCTGCCACCAGGGAGACGCTTACGGAAGGTTGTGGCACCCTCCACTGCGTGCCACAAGCACGCTGCAACAAATGGCATCCAATGTGCGGCATCAATGGGTGTTCCCATGAGTGTCTGCAGGCTGTTGTTGGGACGTCCAGCAAAGGTTTCTGCTTCGGAGCACTGCAGTCCCTTAGGAGAGTTCACAGTTTTGTGTGGGCTCTTGGAGGGATGACTGGGATCCTCAACTCGACACCTGGGAGAGGAGCTCCTGAGGACCAGTCATTGCAGCAGAGCCCTCGTAAGGATTTTTCGTTGACCCCCCCACAGCTTGGTGAGATTGGGGCCGGTGAAGCCCGAAGGACTGTGTGACCTGCCCGTTGGCGGGGAACCGGGTGTCCTGGGTCTTCCTTTTCCATTTCTCAACGTTTTTTCATTTTTGCATTGTGTGGGGAAGTTGAGGAGGGTTTAAATCCAAGTCCTAAATTCCCAGTTAGTGAAGGTGAAGGTTTTTGTTTGTGGGGTTTTGGTTGGAAATCGGTTCATTTTTCTTGAATTAAGTTCGGTTGGAGTCCCCAGTTCTTACCCCAGTTGCTCTGCTCCTCCCCTTGTGTTCCTATACCCACTTCCCTATTCCCCTTGTTGGATCAGGAGTGGCCACACCATCTAGGGCTTTGACCTTTTTTCCTACACCCATTGTTCCCGGTTTGTCCACCCAGTTCAATGGGTCAAAATGGCACTTACCTCGAAGAGTGACCTGCCATTTTGGGCCCCCACGTGCTGAGTTTTCCTGTCCTTTCCACCAAAAATGGCACGTGTGATCCCCCTTCTTCTCGTGCGTTGGGCTCTTCCCTTGTGACATGTTACACCTTCACATCAGTGGGCATCCCCTTCATTGGGTTCCTCCCCCATTATCACCTCCCAGCTCTTGGCTGCTTACTCCAGCCTCCAACCCCCTTCCGCGTCTGCGCCCCCCGTGACCTTGGCATTTCCGATTTCCAGAACATCAACCAGGGGAAAGACCGGAAGGAGGCCATCTTGGCTGATGGCTCCCTAGATGATCAGGCCCTGCCAGTTACCAAGCTGGCCTCAAAGGCTGCTTTCAGGCAAAGAGGGAACCTTGGAAGGAGAGTCTGCACTGGGGAGAGAATGGAAGGGGCCCTGCAGGTCTTGCAGTGATTATGCCACTCAGTATTGCAGGGGGACACTTCCACCCAACATGGAGTTCATAGTCTTGTGCTGCTAGTGGAGGGAGTGACGCTACTGCAACACTGGAGTTTTCTGTTTCTCAGTTGCTGGTCTCTAGAACAGACATTGACAATGCCTAGCTCTTGATGCAAGTGGAAATTGTGGCCACAGTTGTTGTTAGAGAGTTGAACAATTTATTGTAGAGTATCAAATAACAGATCATAGATGCTGCTACCCTGTTGTAGTATGTTTTATTAAAAATAGTTCTCTTTGTACCTTAGGTTGAAGTTTCTAATTTTTCCCTGTCTGAAATGGTTTCTCTTCCACCTCTTTTACTTTCTGGGTTGGTGTCTCCCTGAGCTGTTCCCTCCCACCTCCCCGATCCATCTATGTCAAATGCCAAGTTACTCCCTCAGTTAAGCAACAATCCCTCTCTCCCTTCTTTCAATCACCCCCTCGTACCTCCCTCCCCTCCAGAATGTTCCCAACAGTTAAGCTCCCTATTAGCTGGTTCAAATGTCTTCCCTCCCCCCAGTTTTCCCCAGTGGTCAGGTCGGGCACCAGTCTTTCCCTCAGACTTCCCTTGTTCTTTCCCATTGGCTGTTGTATCCCCCTCCCCTACCCTTTTTAAGCTGGTCCAAACCTTTGTTCGGGGTTCCTGGGCTCCTGACTCATTCGACAATAAACCTGTCAGAATTCAGTCCCAGAGAGTCTCCTCGCTTCCTTCATTTTCTCTTTCATATTTGATTACAACTACTCTTTTGCTGAGCTAATTTCAGCAACCCACGGCCTTTGGTGCTGCTCTCCTGCCCAGAGGCAGCTTATCATATCCCAAGCCGAGGCTTCAGGTGGGCTCTCTAGGTCCGGTGATACCACCTGAGTCCAGAAAGACAATATACAGCTTGTTGAGCAACCCATCAAGTGCTTTGGCTGAACAGTTGAGACCATCCTTGATGCTATCCAAAACATCCTTGACTTTCTGGAAGAGGTGAATGGAGTAGCCCATCAAGTGTATATCATGGCCTGGGCATGATATACTGAGCATCAGATGTGATTGACAGGGACTCCATTTAGTCCGTGAAAGCATCTGTGATCTGTGGTGGAGTCCTTTGGGACTGCACCAAGATCGTAATTGTGTTATGTTGCAGGATGTTCTTGTCAATTGTTTCGTGTTCTTGTTAGTAGTTCTGTGCTGTTATTAGAGTTAGGAAATTATCTCCACCTTGGGTGTAATGAAAAATAGGTTGAAGCGGGTTGGGGTTCAAGACCATATGGTCCCCCCAGGAAAGGTAGAAGAAATAGGTTGGGGTTCAAGCCCATACAGTCCCCCGGGAAAATTAGGATGGTTCTTTACTGAAGGCAGGGGCGCAAGACTGCATAGTCCCCCAGGAGAGGTAGATAGATGGTTGGGGACTCAAAATTCGGATCATGAATCCCAGGGAATGGTTGAGATTTAAAGCTTTGTGTGAGCTGTAGATTGTTAATGCCCTGTGTGGTGGTGTGTGTTGGTGCCCTGTGTGGGCTGTATGCGTGGGTCTGCGACTGCGGAACTTCTTCATACTGCTCGACTTGCAAACAATGTTAGAGTTTGCAAACGGTATTTTGCGATTTTATGGACGAATTGTATGAGTCCTGCGTGGGATGCGTTTTGCAAGATGTAAGTGTACGTGAAATTTATGGACAATAATTAGTGTAGCATGCTGTCCTTTGCCTAGGCAAAGGTACTAGTGGATGATAATTAATTTTCGTTTTGTACCTTTTGGTGATTTACCTTGATTCTCGTGTGAGAGGCCGTGGCTGCTAGCTCAGCCATTGTTGTTTTTCTTGTTCATTTCTTTAATGCGAAATTTTTTCTCTTGTCTGTTTTTCTGTGCTCATGATTTATAATTTTGTTGCCCCCTTTCTGTTGTAGATAGCCTTGTTTTATTATCTTGTTTGGATTTTATGTTGTTTGCTGACCGCCGACCTCCCTCATTTCTTAAACAAGAAAGGGAGAGATGTTGCGGTGTTTTCTGTGTATGAAGTTGGTTTGTTCCCCTTTTTTCCTGTCATGCTGGTTTAGCCCTGTAGGTTGTCAATCCTTCCCTTTCCCCACCTCCATTCTAGAGAATTCTCCTCTCTCCAATCACCCGTTCATTAGTTTGAATGTTTCTCTTCCCCTTGATCCTCTTTATTGGATTGTTACTTGTAACCCCACCCTGTGTCTTTCCCCCTCTCCTTCCCTATTGGCCCTGAAATTACTCCTCCCCTCGGTTCCACCCCTTCCTGTTGGTATTTAACCTCACTCCCCATGACCTTGGGTCCTTTTATCCCTGCACCCTTCTGGCATGCGGTGGGGTGTAGATACCGTCCCACACTAAACCATGCTGAGAAGGCATACAAGGGACCCCTCCTGCCTCCGCTGCCTCATTGCATGCACCTGTACAGTGAAACCTTCGCTTCCTTTCTGCCACCAGGGAGATGCTTACGGGAGGTTGTGGCACCTTCCACTGCGTGCCACAAGCACGCTGCAACAGCTGGCTTACTACCCTCACCCCAAACGTAAGTCTTGCTCCAGGATTGGAAACAAAAAGGGAAATTGGCATGCCGAAAGAGATCATATGCTGAACTTGATGAAACTTGTGGCAGCCAACTTGCAAATTGGAGTAAAGGAAAGAGAGTCGCGGTCTCAGTATTTTTACCTCCGGTGTCTGCAGCAAGGGCTGTCAGTTAGCTTTCTCGTCTGGGGTGTTGGCTTAATAAGGAGGCCAGTGCTACCTCTGCTGCCCTTAATGATTTACTGGTTGATGAAGAGACCACCAGGCATGCAACACTACAGAACAGAGTAGCAATCAATTATTTACTACTTGCCCATGGACATGGATGCCAGGACTTTGAGGGTCTTTGCTGTTTTTATCTCTTTCGTCACACAGTGAGTCAATTCACATGAACGTCCAGACACTGAAGGAACAAGTAAAGGAGTTACGAAAAAGATCCAGATGGGATCACCAAACTTTTCAAGTGATGGGGACTAGCCGGACAGGTTTTATCTTTTATAAAGGGGATCTTAGGAATTTTAGCGGTAGTACTTACAGTTCTGCTTATGTTTTCCTATTTAATTAAGTAAAGGGCACTTGTGAGGCCCTTGGGCCTGTTAGTATGCCTTGGAGAAGTGTCCCCTAGGCTTTGGCTTCTCCCATGGAAGTCCAAGAACAGGTCCATCTACCCCAGTTCCACTACCCCATTGGCCTGTTGACCATTCTACCCCTTGTTAGGTATTTATGTTCAAGTTCTAGTAAGTTGTCTGTATCGTGTACTGCTGTTGGTGCGTACCCCTGTCAGTTTACCTTGACTGTTCCCTGTTGACCTCTGTAACCCTTTCCCTGCCCACACCTTCAGGTGATTGGCCCTTGTAGTTTCGCTCTGCCCCCTCGTACCCATATATAAGCCTGGATCCTCCACTTTGGCTCGTCTTTGTCCCTGGACCCTTTCGGTGTGTGGATGGAATAAACGCCACTGGAAACCCATACAAAGATCCTTCTGTCTGCCGCTTAGCTAGGTATCTGTGGCATGGGAGTGTTGTGTGGTTGCCGTGTGCCTGCTGGAGCGCCCTCTTGGCAGAGACGCTCTCAGAAGGTAGCAGCAATTTACCATCAGCTTGTGCCACTTCATTTGTCCTTCCCACTCCGTGTGTCTGCAGGTCCTTGTGCTGGGAGCAGCAGCCGCAGCAGCCCCTGCAGGCGTGCCCAGAGCAGAACAGGACCTGCCGCACCTGCCTGGAGAGATTGGACAACGAAAGCTCCTTCCAGACCATGGTGTTGCCAGCACTGGGCCATGCCTGGTTCCATTGGAGCTGCACCCAGGGACAGGCTCTGCATGCTGGCATGTTCTCCTGGTCATGTCAGCAGCAGAATGACAGCATTGGTTTGGGCAGTGCTCTTCATGAGGGTCCAACTGTCCAAGAGCTTGGATTTTTTCTTCCAACTGCGGCAGCGCCAGGCAGAAGGGCAGTGCCAGGCTAGGCCCTGCCACCTTTTGTCCTGTGCTCCATGGAGGGGCTGGAAATGGGGGAGAGAGAGGAGCAAGCAGTGCCCAGCTGTGGGTGCTGCTGCGCCAGCTGAATCCCGACACTGTCCCTTCATTGTCCAGCAGAACTCCATCCTGGGAGAGTGCCTAGGGCTGGGCACTGAGAGGTTAGGGGCATGGCCAGGGCGATGCCAGCAGGGGCCTGTTGCCCGGGAGGCAGGGAGCAGGCAGGGAGGGAGAGGGGTGAGATGGTGAAGCAGCATTTTTGGACTGTGCATGGGCTGTGCATTTGCCCACGGGCGTGGGGAGAAAGGACTCAGCGCAAGGGCCCAGCTGAGCCATGTCTTGCTTGTGCTCACAACCCATTTGCTCGGCCTGCAAAGTGCTGCTGTGCTGATCCTGTGGTGCCCAGGGAGCCCAGTGGGGCTGCTTGTACCTGAGGAGCATCTGAAGCCCGTGGAGAGTGAGGGCTGTGCTGTCTGGGGCAGCACTGAGAGGCAAAGCCCCTGGGTGCCCCTGAGCTGTTGCCAAGGCTTGGCAGCAGGGTCTGAGCGTAGGCCCAGCAAGGCTGTGAGTGCCACTATGCACTGCTCTGCCCAGGAGTTGGGTGGCCACGCTTTGATGTTCTTGCATATCCTTGCAGCCTCCCCAGACCATGCAGATCTTGTCTGCCCCAGCAATGCCAGTGTCACGGTGCCAGGGCTGTCCCACAGCTATTTGCCACTTGAAATGTACAAATGCTCCCAGCCAGGGCCCATCCAGATCCTGCATGTCCTATAGCATTAGCATGAGGAGAAAAATCCCTACAGCGGGTCTGTGGGAAGCAGCTGACCTGCTCTAGTACAAAGTTTTGTCCAAATGAAATGGTCTAAAATTTGTCTGCACCAGGAGATCCCACTCTCATTTTCCTGTCATCCTCCTCTGCCTTTCCTAAGGGCACTGTCCTGGGGCATTGCCATCTTTGCCACAGCTGGCAGCACCTTTCCCAGACCTTCCTTCCTCCCTTGCTTCTCTATCTGGCCTAGAGATGGAATTTTGCTCTTTGCCTTTGGCAGATTGTAATTTTTGCATCTTTTTGTTTGTGTAAGTGTGGTCGTATTTTATTCTGCTGTCTTGGTGGGCTGTGAGGAAGCAGCATAGCTGTGATAGCTGCAATATGATTCGTAGGCAATATATTCAAATTGCCGGGGAAAAATAAAAAAGGCATAACCAAGGTATTTCTGTTACCTCATCCTAATCTAACTAATGCCAGCTTTGTTTTGATCAGAATCTTAAGGGATTAAAAAAGCCCTCTGAAATGAAGCTAGAATGATTCTCTAAAAAAGTAAATGATGATGTCTCTTATCTGGCTTGTGTTTGAGTAAAAAAAACTTGTATTGTGTGGAATATGTGGATTCTAGATACTGAGAAGAAATCACAAGGAGGATTTTTTCTGCCCATATTAGCATATCAAGGTACTTTTGTACACCCAGAAGAGATTCAAAATGCACATCAGTGACACTGGCTAGTGACAAAGCTTCAGAAGGAAGAGCACAGGTCCTGAAAAGGAGTATTGAACACTGACTACTGAGAAAGAGAGTTATATAAGCACAGAATATACACGTATGTGAACAGTTCAGAAAGTATCACCTACCTATCTAGTTATTGAATAGTTTCCATTTCTATTTACCTTTCCAGCCACATTATTCAATCTAAAAATAACTAGATGTGAAAGTAAGTAACATGACTAATCTAGCTGTTGCACAGAAAAGTTTTTTCTAGTGCAGTTAATCTGCAGCTAATGCAAAACTGGTACTCACAGTCCAGATTGTGTACACAATTTCATACTGTCATGGTGGGAGGATGAGATACTCCTTCTCAGAAGATAAAGGAGAGAAGTGATTTTCCTAAGATTGTGCAGCAGTCACCATTTTTCACTTGTTTTCTGAATAACAAAACCAGGAGAGTAGCATGGATTAGTTATAGGAAAGATACGTCCAGCTTGCAACTGCTCTTGCACAAGCTGGTGCAAATGTTGCAGCTTCTCCCGAGAAAGGGGACACTGGCCATCCACACAGGATCTGTTGTCCAGGTGGGGGCCAGGACATGTGCTCAGCAGTGGCCCCTGTGATAAATTAATTCCCAGCCTGAGACCCCATTGGCTAAGGTAGCCTCAACCCCACAGTGTAACAGTGAGTGAGAGTACGCAATGTTTCACGGTGGCACTGCTTCACTAATATTTCTCATGTGGTGACATTGTCTATCTGCATATCTAGGGTGGCTTTTAGCTTATCTAGGACCTTGATTAAAGGTTCATCAGCTCCCTGTGTTACATTAACAAATGACGTAGTGAGACCAATGTCCAGCACTTCACAAAAAGCCCACAAAGTGAGCTCCTTTGATTGCCTAAGGGCTTCTCCAGGCAGGTGAGCCTGTCTAGTGGTCAGCACATATTGGCCTTCCCTTAAGAGATCTTCCAATACCTGTAAGTCAAGACATGCCCTTGGGGTTGCTGTAAATTGCTCATAGCTTGAACAGTGCACAGTTCTCTTCATTCTGACATCCCTACAGTGAATGGTATACCTGTCAGAATAACTCATGTGATTTATTTAAAGTCTCGTGGTACCAAATCATGTGACTTCACCACAGTTTCCAGAAGGCTAATGGTGAAAGGGGCCTTAGTGCCATTTTCTAAGGAAGAGCAATGCAGCTGTTTTATGATATTGTAAGGCAAGCCTTTGTATCTAGGTGGGTGACTGCGCTGGTAAATGACCGGAAAAGCATGCAATAAATCCTCATTACCCTCTGTAGCAGCTTGTTTTCTCACCACCACCCATTGATCATGTGGATTGGGGAGGGGGAAAGATCAGGATCAAATGGATCAGGGGACCAAGGGTCATCCTCTGGTTCTCCTCCCACAGCCCCGATAAGCTTACAGTTAAGAGCTTTGTATTTTGCTCAGTGGGGTGGAGAAGGGGCTGGCACGACTGTCGAGGTGGCACAAGAGT
This sequence comes from Chaetops frenatus, assembly GCA_013400775.1. Taxonomy (NCBI): domain Eukaryota; kingdom Metazoa; phylum Chordata; class Aves; order Passeriformes; family Picathartidae; genus Chaetops; species Chaetops frenatus. The sequence goes on from VZTR01009624.1 coordinate 104,556, forward strand.
CCTTTCTCAGGTATCCAGGTGCTACATGTGCTATGAGTGCCTTGCAGGCTGTCCACCACAGACACTAAAGCTCTGCCAGCACTCTGTCACACCACATAATTTGATCCCACAGAGCGACCCCTAAAGCATCCCATGTCTGAGTGTCAAAAACATTGATGCTGTTCAAAGTTGAATCAGTCTTCAGCCCATTACAAGAGCCTGGTCAATTCTGTAGCTTCAATTTTTGTCCTGGTTTGAAGGAC
>VZTR01009625.1:2809-38560 GCA_013400775.1 Chaetops frenatus
ACCGCCCGCCGGCCCGGGCCGCCCCCGCCGGGCCCGAGCGCGGCCCCTTCCCCGTGCACGAGTGCGTGTTCAAGGGGGACGTGCGGCGGCTCTCGGCGCTCATCCGCACCCAGGGCATCGCCCAGAAGGACAGTCACGGTGAGCGGGACACACCGGGGGACCGATCCGGGGCTCGGGGCCGCGTCCCGCCGGGGCGGGAGGTGCGGATGCGGAACCGGGAAACAGGGAATTCTTGGGAGTTTTACAAGGGAGTTTCATAAGGGTGTGTGCATCCCCTTCAGGAAGGACTATGGACAAGGGATGGAGTGACTGGACGAGGGGGGTGGCTTCCACTGACAGAAGACAGGGTTGGATGGGATATTGGGAAGGAATTGTTCCCTGTGAGGTGGGCAGGCCCTGGCACAGGGTGCCCAGAGAAGCTGTGGCTGCCCTTGGATCCCTGGAAGTGTCCGGGGCCAGGCTGGGCACTGGGGCTTGGAGCAGCCTGGGACAGTGGAAGCTTCACATGGCAGCGGTGGGTCTGGATGGTCTTTAAGGTCCATTCCAACCCAGACCATTCCATAATTCCGTGATTTTTGTAATATGAATGAGGACTGTCAGCTGCAGTGCTGGCAGAGCTGCCTCTGCCCAGGTGTTGCTCCGTGTCCAAAACCCCACTGCATTTAAGAGATTTGTTCTTTTTTCAGGTGTCTGAGCTGTCACCTGTTTGCTTTGGGGGATGCTGAGCGGTTCCTTTGGCTGTTGGCAGAGCAGTCTTTGATATTTCCCCAGGCTACAAAAACCAAACCAAATCTTTTTCCCCTTTCTTTTTAAATGCCGTGGTTCTGGATACTGAGAGATTTGTTTTCAGCTGCTCCCCTGCAAGTGCTCTGTCCCCAGCAGTGTCAGTGGCAGAAGTGGAATCTGATCCTTGTGCTGCTCTGAAATTTGTAAATATTGAATGTCTTGCCAGGACACTTCAAAACATTTTAATTTGGGGAATATTTTATACTGTTAAATAAATCAGCCTGGGGGGTGAGCTTGATATGCATGGGTAGTTTTTATCTCTATTTTTAATACGTGTTTCAAGAGTAACATGATCCGTTTCTGCTGGAGAATTCCAAGCTCCACGTGTGCGGTGTCTGAGAAGTTGTGATAAAGGGAACACTTGTGTTGTGTTTCTGATAAGGAGATCGGCTGTGCTTAATTGTGGTCTGTAAATTCAAAGGGAACACGAAGGTGGAGGATCTCTGGGACTGGCACGGTGGCAGGAATGATGGAATTGGGGATTCCAGCTGTGTCTGTGGTGGTGGCATTGGGCACTGGAAGGCAGCTGAGGGATGCAGAGTAACACAGCTCCCAGCCAGGATGGGCAGGAGTGTTCCCTGCAACTGGCACAGCTCTTTCCTAAGGGCAGAGTTCCAAATCCAGCTACAGATCTGTTTATCCTGCCACCTTCATTCCAGCAAATCCTGCTAGAATGAAAGCAGCAGACTTGGGGAGGATTTTTCCCACTCTCTATAGTCCTGCTGCTTCTTCTTTTCCCTGTTCCTCCTCCAGTTCCTCTTCAAACAACTCAGCAGCAGCAGCTCCAAATCTTTACTTGGAAGCACTTCCTGACCCCTCTTTGCTGTGCTCTCACCGTCAGTGTGTATCACAAACATTGATTCCCTCCTTTTTTAATCCATATATAAATCTCTAATTAATATCTGTCTGCTTTCCCAGTTCTGTTTAGAGTTGGGACACTTTGGGGGATCTCTGACTCATCATCCTCCTCCAAGTTTTTATTGAACTGTTCAGAAAACCCCCACAACAAACCTCTTGATGGCTTGACATTCCAAAGGCCTGAGTAACATTTCCTTGTTATTGTTTTCTTCCTGCCCGATTCCATCTGTCACTTGTTTACACACCGGAACTGGGAATTATTTGGGGGACACTCCAGCTGATGATTTGCTCAGAAATAAGCCAGAGGAATCCTGGGATGTGATAAGGATTGGCCAGAGGGGAGAGAGAACTTATTGTTAATAATCCAGCCCTGTTTCAGTGTCGGTTCAGTGCTGGAAAGCCAAATCCTGTGGCATGGGAGACTCCTGCTGTTCTGCTGAAAGCAATTGAGTGTTAATTGAGTGCCTACCCAGCTCTCTAAATTAACCTCCAAATCACTGCCCAGAGGAAGGTCGGGGTCATTATTCCCAAACAATGAGTTTCCTGGGAGAAGCCTGTAGCTACACCTAGTAGATGACTTATGGTTTTATTATAACATGCATTTAAGAGCTTAAATCCTGGAACAGATGAATCCTCTTGCTGAATTACTGCTGGAAAACAGCCCTGGCTCTCTCAGAGGTTTGCAGGTGCCTCAGCAGAGGTGAAAGGCCACACGTGTGTGGGGACAGGTGCAGTGTTTGAGGTTTTTGTGCCAACAGGCCTTGTTTGCCCACCTGGATGTGCACAGGTGGGATTCTGGGAGCTGCTGGAGCACTGATTTCTTGGGATAAGGGGCTGTAGCTGTGCTGGGCACTCACCTCAAATCTTGGGGTCAATTCTGAGCCCCTCACTCCAGCAAAGACATTGAGGGGCTGGAGGGTATCCAGGGAAGGGGCTGGAGAGTTCCTGAGGGAGCTGGGAAAGGGGCTCAGCCTGGAGAAAAGGAGGCTCAGGTGGGACCTTGTGGCTCTGCACAACTCCCTGCCAGGAGGGGACAGCCAGGGGGGAGTCAAGGAACAAGGGACAGGACAAGAGGAAAAGGCCCCAAGTTCTGTCAGGGGAGGCTCAGGTTGGACAGCAGCAGGAATTTCTCCATGGAAAGGGTGCTCAGGCTTTGGAACTGGCCAGGGAGGTTTGGAGTCCCCATCCCTGGGGGTGCCCAAGGATGGCCTGGACATGGCACTCAGTGCTGGGGACAAGGTGGGAATTGGGCACAGCTTGGACTCAGTGATCCTGGAGGGATTTTCCAACCTCACCAATCCTGTGATTCCATGATCCTATCCAAGTTTTTCCCCCTGTATCACATAATCTGCATTTCCTGAGCACACAGCATGGCTCTTTCTCAAACGTGCTCCTCAGGAAGGTTATTTCCATCCCCTTCCAGAGCCTGGCAGCATCCAGGATTCCCAGTGCTGCTCTGGCTCCCAGATGTTGGAGCAGCTATTAATAGCAGCAGGAGTTTAGCTGGGTTAGTGTCTAATGAGCTGGGCTGTGGCTGCCTGGGATGCTGCCAGTGTCCTGCAAGGATGAAATGCAGGACACATTGAACAGCCCTGGCAGCCCCTCTTGGGCAGGCAGGGCAGAGTTCCCATCTCCATCCGAAATTCCATGATGCTGCAGGCTGCTGGCATTTCTGTGGCAGCCTCTCCCAGATGTGCAGCACATCCTCTGCACACAGCAGGTTCTTCCTGCTGACAAAATGGGGGTTGGAAAATAACTCTCAGCCGAGTGTGTGTGTTAGAGTTGCACAAGAAATCTGTTTTGCAGCTTTTTTTTTTTTTCTCTTGGCTGCTCTTAGGAAGTGTTTAAACGTTCAAAATACAGTCAAATGGAAGAACTTTGCATCCTTGAGCTCCCTAAATAAAGTGTGTCATGAGCCTGGTAGCAGCATTAATCCAGGAAAAACAGCTCTGGGTGCCTGACAGTGAATATTTAACAACACAAATGCCACCTGTGTCACAAGCATTGCCAGGAAAATGAGGACAGGTTTGAGAGGCTGCTGATCATCTCCAAAGCTTTCTTTGGAAACAACCAAAAGGCAGCTTTGTAGTGAAGGTGCTGTTCCTTTTCAGTATGCCCAGGACTGTAGTTGTAAAAGATGAGTACTCAAGCTTTGAAATATTAATAAAACAGGCTGTTAAATTTTTAATCAGTATCATATCTGTGAGTAGCTTTTAACCCAGATATGTCAGGATGGGAAGGGATCAGACCCTTCAGCCTGTGGGGAGCAGAGGGGTTTGGGTTGTGTCTTTCTCAAAGATACCTCTGGACCTCTTTGCCTGGAGTGAGTTTCAAGATATCATTAAAAAACCCTCTCTTGGCCCATGAAATGTGTCTCAATATATTTATTTTGACAATTATAATCCACATGGTTGCTTAGAAAAATGTCACTCCTCTGGTGGGTGTTGGTGTGTCCCTGGGTTAGAGCAGGAACTGGAGTTTCCTAAGGAAGGGATTGGAATGGATTCTGGTAACTTTAATCTAATCTCTTTTATTTCTGTGCTTTATTTTAGGAAACACTCCTTTACATCTTGCTGTGATGTTGGGACATAAAGGTGGGTAGAACCATTTGTTTTGTTACTTCTTCAGGATTTGGGGGCGAGAGGAAAAAAGGGTTTTTTTCTGTTTTCCTGAACGTGATCTTGTGAGGTTTTCTGGAAGAAAATGCCACGTGGATTTGGAGGAGAAGAGTGGGAAGAGAAACCTGAGCTTTATTCCCAATATCCCATCCATCCCTGCCCTCTGGCAGTGGGAAGCCATTCCCCCTTTCCTGTCACTCCTTGTCCCCAGTCCCTCTCCAGCTCCTCTGGAGCCTCTTTAGGCCCTGGAAGGGTCTCTGGGCTCTCCCTGGATCTTTCCCTTCTCCAGGTGAGCACCCCCAGCTCTCCCAGCCTGTTTATTGAACTGGAAATGGAATCTGGCTGGTAATTCCAAGCTGATTTGCCTGCTCCCTGCAGAGTGATGTTCTTGTCCCAGGCACTGTGTTTAAGGAACCATAGAAATCCCTCAGTGTCCTGGCTGGGTTACTCAGGGCCTTTGTTTATCCCCACAGGAGACAGTTTATTCAGCAGGGAAGGATCTCTTCCTCCCCTGAGCCTGCCATGACTCACAGCTGCTGCATCTGGAATGACCAGTGCAGTTTCCTGTGGCACCTGTGGTAGGAAAATCACCCAGGAAGTCCCTGTCTTGGTGATGAGACAGCTGGGCCCTGCTCCACCACCTCCAGGTGGCTCAGGGTGGCTTCAGTGACATGTGCTGAGGTTTTTCTGTGGTTGGAAACTGAAGAGCCATTTCCAGCACTGAAACCCTCCTTGTCTCCTTCATTTTTTTCATTCCACCATCATGTCCTGTGGGTGGGGAATGCAGCTGTTGGCTCCACACCTGCTCTGAGGCTTTCCTGGAGCACAGGTGCCTTTTGGCCCTCATTAAATCCCAGATTCCCCAGGAAGTTCTGGCACACAGGGGTGTGTTGGTGCCTCAGCCTCCTCTGCCTCCCCTACACCTGATTTGGGGAGTTACCCCAAATCCATGTCCCCATGGTTCATTCACTCCTTGGAGAGGGATGAAGGCCCTGAGGTGTCTCTCTGGTTTCTGCATGGAGCAGAGAGAGCTGATGTCATCCATTAAATATAAATATCCTTGTTCCATAGTGGTGTGTGTGTGTGTGTCTGACAAGCAGAAATTTTATAAAAAGCAAAATCCACGTAGCAGGAGGGACGAGTCTCCAGTGTTATGTAATTGGTGGCTGATCACCAATGGTTTTTAGGGCTAATATTGAACAGGGAGGTGCTGGAAGTGCTTGTATAAATGGCTTTGTTTGTTGGAGTGAGTCAGAATCCAGATTCGTGTTTGATAATCTGTGTAATATCTCTGATATCAGTTCTGTGTAATATCTCTGCTGTGAATTGCTTTAGTAGAGTTTTATTCTGACTGCTCCTGCTGCATCCTGTACTGTAAATAACTGTGGCTGTTTTGTCCCAGAATGTGCCCACCTGCTTTTAGCCCATAATGCTCCAGTAAAGGTGAAAAACGCTCAGGGATGGAGCCCTCTGGCCGAAGCCATCAGCTATGGAGACAGACAGATGAGTAAGCACCTCTTCATTCATCCCAATTTGCCAATTAATCCCGGGCTGGGGCTCATTCAGAACAGGAAAGCAGAGCTCTAAAGCTGTGTTATTTTCCCACTGCTCTCTGAAGGGTTTCTCTTAATCAGCTGAACATTTTATATCTAAACATGATCAGGCACATCCATTTCCTTGATAAGAAATTGCACTTGGGTTACATAAGCAAACTGTTAACTCTGCTCAGGCTGAGGGCACTGGGAAAGCTCTGCAGGAGCATTCTGGGTTTGGAATGGGAGTGACAGGATCCAAATGGATCTTAATTCTGTGGGATCATCTCCCTGGAGCTTGCTCCCCGTGGTCACAGGTTTGTTTATGTATCACTTCCCAGTGGGATGTGGCTTTTAGGCTGCATCTCAACAGGCCAGTGGGGAAATACAATTTATTATATAATATTCAAATGTTATTTGTTCACCTCAGACATGGAGTAGCAAAGGGAAATTATTGGACTGCTGCTCGCTGGTGAATGTTAATAGCATTTGTTACTACCATGTGTGGTGGTGCATTCCTAGAGCAGAAAACTCACTATATATTATATATAAATGCATTATTAATATATTAATGCACTAATTTATAACCTACCAACAGCATGTCAGCTCCTCACTACTGATTTTCTCAGTGGAGTAGATGTTACACACATGCAGTATATTTGTATCCACGTGTTTACTGATACCTGTGTAAAAACCCTCCTGACATGATTATATAGTTTATTTTACAAACCATTATTGGGGCTTTTCTTCCCGGGGTGATCAGAGCAGGTTAATGTGCAGTTCCTGTAACTGGGATTAATTTCTCTGAGGTCTGATGAAATGTTCCATTGCATTGTTGGGTTTAAGACCTCAAATAAGACACTCACCTGTAATTACCAAACAAACAGAGTTTCATGGGTTAATTCCTGTGTAGTTTCAGCACTCCTGAGGAAGCTCAAGCAGCAATCCAGGGAAAGTGTTGAAGAGAAGCGACCTCGGTTATTAAAAGCCCTGAAAGAGGTGAGTTGTGCTGAAAAAAAACCAGATGGGATTGAAAGCAGTGACTTGTGCTCTGAGTGTGGACACTCTGGAAGATTTTCAGGAAGTTTTTTCCATGTTTTTGCCAATCTTTTGCTCTTAAAAGCAATCTTGGCTCTGTTTTAAGAGATCTCAGAATTCTATTTATTTTAAGATAATGCTTCCTTTCAACTTTTAGAAATTCAAATAAAAAGTTTGTGAAAGACAACCCTGCTCATCATCTTTGCAGTCTCACAGTTAAGGAATCTCTATTCCATTAGATTTTTAAGGCTTTCTTAAATCCTGTATTGATGAATAATTTCCTGGTCTGTTCAGTCCCCCAAATACCTCTTGCTCAGTGATGGAGGAGATTTTTGGTTTCATTCTCCATCAGCATCCAGCAGCCAGTTCCCCTTGGGCACAGTGAAGTGTTGCTCATTTTGGGGACAGCAATTTGTAGAAACCCAGATATTTATCTAAAATTAATGAAATTGTCCCTATGAAAGCTGAGCTGTGTGGTGGTCCCTGAGCAGCCTCGTGGTGGGGTTGGCTTTGGCTCACACCTGCTCTGGAGGCAAAGGAGGTCTGACCTGATGACTTCAGCACATTTCCACAAGGCCAGTGGAAATTGGTGTTTGCAATACTCCTGCCTGAAACTTGACTCATTAATTATTGTATAATTAATTCTCATTCCCTGGGCTTGGATGGGATCAATCAAAGCAAGCAGAGAGCTCCATAGGTGTTTGTTAAACACATGTTTACAATAAATCTTTTGCAATCCAGGGCTTGATAGATGAATTAATATTCAAAAATGATTAAGAACATGAGTTCAAGTGAGTTACATAATTTTATCGTTATTGATTCTGCTGCAGCTAAAGCTTCAGTGATGTTTAAATTCAGTACAAATTCAAGTACAACATTAGAGAAAGTTTTTGTTGTTTGCCAAACACAACTTCTGCCTGTCTTTCAGCAAATTTTACAGTTATTTAGCCTAAAAAGCTTGTTAACACATTCTTCTTTTCTTCTCAGCTAGGTGACTTCTATCTAGAGCTTCACTGGGATTTTCAAAGTTGGGGTGAGTGCTTCCATATCCCTTCCCCAGGGAGATAATGCAATCAACCTGCAGCACATTTGTTCTCCTCTGCTTTGTGCTGGAACAGTCACACTCCAGTGCTCAAGATGTGAGTCCTGAGGAGAGGACACACAGCTTTTTCCAGATTTATTTTTGCTCATTCATTTTTGGAGCTGAATTCTCCTCTCTCATGCAGTGACTCAGTAAGGGGTGGAAGGAGTTGTTTGCTTTAAAACCCTGGGCCATGGAAGGGAGTGGGATGGGATGATCCTTAAGGTCCATCCCAACCCAAACCAGTCTGGGATGCCATGATTTTGTATGTTTTATTAATTTAGTAATTAATGCTTTGGACCATTTTATTCTGCTTGTGGCTGTTTTGCTTTAATTGGAGCCAGGCTTTCAGTTGGTACAATATATACATTGTCAAATTCCAGAATTCAAATTGTGAACAGCCAGAATAATTAGAATTTATAAATGGTTTACCTGTGATGGAGATACAAATTCTGCCTGACATTGGAAGCAGTGTCTGCAATTACAAATCAATTTTATCAGACAGAAATACCCCTGGTGTTGGTTGTGTTTAATGGAGATGATGATGGAAAATGCTATATTTGCATTAAAACACATCCAGAATCAAACTGATGGGATGGTTTTAACTGGAATTCTTTGCAGAGAGATCTCAGTGTCCTGATTGCCTTTTCTCTCCCTCCTTTAGTGCCTTTACTTTCCCGAATTCTGCCTTCTGATGCATGTAAAATACACAAACAAGGTATAAATATCAGGTGAGTGCTGCTTTTGTACCCAAATAACTTCTGTGCCAGGGAAAAGCTGGATCCCAGGGGGCCTGACAGAATCCCTGAGGAGCCTGGGCACATCTGTGACACAGCACTGTGGCTTGGAATTTCAGGCTCTCTGATTATCTCTTTTGAGCTGAATTTAACTTAAATGTAGAGCAAGAGCAGTTCAGCTGGATAAGGCTTTATCTACCAGACATACCAGTGAAAAAGAGGGATTGGGTATTTATAACACAATTGCAAATAAATTCCAGCATTTGGTGGAGAAATGTTGATGCTCCAGTCTGTAGTTAAAAAAGAAAAGTGGTATAATTTCTTTCTTTAAGGTGATTAATGTGACAAATTCACAAACTCAGTAGGGGGTTTCAGGAGTGTCTTCAAGCTCAGCTCTTCAACTGCTTTAGTTTGGAATCAAATGTATTTTCTGGCATTTTCTTTAGGGGGCTAGAGTTTAAAGCAAAGATGCAAGAATATGATCCTGGAGATTCAATCTTTGGAAAGTTTTGTTCTGTTAAAGGGATAGCTTGGGTGTGTAAAGTGAATTTTTCGGTGAAATTTTGAGTCTAGAGCTGCTACTTTCCCTCTGATTCCTGAATGCTCTGCCTGTATGAGGTCTGAACTGAGGGGAAATAGATAAATACAGATTTTTATCCTTGGAATCAGAGGCAAATCTTGGAGGAATTTTAATCCCTTACCACTTAGAGCTGAAGAAGTCACCCAGTTCAGGTTCTTTAACCACCTTTTTTTAGAGAAATAAATGCTCTGGCAAAACTTGATATGAATTGCTACAGAGACCCATGGTCTTGGCTCCATCTTCTTCCAGTTCTTCAGGTCTGCAGGAGCATTTCCTTGGTGTTGGTGAGGGAGAAAAATAGAAATAGCAATGAAAATGAGTCCATTTTTAAAAAATGAATTTATTTCTTCGTCCTTTTCAGGATTTGGGTCATGTCCCAGTGTTGTTACTCAAGTCAGGGGCTGTGTAGGACAGTGCTGAGGAGCTGTTTCTCAGTGTGTAGCACTTACTAACTCTGTAAATTCTCTCCCCTCCTCATGCTGGCAATATTAAATACAATTTTCTGAAGAAAACTTTACCTTTATAGCAATTTTTTGCTGATTTCTGCATCCAGTCTTCATTCACAAAATCCTATGAAGGCTCAGCCCTTTACGTGTTTGGTTGCCATTTAAAAAAATCCACTTTCCTGCTTGCAAGCTGAATTTCCTCGTGTGTTTATGGGTCATTTTTGTGAAATGTGGGGTTGTTTTCACAGGCTGGACACAACTCTGATAGACTTTACTGACATGAAGTGCCAACGAGGGGATTTAAGCTTCATTTTTAACGGTGACGCCGCACCCTCCGAATCTTTTGTAGTTTTAGACAATGAGCAAAAAGTTTACCAGCGAATACACCACGAGGTAAAACCTTGGGAAGGGGGTGGGACACATCCCGGGCTTTTTTGGGAATGTATCAAACAAAATTTGCCTCAGAAAGACCCAAAGAACTGCAAACCAAAGAGTTTTTTCCACAGTTGTTCCAACTTGAGCTGCGAAGGTGACATCGGATTTTGTGAGGGAAACCATCTTTGGGTCCAGATTTCTGATTGAGGAAAAGCTGGAAGGGGAATAGATTGGAGAGATGTGGTTTAAATTATGATGTGCTGCTTTTAGTCTTTCCACTGGGCTTAATTTAGGTGTCTTCAGGTGGGTTTTCAGACCTGTTGCCACTGCTTTGCATCCTTTTAGTCACTCCATGGCCGGTTCACCTGATAACAGCATGAGGGTCTGACTCACTGGACCCCCTGTAATTAGTCAAGTCTTTAATTACAGCTTTATCCCCCAATCACTTAAGCAGATGGATTATTGCCTGTGGGAAGGGTGTGGCTGCTGAGCTGCTGCATAAATCCCATTGGGATGCTTTGTTCACATTAATAGTCAAGATTAAACTATTTGGAAACCATTTGGCCAGAGGTTTTATAAAACCGTTTGAAAATTCAGGAAATGCTGCTTCTGGGAAAAGATCCAAAGGACAAGGCTTATGGATTTGTATTTATTGGTGTATTTTTAGAAGAAGCAATCGTTGTTTGTAAGTTTTGCTGAGTATTTTGGAATTTTTCTTCCAGGAATCTGAGATGGAGACAGAAGAGGAGGTTGACATTTTGATGAGCAGTGATATTTACTCTGCCACCTTATCCACCAAATCCATCACGTTCACACGGGCCCAGACAGGGTGGCTCTTCAGGGAGGACAAAACTGTGAGTGGGAGGGAAGCTCTGAGCCTGGTGCTGGGCAGGAGGGAAGAGGGAAAGGCACTGGAAGAACCATTGGAACAGATTTCCTGGAGGAATTGTGACTGCCCCGTCCCTGGAAATGCCCAAGGACAGGCTGGACAGGGCTTGGAGCAGCCTGGGATAGTAACAGATGTCCCTGCCCATAGCAGGGGTGGCACTGGATGGGATTCAAGGTCCCTTCCCCCCCAAACCAGTCCAGGATTCTGACAGGATAAGGTGTTCAGGACAAGGGAAAAATCACAATTCACTCCATGTGGAATCTCTCTGCTGGACTGCCTTCAGCAGGAAAAACTAGGAAGAAAGATTCTGTAGCTGTTGTGCAGGGGGAGGACAGATTGTACTGGGAATTATTTTATTCCAGGAGGCTCTGATCTCCCAGGTTGATTTCAGGGAGTGCAGGAAGGATTCTGTGCACTCCCATCGAAGAATGGGAGTGCTCTGGAAAGGGATTTCACTCAAATTCCTAAACAATCCCTGTTTTAAAGCTACCATTGATAAGAAGTTCCTGTTCCTGCTGGGGTTCTGGGATTGACCACTGCCAGCCCATGTAGGGGGCTGAGGGAATTCCAGCTCAATCTCCAAATTCCCTTATTGCCATTATTGGATACACAAGAATCGAAATGATTTTATTTTTTTCTTGTGTGAGTCATGAATGCCCCAATTCCTTTCGTGCAGGAAAGAGTAGGAAACTTCCTGGCAGATTTTTACCTGGTGAATGGACTTGTGTTGGAATCCAGGAAAAGAAGGGAACATCTCAGTGAGGAGGACATCCTTCGGAATAAAGCGATCATGGAGAGCCTGAGCAAAGGGGGCAACCTCATGGAGCAGAACTTTGAGGTATAATTGATAAACTCATTCCACATTCCCAGCGTGTGGAGCAGAATTTTGAGGTATAATTGATAAACTCCTCCCAGCATGTGGGAGAATAATCTTGCACACCAGTCATGGTGCAAAATACATAGATAATGTTTTTATTTTCTTTCGATTGGCATAATTTAAAAATAATAAACATGACCCACGAATGTAATTGTGGTGATGCATTAATGAATTCCCCTGATTACTGCACACAGGGAGGGATTTCTGTGGTTATATTGGGTATTCAGCCTTAATTTGTCTCTCAGAAGAGATGAGGGGTTTGGCTGTGGCAAATCACTGTGGATTCTTTGAGACCCAATGTTGATTGTTGGGAATGAAAGGGAAGCCAGAAAGGCAATCGTGTTCCTTTGAGCTTCATTAAAATGGGAGGAAGCCTGTGATTAGCACCAGGAAATCAAGAGCTCTTCAGAACCAGCCAGGCTTCAGCTGGGAGCACACACAGAGCTTTTAAAGTGATTAATTTATTTCTGTGTGAGCCGGAGCTGCTGCCTTGGCACTCAGAGCCCTGAATTAACTCATTATGATGGAGCAGCACAGCCCAATCCTATAGAAAGTGCCCTTGGAAGGCCAAACACCTCAGTGGGGGGAACTGGGCTAAGCAGGGCAGGCTCTGTGGCTGCTGTTGGAGCTGAGGGGCAGTTCCAGGTGGGAATGTGGGGATGGAGGGGACAGGGGGCTCTGAGCTGAGCTCTGTTTGTCCCCCAGCCCGTGCGCCGGCAGTCGCTGACACCGCCGTCCCCCAACACCATCTCCTGGGAGGAGTACATCTCTGCTGAGAGTGGCAAGTGAGTGCTGCTGGGGCTCCCAGGGATCCCAGGGACACCTCTGGATCCCTGGGATGGGGCTGGGGGGCTGTGCTGGGGGATTTGAGTTCTCCTCTTGGTGGGTGCTGCTTGTGTGTGGTTGTGTGGGGAGGGAGGAGCGCTGGGTTTGGTGTCTCTGTGTTGGTTCTCCAGAGGGATGGGGAGTGATCCCTGTGTGTGGGAACAGTGGCAGTGCCTCAGCCACAGGCAGGGAACCCTGGAATGCTTTGGGTAGGAAATGACCTTAGAGCCCATCCAGGCAGGGAATCCTGGAATGCTTTGAGTAGGAAATAACCTTAAAGCCCATCCAGGCAGGGAATCCTGGAATGCTTTGGATTGGGAATGACCTTAGAGCCCATCCAGGCAGGGAACCCTGGAATGCTTTGGGTAGGAAATAACCTTAAAGCCCATCCAGGCAGGGAATCCTGGAATGCTTTGGGTAGGAAATAACCTTAAAGCCCATCCAGGCAGGGAATCCTGGAATGCTTTGGATTGGGAATATCCTTAAAAGCCCATCCAGGCAGGGAATCCTGGAATGCTTTGGATTGGGAATGACTTTAAAGCCCATCCAGGCAGGGAATCCTGGAACATGGATTGGGAATATCCATAAAGGCCATCCAGTTCTACCCCCTGCCATGGACATTTCTGGGTAGTGGTTAATAAACAGTTCCTGTAGGGTTTATTAATGCCATGTTTATGAGGAGTTGTTGGAAGATTTTCTTGGAGTTGTTTCCCTGTTTTTGTCTTGTTTCCTGGTTTATCAGAACTCAGAATAAATTAAGATTTTTAAAAAATCTTTACTCTGCACAGCTTTACAATAAAGCAAATCCTTTGAAAGTAGGGATTCTTCCCTGATGTTTTCCAACCCAAGTCTGCTTTTCCTCCCTCTAAACCCAGGGTTTCCCTGGGAAACACTGACTTTGCCTCTCCCTCTCCCTCACAGAGCTCCTCACCTGGGCAGGGAGCTGGTCTGCAAGGAGAGCAAGAAAACCTTCAAAGCCACAATAGCAATGAGCCAGGACTTCCCCTTAGGAATTGAATCGTGAGTCCAAGCTCCAAGGGAGTTATTCCTGTTGGGAATGGTTTCATGTGTCCATGAACTGCAGAACCTTCCAGATCCCCAGCAGTGGGAGCTGAGAGTGCAAACCAGGCTGTGTTGAGCAAGGAATCCCTTAAATTGGGAATCTGGGAGCTGCTGGGGCTGGGGGAGGAGCCAAGCCCTTACCTTGGTAAGAGCAGGGTTATCAGTAACTGCTCCCTGATCCCACAGAATTCTGGAATGTTTTTCCCCATAAAAAGTTCTAGCACAAAAAACTGTGCTCCCTAAACCAGTGCAAAGCCAGGTCAGCTCCTCACTTCCATGGAGAAGGGGGTGGTACCTCATCCCTCATCTCCTGTGGAAAATGAGGATGAGGAATTGCCATCCTTGGTTTGTTGTAATTCTGGATCACCCGTGGGGTGACCCTGAAGCCCAGGGATGGAGAAGGGGGATGATGTCATTGTCACCTCCTCTGTCCCCCAGGCCCTTTGGATCGTGTTCTCCTGGTCCAGAGGGACAGGGTGTGGCAGGAGGGTCTGTCACAGGCTCTGCTCTCCTTTGCAGGTTGTTGAATGTCTTAGAAGTCATCGCACCCTTCAAGCACTTTAACAAACTTCGAGAATTTGTTCAAATGAAGCTTCCACCAGGCTTTCCTGTCAAATTAGGTAAGAGCACACAGCAACTCCTGGGGCTTTGTATATCCAGAATTTTGGGGCTGGGGAAGCCCTCTGAGCCCAACCATTCCCCAGCACTGCCAAGGCCACCACTGCCCCACGTCCCCAAGTGCCACATCCACATGGCTTTGAAATTCCTCCAGGGATGGGGACTCAGCCAGGGCTGGACAGCCCTTTCCAGGAGGAATTTTCCCAAATACCCAATCCAGATTTAAACCACGTGCACTTATTCCTGTAATATGTTCAGAATATTCCTGTAATATGTTCAGAAGTTCTTTTTTGGAGTTTTGGGAAAGAACTCTCACCTAGGAATGTGTTGCTGGAGGTTTCAGGAGCACAGAAGTGCTGGGGCCTTGCACCAAGGGCAGTGGGATGTGCTGGGTTATTCCTGCACTGGAGGAGGTTCTCAGCTGTGGAGGATTTTCTAACATTCCAGTGTTTCCTTTTCTTCAAGGATTACTAGTGATAGATGTATTTTAAGTGAAAAATATTAAACTATTGCACTTGCAGCATAGAAATGTCTAAAACCAACTTATTCATGGCATAGATGATCCCAGCACAAGCTGCCCAGAAGCAGTAGCCCCTTTCCTAAGGGATACAGAATTCCTGGAATTGCAGGGAGCTGTGTGAGTCCTGCACAGGCTCTGCTGTACCTCTGCCATATTTGCACAGCATTCCAGAGCAGTTTGGGTTGGGAAGGACCAGCTGGGAGCAGTTTGGGTTGAGAAGGGACCAGTTGGGAGCAGTTTGGGTTGAGAAGGGACCAGTTGGGAGCAGTTTGGGTTGGGAAGGACTGGTTGGGAGCAGTTTGGGTTGGGAAGGGACCAGTTGGGAGCAGTTTGGGTTGGGAAGGACTGGTTGGGAGCAGTTTGGGTTGAGAAAGGGACCAGTTGGGAGCAGTTTGGGTTGGGAAGGACTGGTTGGGAGCAGTTTGGGTTGGGACAGATCTCTCATTCCACCCCTGCTATGGCAGGGACCTTTCTCCTCTCCCAGATTTCCCCAAGCCCCATCCAGCCTGGCCTTGGGCGCTTGCAGGGCTGGGGATGGGTGCCATTGCTGGCTTTTCCTTGCCCCTCAGTGTTCCCTTTCCCTGTCCCTGCCCTGCAGACATCCCGGTGTTCCCAACCATCACGGCCACTGTGACGTTCCAGGAGTTCCGCTATGACGAGTTCGACGACTCCATCTTCACCATTCCCGACGACTACAAGGAGGATCCCAGCCGCTTCCCAGACCTCTAAGGGGGCTGGAAGGTTCCTGGGGAACATCCACGCCAGCATCCCAGGGAAAGGAGGGAATGGCTGCCCCCACAGTAGAGCAGAGCCGTGGGGCACAGGAAGGGATGAACTCCGTGAGCCCGCAGCGAAGGGAACGAGCAGCAGTGGGGATGTGCTGGCACTGCACTGCTCCAGCTCCTGCTTTTCCAGAGCCTCCTGCTGCCATTCCCTCTGGCACAGCCAGTCCTGGCCTGGGAGCTGCCACCCCCAAGCTGGGAGGAGCTGCTGGTTTTTAAATTTTTTACACTTGTGGTGATCCACGAGGCGCTGCTGGACCTTGGCACCGAGCTGGGCCCGGGGCTGGGGGTGAGCCCCCCCTGTCCTTCCCGTGCTCCCTGTTCCCTGAGCTCACAGCTCAGCCACGGAACGTTGGAAGGTATCCCAAAGGAATGCCTTGGCTGTAGGTGAATGAACCAAATGGGCACCACTGACACTTGGATTTCCTGCTGCACCCCGGGGCAGAGCCAGCTGTGCTCTGCAGGGAGTGAGGCACCTCCAGAGCAGCCCAGCCTGGTGCTGTCCCTGCCTGATCCCTCCATTCCCACTTCCCTCCCTGCTCTCTGCTCCCTGCCTGGCTCCCTGTGCTTTTGGGGAGCACTCCAGGGCTGCCTGGCCAGGAATGTCACTTGTTAATCCTTTATTTGACCCTCACTTGGGAGAGGTGTCCCAAAAAGGCCAAGCACCACCAGGGCAGTGTGTGTTTGTGTGCCCTCGGCAGCCTGGAAATCTGGGATGCACAGAGGCACTGGGAAAAGCTCTGGCATTTCCCCTCCCTGCAGGAGGAGCTTTCCCTGCACTGGGGGTCAGCGTGGTGCTCACAGGCAGCTTTCACTGGGGTGTTTCCACATTCATTTCCTGCCTCTTCTTGTTTTAATCACAGAGAATCCCAGACTGGTTTGGGGTGGGGGGGACACCTTAAAGCTCTTCTTGTCCAACCCCCCTTCATGGATGTTTCAGTGCTTGAGCTTATTCCCATTCCCAGTGGTTCCAAGTCTCATCTGACAATGATTCACCTTTTTGGGGGTTTGTTAGGCAGGATTTGTGCAAAAGGCTGATGGTGCTATTTGTTTGTATGAAGAAATTTAGATTCAAGTGCTGTGGTGTCGTTGTACAAAAATGTAAATATTTTCCAAATTATATTCTTTGTGCACTGTAGGTAAAACTTTTTCTGGAATTCCATAGAGTTAAGGATCAAAAGTTTATAATGAAGAGGATCATTGATGCTCAGTGGAGGGAACAGCTGTGCTGAGCACGAGGGACAAGGGAGGGGCTCAGCACAGGGCAAGGTGTCAGGCACACCTGAGAGCAGGGGATTCCAAACTGCTGGAATCCCTGATCCATCCCAAAGAGGCTGCTCTGGGCAAGGACATGGAGGAGGCCCAGGGAATCACATCAGCAAAGTCCAGGTGCTCTGGGGTGGGAGGGAGGGGTTGGTCCTTTCCCAGCACCCCTGTGAACCTGGGGAACAGGGGAGCACTGGGGTCTGTGGCAATAGGGAAGCTCTGGGACAGGGGGAGCAGTGCAGCTTTGTTGTTAATTCAAACTCAAATCCAAAATAAAACTTTAAGGGAAAACAAGCAAAGGGAAAGGCCTCCTGCAGTGCCATTGTCAGGACAGGTGTGGAGCATCCTCTGGGAATGATGGAACTTGTGCTCCCAAGTAAAGATGAATTCCTGATGTGTTTCACACCTCTGGGATGAACTGACACCGTTTGTGCTGCTCCTGGGATCCTCTGGGACAGACTGGGAATGTTCATGGGGCTGGGCTGGAGCTTGGATTGGTGTCTGGGAGGCAGCACAGGGCTCTGTCCCCTCCCGGGGTCCCTTCGGGAGGTTTTGTGTGGCTGCAGGACCCGTGCCAGGTCTGGAGCTGGAGCTGGTGCCATACAGGGCCCCCCATTCCTTGGGAATTCCAGTGAAGGTGGGAGGTTCCTCCCCAAGGTGAATGTCAGAAACCCCTTTCCTCAGAGGTACAAGGGGGATCCATGGGTTTGTGTTTCTGTGCATTTTTGGTTATCTCAGATTCATCCCTGGCTCCATGGAAGTGGCTCTGGGGCCTGGGCAGTGCAGCCACTGCTGGATCCCAGGGTGGATCCTGGGCTTGGAACTGGAAAACAAAAAGGATTTTGGTTGGCTTCCTGTGGGATTGAGGCTCCTGTGGCTCCATCCCCTCTGGAACAGCCCCTGCTGGGGGCTGGTGCCCCGGGGGTGTCTGCCCAAAGCCCAGGGCAGCTCCTGGAAGTGTTTCCTGTGCTTCCTGTGGCCTCTGGCTGCAGATCCAGGGGATTTTAACCCCCCAGGACACCTCCAGGGTCTGCTCCTCAGGCTTGTTCTGCTTTGGAATGTGGGCACAGCCTTGGAACTGTCCTTGTCCTGCTTTATCCCAGGGAATCCCGGCTGCTCCTGCCCTCCCTGTGGAGCTGAGGGATGGGAATTCCCTGGGTTGAGCCCCAGCTCCCAGGGCAGCCCCTTGGGCTCCCGGAGCTGCTCTCGGTACTTTTCCCTCCCTCTGGGATGTGTTTCCTGTCTGAACATTCCAGGCTGGGAGTTGTCACACGTAGGGAGCCCTGGGCAGTTTCACTGCAGGAATCCTCGGTGAGAGGGACACGGGGCTGAGCCTGTGGATCCCGAGGGGCTGCCCACGCTGAGATCCGTGTTTATATCCCTGTTTTCTCCACTAAAGCCTGTTTGTTGTCGCTGGGTTGTGTTGCATGGACACGGGGGATGTTTGTGGGCCCGGGTGTGCCCCCAGCCCCAGCCGTGCGTGGGGCACAGGGTCCCTCCCCTCTCCCGTGGCTCTGGGAAATTCCTTCTCCGAGCTGCAGCTCCAGCTCATCCCTGTGGCCTGGGAATGCCGGGGGGACCGGGAGCAGCGTCCTGGACACCCCAGCTGGGAGTTGTGTCCAGGGCAGCAGGAGAAGGGAGCTGGATCAGGCTGGTGGGAATCTCATCCTGCTGCTCCTGGGGGTTGGGGCTCCCCTCCCTCCACATCTTTCTTTCCTGAGGTTTTTTTGGTTTTTATGGCTCTTAAAAGACAACCAGGAATTTTGCTCAGCCCAATTCTGACCTCTCTGCGGAAGGATCCCGCGGGTTGTTCTGAACCAAACTGTTCCTCTGGTCTTCCAAGCTCCTGCCGTGTCCCTGGCAAAGGGAACGCCCCGGTTTTCCTCTCCCGGAGCTGCTGCCCGGCCCCACTGCACTCCCAGCACTGCAATTCCCGATTCCTGCCCTGGATCCGTTCGTCCCCCCGGATGTGTTTGTGCTGGAATCCCACCGTACTCCGTTGATATTCCCAGCAGCCCTCTGTTATTTTACTGTCTCTGCTCCTGAGTTGTAATTCCCGCCAGGAGAACTGCGTTATTTAATCCGGATTAACCAATTCCTGTAATGCTGCAGTTTCACTTTTCTTTTCCTGACAATTTGTAACTCCCACGGAAAACGAGTCACCTCTCTTGGCGTTTTCCTGTCGTTCTCTCCCTGTTTTTCTCTTCCCTTCACTCATAGTCACTTTGGGTTGTATCATTTGTTAGAATAAAGACCAAACTATGCTGTTGGATTTGGAAACTGCTCCACCTGTGCAATCCAGGCTTCCCTCTCCTGTCCCGGCACTTCCTGGGACTCAGAGGGGAGGGAGTGAGCTCCTGCTGCTGTGTTCTGCAAGGGCATTTTCTTGGTCATTTTTTAAATAAAATCCTGCATTTTCATTACAGCCTCTTCTCGGCCCTCTGTGAATCCCGGATTTTATGGGGAAGGGACACGGGGAGCAGCTCCTGGGAGCAGCTTGGGAGCTGCTGCCCGGGAGGGAGGGAGAGAGAGGGGGGAAAAAGAGCCTGAAATTCACTGAACTGTGTCCAGCCCTTCCAAAGGTTTCACCTCCTCCATCCAGGAATGGGCTCCCTTGGATCACGGGATGGGACATGGAGAGCAAAGCCCGGGATCTCCATTGAGGCTTTGGCCTTGCAGGAGAGGCAGAGGGGATTTTTGGTTTGGTATTTTCTTTTGGCTTGGAGGGGGGATTGTTTGGGGTTTTCGGGTTCTTTTGGGTTTGGGTTTTTGGTTCTTTTTTTGAGGGAGGGCTGGGGGGTTTTCTTGGAGGGAGGTTTGCAGGGAGGGGATTGGGGTTTTTGGTTATTAAACTGAGCCTTGCTCTCCTGCCCCTGAGCTCAGAGAGTGACCAGGGCCCTGCTCTGTAGGTACAGATTTGCTGATTGAAAATCTCCTGTTTCTAAAGGGGCAGGAAAACCAGGGAGGGCTTCAACCATTCCCAGTTAAACGTTTTCATAACTGGAGTTGTGGCCCTGAGATTGCTCCAAATGACCCCTGCCAGGCTCCTCTCCCTGCCCTCTGGCAGTGGGAAGCCATTCCCTGTCTCCTGTCCCTCCAGCCCTTGTCCCCAGTCCCTCTCCAGCTCTCCTGGAGCCCCTTCAGGCCCTGCCAGGGGCTCTGAGCTCTCCTGGGAGCCTCCTCATTTTTCACCCACCAGCACTCCCAGGTCCTCCTTAGCAGTCCCATAACCCTCCACATTCCCATTTTAACTCATTTCCCCCCAAAAGTAAAATAATTCCTTCACTGTAACAGGGAGAAGGAAAAGTCTCCTGTAAGGAATGAGGTCAAGTTTGGTGCATCCAGCGGTGGAAATAAAACCCAGGAGTTTTCTAGGAAGAGGAGTTGGAAGTTTCAGGGTTTTATTATCAAAGTTTTGTAAAACATTTTCCGAAACTGTACATCGACATGGCACAGACTGTCGGCTACTTTTGTCTCTTTACCTGCACGAAAGTAAAAGCTCTGGAGCTGCTGGAACTAAGGAACAGCTTTGGGTAACTACTCTGCAAATACCATGGGATCACCGAGTGCGGGAGGGAGGGAACGGCCGGGACAGGAACACAAATTTATTACTAAGTTTGTACAACTTGAGATCAAGTAAAAAGTCTATTATCAATGGACTTGCTTTAAAAACAGACCAAGGTCATTTTAAAATGCACTCCCTGCTGCAGCAGGTGAACTCCTGAGCCCCCAGCCCTGGGTGAGGCTGCTCCCCCAACCTCCCCTCCCTGGGCACGGGCAGGATTCCCCTTCCCGAGGTCGGACCATTCCAGCTCGCCCCGGATGGAGCTGAATGGACACGGTGGAGAGAGAGCCCTCAGGACGGCCAGGACACTGAACCCTGGGCAAAGCCAACTAAACCCACTGGGAAACCAAACCCAACCAGGCCCAGCTTAAACCAGAACTACGGCACAAAGAGCTGGTGCAATCCAAGGCCGGCTCTGGAGTGTCTGGGAGACCCCTGGCAGCCCCTCAGTGGCTGCAGGATGGGGGGGGGGGGGGGGGNGGGTTGTGCCACAGTCCCGGGGCATTCCCACAGGACAGGGGGGGTTGTGCCACACTCCCCACACTCCTGGGACATTCCCACACAGCTGGGACACTCCGGAGGGAGGGAGGGAGGGGAGGGCTGGCCCAGGCCATGCTGCGGGAGGGAGGTGCGGCCTGGCCCGGCCCCAGCGGGGCCCCCGGAGCAGGGCGGGGTCCCTGTCTCAAGCTTTGGGTGTGAGTTAGTATCGGGATGGACAGACCATGGAGAGCTCGGAGCTGGATACATCTAGGTTGAGGATTAACAAGTACAGCATAAAGGATCACACTGGAGGGGCTGTGGGCGGGCTCAGTCGCTCATGTCCATGTCCTCCTCGTGGTGGTCGTCCCCGTTCACCTTGGACTCCCTGCCCGGATCCCCAGTGCCCTTCTCGGCTCCGGGCTCCTTCCCTTTGGGGGAGGGAGTATCCGCCACCTTCTTCTCCTCCTTCTTCTCCTTCTCGCTGTCGTAGCCCTGTTCCTCCTCGTCGTAGTCCCTTGTGACCTGCTTTGCCAGGGAAAGGGACACGTTAGCACCTCCCTGGGGGCCGGCCTGGGGGGGATGTGGGGCAGGGCTGGCAGCAGCTCCGGGGGTTTTTGGGACATACTTTCACATCCTTGTCGCTCTCGGACTTCCGGTCCCGATCCTTCTCCTTGTCTTTGCTCTTCTTTTTCTTGCTCGTTGACCGCTCCCTCTCGTCTCTGCTCCTCTCCTTGTCTTTATCCTTCTTCTTTTCCTTTTTATGCCTGTGAGGATGGGCAGGGAGAGGGATGAAGCCCATCACCACCCCCACCCCAGTTCCATGGCTGGAACTGTGTCCAGAGAGTTACCCACAGCTCACAGCAAACCCAAAGGGAAATGGCAGAGTGCAAGAAGGGAACAGCCTCTGCTATTCCAGGAAATACCCCAAATCCCACTTTCTTAGCTCTGGCTCAAGCACAACACCACAAAGCCAAGGCTGAGCAATGCTGTGACAAATAAAAGCATGGAATCTCCTGAGCTGAAGGGCCCCACAGGGATCACAGAGTCCAAATCCTGGACAGCAGGAACAGCAACGCTCCAGCCTTTTACACAGGAGCACCTCGAGTTCCCCATCCTGGGACAGGGTCACAAAACGCCCAGGCCACCCCAAATCAGTTGATTCCTACTGTGCAGAGCCAAAGGGACTGGGAATTGTGCCTGGAAGTGTCCAGGTGTCCAACAACCCCTGGAACACCTGACCCTGGGAGCCCCCAGCCAGCCCCAGAGCAGCTCTGTAAAAGCAGCAGAGATCCCCACAAACAGAATCCCCTGGGAGCTTCCCTGTAGGTCACAATTTGGGAATTTCCCACCCCAGACACCATTTTTTTTTTCCAGCCAAGTGTTTCCCTGACCTTCTGGGTGATGGGGAGCGGGACATTTTCCGTTTGGGAGAGCGGGGCTTTTTCGGGGAGCGTGTCCCGCTGCGGCTCCGCCGGCGCCGCCGTTCCCTGCAGGGAGACACAGCAGATTTGGAAATCACTGCTTGGTTTTTTTAAAGCTACAAATGCACCCCTAACTCCAACCCCAGCCCCACTCACAGGGTACTGAAGAGCTGTTAAAACTGCAAGTTAGATTTGGAAGTTTTTTAAAAGAAAATGAAACACTTTTGCCTGGGTTTATTCCCTGAATCAGGAAGAGCTTGGCAGTGACCTTGGAGCAACTCTGACACAGAGCAAAGAGAAACTGTTCTAAGCACAATGAATTTACCTCAAACACTGCAGGAAAATTAAAGTTATCCAACAGACACAGCTGGTGCAGCTGCTGTTGTGCCTGTACCAGACACACCCACATTGGAATCCTGATCCAATGGGATCCAGGAATTGTTTGGGTTGGGAGGGACCTCAAAGCCGATCTCCTTCCATGGCAGGAACACCTTCCACAGACCTGCTGCTCTATCACAACATCACTTTCCCTTCTATTTAATATTAAAGGGCATCAAAATCCTGCTGGGAACAGAGAGCAAGGAAAATCCCATTTCTGTACCTGCTTGTGCTTCTGGATCTTCTGGTTGTGCTGTAGCTTTTGGGGGGAGTTTTAGAACGTTTCTTTTCTTTCTCTTCCTTCTTTTTATCCCTTTGAGTAGAAGAGAGATAATAAGTTTAAAGTCATTTTCAAGCACCTCCTAATCTGCTGGACAGGAGAAGGGATGCAGAGCTGGGAGGGGCCCAGCAGTGCCAGCACAGGGGACAATCCCTGCCCTGCCCAGAACTGGATTCCCCAGAGCCATTACCTGGTTTTGGATGTGCTCCGAGACCTTCTGCTCCTCTCTCTGGAATGAGATCTCCTTCTCCTGGGACTTTTGGATCGCCTCCTGCTTCTGGATTTGGAATGGGACCTTCTCCTTGATCTGCTCCTGGAGCGTCTGCCAGGGACACACCAACATGAGAGTCACAGAAAGGACATTCTGGGACTGCTCCCAGCTGCTCAGGCCTAAGGAAACTCCAGAAATCCAACAAAAGCCTCCACACCCACAGCTCTCCCTGTCCTGCACAGGAGCTCTGCACACCGAAATGCCAATAAATCCCTGCAGCACTGAACCAAATCCAAATGCCTTCCCAAGAATGGTTTTGGCAGGAATTGTTCCAGCTGTGGGAACTGCTCAGTCACCTGTGTCTGGATGAGGAAGGTGTCCTCCTCCTCCTCGAGCGTGACCTCGACCTCGAATGTCTTCGTTTTTCATCTTTTTTGTCTGAAATAGGAAAAGCAGAGTAAAAACCAATGTTTTTTTTAATATTCAAAAAGATTTCTTAAAGGAAAGGACTTGGAGCTTCATGTTCTAGACAGAAATCAACCGGATTTTGCCATTTGAAATGAAGGCTCATCTATAATTTTCTTCACAAGAAGACAAAAAGAACCAACGGAGGGCATGCTTGTGACATAAAATAACAGTTTTATGCAAAAGCAGAGAAGTCAAAATTCAGAAAGAAACTTCATTGTGAAGTCAGTGAAAAAACTGATGGCTGCAGGGCAATGGAAAATCCTGTGAAAATCCCAGCATCTGCCATATTGTGAGGGGCTGAAGAAACTCTCAAATGATTGTTTTGAATTTCCCACAAAAAAAAGCCTCAAGCAAATCAAGAACAAGAAGAGGAGCTCTGTTATTTCCTAGAAATCATCAGGAGGCTGCAGAACTGATGAATATTCTGTATTTCCAGTGCTCAAGCTTCTGCCTCTCAGATTTGGTGCCTCTGACATTTGTGGGAGAGCTGCTGGAGCTTGCTCTAAAATCAAACCTGCTGAAAAAAGCTCCGAAAAACCAGAATTCTTTACAAACTTGCCCAGATCAGGAATGAAGATAAAGGAAAACATCCCTGAGAAGAAGCATGAGCAGGGTGCCAAGTGGTGAGGCCAGGAAATCCATGTTCCCATGGAATCTGAGACAGCAGCAGGAACTTTGGACTCAGGGAAGCTTTGGGTGTTTCAGAGCCTTCAAATGAGTGAATTTTGGGAAAAACAATGGATAGATTCCAGCCTGATGTCTGCAGGGCACATGGAGCAGTAGGACAATTAAAAACCTAATAAATTAATTTTTATTGATTACAGAGCAGAGGCATTAAGGCAGTGCTCTGCAGACCATCAGTTTTTCTCATGTGAATGGCTCATTCCAGGCTGGAATTACCTGGCTCTATAGCAGCAGAAATTAAGGACTGTGCTTCTCGGACTCTCTTCATGGCCTCTTCTATTTCTTTACTGGAGGTATCTGATTTCAGACTGGGGGACACAAGACCTGCAGCCACATGGTTCAACCTGGCCAAGACAAAATTCCAGAAATTCAGGACTGAGGGATCCAAGGGACACAGACTGAGCCAGCTCAGAGGATCAGGGAATCCTGGAATGGTTTGGGTTTGGAGGGACATTAAAGCCCATCTCATCCCAACCCCTGGAACCTCCCCAGGTTCTCCAAGGCCCTTCCAAGCTGGCAGCAGCTCCAGCAGGACAGGGACTGGGCACTGAATCCCCATGGATATTCCCATGAATATTCCCCAGCAATACAAGGGGTTGGGAACTCTGGTGCTTACTTTGGATCCACTGTGCTCATCAGTTTTAGGAGCTGATCTGCTGCGAGAGACTGTGAGGGAAAAACAAAGTTAAAATCAGGTTGGGAGATGAGAGAGCTCAAGAGAACCTTCCTTGGAATGGCCCCTCCCAGCTGGAAGCTTTCCCAGCTGGAAAACCAGCCCAGAACACCCCCAGCAAAGAGGAAATGCCACCCTGGGCTGGTGGGACTGGGGCTGGGTGGGAACATCCCACTCTGGGGGGCTCAGGGCTTCATCTTCCACAGCAGCCAAAGCCAGCCCTGCCCTGGGCAGGATCAGGAATAAAAACATAAATGAGTAAAAATACCAATGGATAGAAATAGTAATGGATAAAACCACAAATGTGTAAAAATACAAATGGTTAAAAACACAAATGGATAAAAATATCCTTCTGGGGTGTGTTTGTATCTCTAATTATGTATTAATAACTCTGTGCAAAGGTTATTCCTGTCACTGCAAGAGAACAGAGCTCTCTCTGTCCACTGAAGAGCTTAATGCCAACATCTAAATATCCCATGAAAACGTTATTTTACAGCTCTTAGGAAAATCCAGGTATTATTATGATCAGTCACTTCCTGCACCAATTGGGTATTAAGAAAATGTTTAATCCTCACTCGTTTTCTTTCTAATGAAACCAAAGTTTCATTTTTGAAATGTCTGTTACAATCTGCTGGTTTAATGTACAAAAATCCTCCATCATCCTGAATTTACATTTTTCTAATTTGCCTTTAAAATTTTTTTTCCATTTGTTATTTAATTTTCACCATCATTTGCTCGTTCTTCCACATGGAATACATTAAAACAATTAAGATGGCAGTAGCAATGCACTAAATTACTGCTACTTCTTTTTGCTGTAAAACAGTATTTGGTTCTTAACTCTTAAATATTTTATCTATAAATATATAGATACAATCAATATATTGATATATTTTTATTGATATAAGTATACTCAATATTCTATTACTTAGTACTTAAAAGCCTTTTTTACTCAGCTTTAACAACCTAATAAAGTTTCCTCACATTTTTGACACCAACAAAATTAAAAAGTCAAACTACTTTTTACCTGAAGAACAAGGCAGGTCCATGGCCTGATAACACATATTTGAAATATTTCATTGCTATTCCCAAATTATTCCTGACCCCTTCCAACATTTAATTTGCTATTCAAGCAGGTGTTTTTTATTCCAAGCAGAAACCAATCCCTGCAGTTTCCAGGCAGTGGCTGTGAACTGATACAAATGAAAACCACCCTAAAGCAGGAAGAAGGGGAAAAATAAAGGGTATTTTGGAATGAGGACGTACCTGGGAGTTCAGGTTTGCTCCAGGAAGCCCAAGAGCAGCAAGGGCAGGGTCGAGAGCAGGAGCTCCTAAAGCAGCTAAAGGGACAGCACCAATCTGTGACAGAGACAGCAGTCAGGGCACAGGCAGTGACAAAAACCAGCCAGTGACATCAGTGGGCAGGGGAAATCAAGGTGAAGGGCTAAAGCATTTACAAAATTGAAGGGAGAGTTTAAAATGAAGTTATTTTTCAGCGCTGAAGTGGAAATCAATTCTAAGTTTTTGAGGAAATTGCCTCATTTCAAATTCAGTTCAGGGTTGGGATAGCCATGGTTTATGTTAAAAGGCAATTTAACAACACTGCATCACTGCAAATGTCTCAAATTTGGTTCAAAAGCTACTGGGAGAGCACAAGGTCCCTAAAGCAGCTGATTTTGGGCCATTTCAAGTGAGATGATTGAGACAGACACCCAAACACAACACAAACTTTCAAGCTGTGCTTGAAAAGCTGACTGTGCAGCACATTCCCTGAAATGGATGTGCTGAACACATCCCACCAGGCTGGCTGGGAGCAGCCTGAGAATTCAGAGTCACACCTGGAGTTAAGGTGGCTCAACAACCAGTTCCACAATTTATATGCACAGTTTTTAGGGAATGAAATCTTTTGGGCTGTATTTGGTTCTTCCAACCCCTTCCCTGGGTTTTAAAGGTTAAATTTAGGCTTTTCCCTCCTGAGCAGCTCCACGGCCAGGGGGTCCTTCAGCTAAGCAGGAGCTGTGGGGTGTTTGAGAAGTGCACAATTAATGAGGCTTTATCATGATTAATTTGCCTCTTGCACTTTGATTCTGTGCCCTGCTAAGAGCTGAGCTGTGACTCTAACTTCTCCCACAATGTGCAGTTCTCACTGTTGATCTTCCACATGAATTCTTGTGGGTTCACACAAGCAGGCTCCAATTTTCCCCTCAGCTGGAGGATTAAATGAAGGGAATCTCAGCGTGGCAGCTCCTTGGACTTGAGGAATTAAAAATCTGTGAGATCTCTACTGCTTTGTCACATCTGTAAAGTACAGTGGGTGAGAGGGGTGGAAGCACAAACAGGGCCCTGAGACACCAGGAAATACGGGAAATAAAGATATTCCATCTAACAACTCAGCACTATCGTGCCCCAATTCACATCAGAACTGTCCCAATCCATCGAGGCTGACAAACTACTTTAGGAATTGGAATTAACACATCAGTCCTGGAAAAAGCAGCAGGAATGAAGTGGGAATGCAGCAGAAGACAGCCAGAGGTGTGCCAGCCTACCTGAGAGAGAGGGTTGGGAGTGGGCAGCAGGCCACCCCCGGGCAGCAGCCCTGCCACGGCATTAGCTGGTGCCAAGAGAGACAAAGCCTTAGTCTCATCAGGAATGACTCCTGCAGGGAAACAGCCTGGCATTAGAGTGCATCCCAGCCCAGAGGCACCAAATACACAAATACACCCAGCAAAGTCTCCCTGATACACCACCTGAGTTTGTTGAAAGTACTTATGTTGGCTAAAATACAAAGCTTGATGGCTATTAATATTTAGCATTAACTTTTTTTGTCAGAATGCAACTTCAATGGGTGACAATTTGACTGTTCCTTTTTCTCTACAAAAGGTTAAGTTTCTAGAGCAAAAAAAAAATAGCACAATACACACTACTTTGTTGTTAACACTGCCAAGGTTTCATCACCTGTACTCGATTTTTAAGTCATGAACCAAACGTAAGCAAGCACAGTCGGTTCTCCAGGGGTGAGAGTGCTCTCAACTTTCAAAAGCTGTTTTATGAACAACGACTCGTGTCGGCTGCTTCACTACAAAGCACACAGAAAAATCAAGATACACAAGACAAAAAAAGTTGGATTTAGGGGTTAATAATATGGTACAGTTCACTATGTTTTTTTCTTTTACACCTACCATACAAATTTTGGCAAACTTAAGAGAGAAGGGATGGGTGTTTTTGGGTAGGGCTTTTGCTGACGTGGCACATGGAATGCGGTCCCTGCGGCTCTCCGGGAACGCTGGGGGTGTGTCTGAGGCTGGGATACACACAGGGATGCTGGCACATTCCTTACCTGTGCAGTAAAATGCATTTGTTCCAACATGTGCCAGCTTAGAGTACCAACAATGCTGCTGCCACCTGCTGTGGCACAGGGGGACTTGTGGCCCGAAGTCTCGCAGCCAGCTAAGCCCAGGGGTTACTGCACTGCCTGCTCTGCACACACAGTGCTCAGGGCCCTTCTTGTGGAGGGAGTTTTACTCTATCCAACAGCAAAAGCCCTATACAGATGGATTAATTTGTTAATGTGCCCAAGCCCCCAGAATGAGAGTTCAATAAAACAATTTTACTATATAGTTGCAAATACCAGTCGTGTTTCTGTAATACGTATTAAGAAACTGCATCTCATCATAAAACATACAATATGTACAGGGCACTTAAGAGAAACTGGATAAGCTGCAGAAGAAAACTGTTGGGTGGTATTTTCAGCAGGGCCTGGTATATAGTTCAGGCTGAACCAGGGAAAAGAACTGTAAAACACAACAACAAAAAAGAAAAACCACTGTTAAATAAAGGTAATGGTTCCTCCCACCTATACTGAGAAGTGCCGATAATCTACACAAATGTACAATACACAGCACTGATATCTGGCTCGTGGTACTGAGCTGGCAGCACTTTAGATACCCAAAGTTATGGAGGGACAGGGGAAAAAGGTCATGGAGGCAAAGGGCAGGAATGCATAAATATATCAACATACCTACAGAGAGATTATGGGGTCATTTGGCATGCAAAATTATGTCTCAAGAGGATATTTATCAATTACAGCTAAACATTTCAAATTAGTGCAACTACAACATTTCTGGCATCTAAATATAAATCCTCAGACTTAGCTCGAGACACCTCATAGAAGATCTGCATCCATTAAAAAAAAATTCATGCATCTGATCCTCTAATTGTTTGTTTAAAAAGTATTTAAATAAACTACAATTTTAAAAAAGCAATGAGGCCCCTCACCAGTTAATTTTCATGCTTCAAGAGCTTTTTTTACTGCTGCTTTGTTAGAACCATGAAATACTGCATGAATGTGTAGAAATGAAAGAAAAAGAAACAGACAAAAGAAACAAACATTAACCAAAGAACCTAAACACCCCCCCCAGCCATCTTTAACCTTAAGAGTTCCTTCCAAATCTAGGAATTAGCCCAGAGAAAATGACAAATACTAAACCTTACCGTAGCCTTTGTGTATAGTTCTATAACACAAAGCAACAGCCAACACCAAAGTGTCTGTGTGAGCTAAAACTTGGGACGGGGGGGAATTATTGCACTAAACAGATAATAAACATTGCTTTAGTGACAGGCAATAATCACACAGGTTCATTAGCACAGCAGAAATCAGAGAGAGGAGGGTCCCATTCAGCACAGGCCTGGCTTTAAGCACATCAGCAGTGGCACTGTGGCTTGGGGAAATGCTGCTTCTTGTTGAATTGGGACCCTGGCAGGCTGAATTTTGGGGGAAATCTGTACTCCAGCACAGGGACAGAAGGATGGGATTATCAACCCAAGGGGCAACACTTTATTGGCTGAACATCTCTCTTGTGATGTGCCAAGGCCATTCGATTCTGAACTGTTCAACAACACAAGGTACAGCCCAGGAGTGACTCTTTAACAGGCCCAGTAAAATATTCTACTTTAATAATTTGATTTTCTGAAGCCAAGCTGCTGGGCAGGTTTCTCTGTGTGCCAGGTTTATCCACAGTGGCCAAAGTCAGACAGACAAAGAGAAAAGGGGGTTTATCCTTGTAGGAGGAGTTAAACACTGGCATTATTCCCATGGGCCTTGGAGAATATTCCAGCACAGTCTCACTGGACTGGTGCTGTGTTTAATACCCACACAGGGACAAGAAACCTTTCAGCTCTGCTGTTCTCAAGCAGTAGCAGCAGGAGCAGTAACTCCATGGCAGAAGGGGCTCTGTAGCCTCAGGAAGCAGCAGGGCTCAATCAGAGGCCACACTGCACATTCCTACACTCCAGGAATTAAGTTTGGCATCTTTTAAGTTTAAGTTTTGTATCTTTTAAGCTTAAGGAACACAAAGATAAGATAAGACAGCTCCCCAGGCCTCAAGAGACAGCTGCAGCATGACAGATTACAGGTGTGACCCCAGGCCATGTACCAATCTTAGCACTGTAGTATGACTTAATCTGCAAGATTTTATTCAATTCAACCTTTCCCAGAAGTAAATCAAGAAATGCACAAGTACAATGGAAATCAGTTACTTCTAAAGCAAGTCTAGAAGAGTTTAATAAGACTTCTGTAAGAAGAGGTGTCTTCTCAGCACTTTGCTTTTAAGGTAAGTTCCAAAAACCCTGCTCATTGCCTTTCAAATTACTGTAACACCCTAAAATGTAAAAATAAAAAGAAGAAGAGAAAATGTAGTTAACAAGTGGTTACACCAGGAAAACACTTGGGGACTTGAGTGCTTGCTGGCCTTTAGTTAATGGCTAGAATCCCCTGTAGCTGCAGAGGACCCACTGTTTTTCAGTCATCTGGAAGGGCTTTGCATTTGCCTTCTCCACTACAAAAATCACACACACAAATAACAGAGAGAAGAGTTTATTATTTAGTGAAATTCTATTAAATATATCAAGGATGAACAAGAAAACTTGGAATTAAAAACTAGGACCAGTGCCCATGTGGCACCTCTTGGAAGTTGTCACTTTTGAATTAAACCGTAAATATTCAAACCCTTGGTATACTGGACTCCACAAGGAGAGTGAGGGCCTTTTTTGGGGATGTTCCCAAATAAATGCAATGGCAGCATATCCCAAAGGAATGTTAATTCCTCTCCCTTGCACTCTCAGGGAGGGGCAAACCATTCTCATGAAGAGAGTGAAAGTGGCAAACAATTATTAAGGTAAAATTTCCTTAAAATATCGACCTGTTTGCATTACAGTCCGAAAACGTCTCGTTGAGACTGACACAGAGCAAAATTTGCACAGAATTCTGCCTAAAATGCTTTTATTCTTACACTTTAAGGCACACAAAGCTTTCCACTCGGATTTGGCGTCGCTATGGAAATAAACTGATCAAATCCAGGGAGGGGCCAAAGGCAATATACCAAGGGTTTCAGAATGGCAAATCTCTGACGTGTTTGACTACTGGTAATTTTTGTGCACTAGACAGGAACCAACCACCACCCAAGGGTGGCCCCGTAGAACATCAAACAAGTTACAAACCTTCAGCATAGGGAACGACTATGAGGGCTCTGTCAACGAACACAGTGTTTGTCAGGTGCTGGGCCACCACGGCCGAGTCGGGGTCGTGGAACTTTACAAAGCACACACGCGACGACACCGGCAAGGGGGAGTCACTGCAAGAGACAGAGCCATCACTCAGGGACAGCAGGGACCGCACCCATCTGCACCCCAAAACTGCACCATTTGTTATATTCCAGCACTTGCTGCTGCACCTGAGCTCTGTTATCGCCTGGAGCAGAGCGTTAATTCTGTTAAGAGCAATAAATCCGAGAGCGGTCACCTAAACGCAAATTCCTCCCTGGCTGGGAGGAAAAGCTGGCTGAAAAAGGAGGAGAAGTTACCAGTTGTGTATCAGTTAAACTCTGTGGTTTCACGCTCTGGTTTAGGCCACAAATGACTTACTAAGGTAAACTGTGAAATGAAGAGGGTGATGATTAAAGGATTGCTGTGACTCGTGACAAGGGCACGTAGGGGCAGTGATGGATTTAACCTGGCAGAGGGCAGGGATGGATGGGATATTGGGAAGGAATTCCTGGCTGTGAGAGTGCTGAGGCCCTGGAATATAATTCCCAGATTTGCTGTGGCTGCCCCTGGATCTCTGGCAGTGCCCAAGGCCAGGTTGGAGCAGCCTGGGACAGGGGAAGGTGTCCCTGCCCATGGCAGGGCTGGCACTGGATGAGCTCTGAGGTCACTCCCAACCCAAACCAGTCTGGGATTCTGTTTTATTTACCAACCCAATTCTAGACTAAACTTCACCACTCTCCCCCATCCTGAGGAAAGCCCAGTGCTGAGCTCCTGCCTGTCCTTCAACAGGGAAGAACAAACACAAGGAAAATTAAGGAGCTCAGGCAGGCAATGGAAAGCTCCCGAGCACAGTAAAACAAAGCTCTCTCCAAGGTAGGTCTGTGCCTGTTCCCAGCTCAAAACAAGTGTCTGTCAACCTACAAAGCCAAAACTGAGAAGTTCTGAGTCACTTCAAAGAAAAACCAACCCAGAAATATCTACTTCCTACAACAGGAAAGAATTGTAGAACTACAGCTGTGACTTCCCTAAAACCAAACCAAACTGAAGAACCAGGTCCAGTCAACCCAGGCAAGGTCCAGAATGGGTTTCAGGACCCCCCCTTATCCTGAAAGTGGGGCAGATTTTGCTTTAATTGGATGTGCAAAGTTGAAGACAGGAAGAAAAATTGTTCTGCAGACAGAACTGTGGGACAGATGAGTCAAAGCTGCCTCCAGAATGCCCAGGCAGGGAGTGGAATCAGCAGCAAGTCCTAAATCCCTTGTTCCTACACCAGGCCAGAGGTCCAGTTCAGCCTGGGGAGCACTGAAAACATTCTCTGATCCTGACAAAAATCTGCCTTTCCTACCTGGATTCCCAGCCACAACTCCAAAACATCCGACTTCAAAGGCATCCCAGCTCCAGAGCAGTTTGATCTGGGCTGCTGAGGCTGATCAAGCCTTTCAGCACTGGGGGCTGTCAGAATTCAGGGAACACCTCCGACACAAACAGACACATCCAGGGTCTATTTTGGGCACTGCAAATGCCAAAAGCTCCCTCACCTTCAGCCCCACTGAGCCCAACACACACAACTGCCCCCAGTGTGTGTCAGACCACACTTTAATAACCCTACATTTCACCTGATGTGGAAAACTAAATTGGAGCCAGCACATTGCAGCTTCTGAAGCATTAAAATTAGAAACAGCCACTTGCTCCCACAGCTTGCAGATTGAATAAATTGCGAAGTAACTGCAGTGATAAATGAGAAAAAAAAATGTGTTGGCTTTCTTGTGCCCAGGAATCCACAGCAGCTTGCCAAAATGGTGCCTTTTTTAGCCCATAAGTAATAATTAATAATAAGAAATAACAAGAAATAAAAAAATAATAAAAACATAAACCCAGAGAAGCATTAGATTTCTGTTTAACAAAATCACAGTAGAATTGTAAAGAAAAGTAAATCAAGGGGTGATGGCAGAGCTGAAGGAGTTCCTAATCTAAACTGTGTAAAAATTACACACTTAATTACATAAATGCAGCCCAGTATTTTCAGGCATTTTCAAAATGCCAGTGATAACAAAGGAATGTGGACCAGAGAAGATCCTATTGACTCCTCAGCAGATCCTGTTTACAGCCAGGAGTGCCACTGGGAATGCTTTGGGATAGCTGAGCTTTTTCCCAAAATAATGAACCTAAAATAACGACTGAAAAATGTGTTAGGCAATGCTTCTGCAGCCTGACATTTAATTTACATCTGTGTATTGCACTTTTTAAAATGGTATTTCCACTCACTCTCAAATCCAAGCTGAGTGAAATTCATCAAGAACTGGATGTTCTCAACAGCTCCCAAAAAAAGCCATCATCCATCATTATTCTAACTCACCCAAGACTGAAACATTCAGGAATTGTCTCCCAGCCACTGGGATGATGGGACACACAAGGAAATCAGTTCCCTCCACTTTTCAGTTTGGATGGAGTTTTATGGAATACAATAAAGGTGAGAACCAGGCAGTGGAGTCAGGGAAAAACAGGAAGAAGAGGAGGAGGAAAACTGGAAGCCGTCCCAAAGCTGGTTGTGCATTAAAGATGAAGCCGAGTTGCACAATAAATGGGAAACAGGGGATTAAATAAACTGGGAAAAGGAGGTGGATGAGGGCAGAGAAGGAAAAGCAGGGATTTAGAGAAGCTCAGGAAGCTCCACATGATCTGGGAGTGCAGGAGAATAAGGAAGTTCTACAGCAGATCAAAAGAGGAGGTGGAGCAAGGGAAATGGGACTGGTTCCTCAAATACTACAGGCAAGGGAAAATCCCAGCAGGATCCAGGACAGAAAGGAATCCAGATCATGGGGAGAATTCAGAGATTAGAATTTATATCCTGTACCCCTCCAAAAACAGACGAGCACCACAGGCTGGGAGAAGCCAGGAGCTGGAATTTGGAGGAGAAGGAACAGAAAAAGAACGTGGCACTGTTAGAAAATGTCCCTCTCTGTGGGGTGAAGTGGAACTGAGGGCCCTGAAGTGACCCAGAGCAGATTCCCATGAGCCCAGGCAAAACCCACGGGGGGTGAGTGCCAGGGCCCTCCCTTCCGCAAGGGAAAGGACACCAAGGCACTGAAGCAATCCCTGCACAGATTGGTTAATGTGTATCTAAAGCCCCGAAGTTTCAGAGACACAAATCACCTCCAACAATGCCCTGAAAAAGGACACAAAGTGTTCAAACACAGAGCAGCCCAGGAAAGGACTGCAGCAGGCCCAGGTGAGCCCCTGCCGTGTCAGTAATCCCAGCAAGGAAACTCCATCTGGAACTGTCTTGGGTTTGTGCTAGTAGGGACTGAAGCCTCACAGAGGAAAAATGAATGTTTTGTGATAGTTTTTTTCCCCTAAAATAAAAAACCCGAGTAATTTTGGGCATTGCAAATAAGTGACTGTGTTCTTGTTTGGTTAATGGTCATCATGGCAGAAAGAAAACCTTTAACTTATGCAATGAATATGCAAAACGCCAACATTAATGACACCAGGCTCTGTAAATCAATCAAACTGACACAACCATCAGCACTGCTAACACCCAAGTTTTATATTGCATCAGAAAGGATTCTGAAAGCATTATTTCGTTCCATTAGAACTTAATTGTACGTGAAGACATAAAAATTGCCTTATTTATTTTTTTGTTTGTGGCTATCTGCAAATTGCCGAGGTACCTGGAACTTTATTTTCAGTTACATACGCACTTGAAATGTGCATTATTTGTTTTAATTTGCACGGAATCCTTTGCAAGATAGGCCAATCAGAAATGTGTATTTTGTGAGTGGTCACCTTCCTGCTTAGCGCAGATTTGTTCGCAAGGAACACAAATATTAAAAGCGAGTTCTTCGTAAATCAGCGGTTAGCTGCTCATCTAGCACAAAACTCTTCGTAACAAATACATTCACATAGCGAGGACTTTTGGCCCTGGGCAGGTGACGCAGAGGCTCAGCGGGCACAACCCTGGACAAACAAACAACTCCCGGACGACGAAGGCGCATTTCCCCGGGGCCGCACGTGTCGCTCCACGCCCGGCACTAATCCCCGCCATCCCGTGACCGAGCAGAGCGGCGCTGGGAACGCCAACTCTCGGGGTGCGCAGCGACGGCCGCCCCCGCAGCCCCCGGGCGGGCTCCCCCGGGCCGGCAGCGGCCGCGGGGGCGGGCGGGA
>VZTR01009625.1:40751-61561 GCA_013400775.1 Chaetops frenatus
CCGGCGCCGGCGGTGCCGCAGGGGCTGCTGCGGTTGGCGCGGCGCAGCGGGCAGCTCAACCTGGCCGGACGCGGCCTCACCCACGGTGCGTGACCCTCCCGGCCCCAGCCTCACCGGCGCTGCTGCCGGAGAGACCCCGGGACCCCGCGGGGCTGCGGGCAGCGCGTCCGGGCGGGGCGGGAGCGGCTCCCGGCGAGNGCTCGTTATCGGCTCGCTGTTGTCTGTTTCTGGCGTGTTTCCATCGGCGTCTGGTTGTTAGCTTTGCAAAAGTGGCTCTAGAACATGATGAACTGTAGGGATGTGTGCATTGTCTGTGTGTATTATATATGTGTGTGTGTTCATGTGTATATGTATGTTTTTATATATCTACACGCATATACCTATGCATGTATGCATCCGTATATATTTATCTCTACGTATGTCATCCTCCAAGGCAGAAGGGTTGGAACTAGGTGGTCATTTAAGGTCCCTTCCAGCCCAAAGCACGCTGAGAGGGGAAGCTTGGAGCGAGCACCTGCGGGCTTCAGCTGAGGGCTGTGTTTGTGCTGCAGTGCCCGAGCACGTGTGGAGGATCAACCTGGACACTCCGGAGGAAGCCCAGCAGAACCTGTCCTTCGGAGCTGCCGATCGCTGGTGGGAGCAGACGGACCTGACCAAGCTGATCCTGGCGTCCAACAAGCTGCAGAGCCTCTCGGAGGATGTGCAGCTGCTGCCTGCCCTGTCCATGCTGGATGTGAGTACCGGGATCCCTTGGTGCTCTGATGGTACTTCCCTGTAGAACGCGGGAAAATGTCCTGGATCTTTTGTTTTCCATTTCCCTGGTGTATTCATTTCACAAGGACCCGGAGTGCCAGGACAAGGGGGAATGGATCCTGCTGCCAGAGGGCGGGGATAGATGGGATACTGGGGAGCAATTGTTCCCTCTGAGGGTGGGGAGACCTGCGAAAAGCACCCTGCAAGGTTCAAATTAGTAACTGTGTTCTAAACCCTCTCTTTTCCAGGTGCACGACAATCAACTGACATCACTTCCTTCTGCTTTAGGGCAACTTGAAAATCTCCAGAAACTCGATGTCAGGTAAGGCCATGTTACAGAACAAACATGGGAAATACTGCGGTGACTTCCAGGTGTGAGTGAGAGATCACCTCTCCTTCAAAAAATTCATTCCAGATTGCTCACTGTAGGGCATTGTTATATATGTTATATTATCAATTTTGGACCACAGCTGGTGGTTTTGGGTTTGTTGAAATTGTTTTCACTGATCTTCAAAGTCACAATTGCTTGGAAGGTGCAGACAGTAATATTCTGAATAATCGTACACAGAATATTTGCTTCAGTCTGGCAGTTCTGAGGATAAAAC
Source organism: Chaetops frenatus (assembly GCA_013400775.1). Lineage (NCBI taxonomy): Eukaryota > Metazoa > Chordata > Aves > Passeriformes > Picathartidae > Chaetops > Chaetops frenatus. The sequence continues at coordinate 42,110 of VZTR01009625.1, forward strand.
ATTTCCAGTCATGAATAATGCACATTGTAAATAACTGTGTAGATCTTGTTCGTGCTGCAAGGTTCAGAATCTCCTGTTTACTGAGGGAATTTTGTAAATTTGTGCACAAGCAGAGGTTACGCTGCTGCTGCGTGTGTGAAGTGTGTAAACAAAAAAAAAGCCTGGGATCTATCTGCAATGCTGTAAATTCAGAGCAGCACTAAAAGTCTTCTTGAACAAATAAATAAAGATAATAAATAGTTCCCAGGAGCCAGGTTATCCTTACAGGTGGCGGTGTCCTGACCAGCAGGCTGTGGGACACAAGTGTTCTGTGTGCAGCTGCATTCCTAAAAACTCCTGAGTGTTTGTCCTTCCCTTTGTTTCCATGTTCCCACCCCAGCCACAACCAACTGAGGAGCCTGCCCGAGGAGCTGCTGCAGCTGCCCCGTCTGAGGAGCCTCCTGGTGCAGCACAACGAGCTGAGCCAGCTGCCCGAGGGGCTGGGGCAGCTTCTCAGCTTGGAGGAGCTGGTAAAGCACAACTTCAAACCTGTTTCTTTGTCTGGAAAGGATTTATCCATGTTTTCCCACCGCTAGTTACAAATCCCTCGGATTCGGTGGCAGAACTTGGTGAATGTTCCAGTGACTGGTCTGAATGTCAGTTATTGCATGGTGGGGTTTGTTCTTAGTTTGTCCTTGCTTTGACAGGTATTTTGGGGAAATTTGAAATTGCAATATTGAAATCCCCGGCGATCTGTCAGTCCCGGGGGAGTTGTTTCTTCTCTCACACTTGTGCCAGTTGTCAGCCACCTAATTTTACTGTTGTGCCACTAATTAACTTTGCAGTAGCAGCACTCCTGGGATGTTTCAGACATCTCTCATCCCTCTCTCTCTCTGTTTCAATCTGCAGGATGTGTCCAACAACCAGCTCACAGCCATTCCCACCAGCTTTGCTCTGCTGGTGAACTTGGTGAGGCTCAATCTGGCCTGTAACCAGCTCAGGGAGCTGCCTGCAGATCTCAGTGCCATGAAAAGTAAATCACTTTCCTCGGGTTGTGAAATGCCAAACGGCCAGTGCTGTGTTTATGTTCAGCAGTGCAGTGCAAAGTTTTAAAATATATCCTTGAAGAGTTACTGTTTCCTCAAGAAAATCAAGAGTTATTGCTTCTAGAATCTGTTTGGCAAAATGTTGTTGGGTTTATTCTGAATTAAACCCCAGGATAATTATGCTGCTATAGAAAGGTATTTTTATTTTCTCCTCTTTCTGTCCCTGCACATTCACTTCCACAGGCTTGAGACAATTGGATTGTACCAAAAATTACCTGGAGACTGTACCTCCTAAATTAGCAACCATGGCATCCCTGGAGCAGCTTTACCTGAGGAAAAACAAACTGCGTTCCCTGCCAGAGTTTCCCTCCTGCAAGTTACTGAAGGTGAGTTTGGAATGGCTGCTCTGCTGGAAATGCATCTGCTGTGAACTTTGGAATAATGACAGTTACTTTAAACACAAGCTTTTGTGAGCTGCTGTGATCAAAAGCGGATGACAGCTCTGTGTTTAGAGCTCTGTTTAAAGTATCCCCACTTCAGCTTCTCTTACTGCCCTCATTACTCAACCTTTTGAAAGATGAGTTTGCACAACTTCCCAGATTTGGAAAATAAAAGGTGCTTAGGAGAGGAATGACTGAAAGCTGGATCTAATAGTACTTGCAACAGTTGTTTTGTATCCCTGGGAATTTTTTCTGGGTAAATTCACTTCGTTTGCTATAATTTTATCTTTGTAACTACAGAGAAAATACATTTCAACATAATCAGATTACATCCAGGTGTTTTGTAAGCAGCTGAAAGGGAATCAAGATCTCCATATTCTCCACATCATCAATCATACTGATGACTGCTGGTGCCACGATTTAGGAGATAAATTATGAAGTAATTTTGCACACATACCACAGTTGTGGTGCTCTTTGTTCCCATAGGAATTACACGCTGGGGAGAACCAGATTGAAACCCTGAATGCAGAGAGTCTGAAACAGCTGAGCTCCCTGTGCGTGCTGGAGCTCAGGGACAACAAGATCAAGGCAGTGCCCGAGGAGATCACGGTGCTGCAGAAGCTGGAGAGACTCGACCTGGCCAACAATGACATCAGTAGGTAATAGTGGCACCTGGGCTGGGTGGTGGCAGCTCCTTCCTTCCTGGGGGAAGGGCACTTGGGGAATGGCTCAGCCATGAAATGAAGGAACCCAGTGTGTGTTGTGGGGTTGCTGTGATCAAACTGGAGCTTTTAAATGTTCCTTGTTCTGCCTGTGACTTAAGTGTGGCTTTGAAGTGCTGTGAGGAGAGGCTGAGGGAGGTGGGAGAGGGGCTCAGCCTGAAGAAAAGGAGGATCAGGAGGGACCTTGTGGCTCTGCACAACTCCCTGCCAGGAGGGGCAGTGAGGGGGGATCTGCTCTGGGAACAGGGACAGGAGGGAGAGGGAAGGGCCTCAGGCTGGGCCAGGGCAGCCTCAGCTTGGACAGCAGCAGGAATTTCTCCATGGAAAGGCTGCTCAGGCCTTGGCAGGGGCTGCCCAGGGCAGGGGTGGAGTTCCCATCCCTGGAGGTGTCCAAGGAAGGGCTGGAGGTGACACTCAGTGCTCTGGGTTGGGGACAAGGTGAGGATCAGGCACAGCTTGGACTCCATGGCCTGGGAGGGCTTTTCCAGCTTAGATGAATCTGGGATTCTGCATTTTCTCCTTCGAACCTGAGATTCAGGATCCCCTCTGGCCAAGCACTGCACATTCTTTAGCAGTTGGTTTGGAGCAGTTGTTTCCCTCTGCAGGTTGCCCTACACCCTGGGGAACCTCCCTCAGCTGAAATTCCTGGCACTGGAGGGAAATCCTTTGAGAACCATCCGGAGGGACCTGCTGCAGGTGAGCTCTGGGGATTGCTTGTGTGTGTGTGAACATCTGCACAGGAGGGACCTGGAGCTGCTGGAGAGAGTCCAGAGGAGGCTCCAGGATGGTCAGAGGATGGAGCAGCTCTGCTGGGAGGAAAGGCTGGGAGAGCTGGGAATGTTCAGCCTGGAGAGGAGAAGCTTTGGGGTGAGCTCAGTGTGGCCTTGCAGGCCCTGAAGGAGCTCTGAGAGAGCTGGAGAGGAACTTTGGTCAGGGGATGGAGTGACAGGACAAGGGGCAGGGATGGATGGGATATTAGGAAGGACTTCTTCCCTGTGAGGGCAGGGATGCCCTGGAATGGCTTTCCCAGAGAAGCTGTGGCTGCCCCTGGCTCCCTGGAAGTGTCCAGGGCCAGGCTGGACAGGGCTTGGAGCAGCCTGGGATGGTGGAAGATGTCCCTGCCATGGCAGGGATGGAGTGGGGTGGGCTTTAAGATCTTGTCTTAATTGAGGATCAAGGATTCAGTTCTCTGTTCTCTTGTAGGGAGGCAGCAAAGGGAGGGTGTGAGCTGTTCCCGGAGTTCTTAGGGCAGCAGGGAGGCTGCAGCGTGGGCACTGCTCCTGCTGCAGAATTCCCTGTTATTCTTTCCCTGGCAGGCCCCTCTCCTCAGTGGTGCTGTACATTCCTGCTCCTGTGCCTTTGCCAGGGTTGTAAAATCAATGTTCCCAAAGCACTGGGATGCTCCAAAAATAAACAGCACTGACAAGTCTGTGGTGCAATGAAATCTGTAACATCTGTCAGGAGAGGGAAAGCCTCGTGTGCCTGGCTGAGGGAGCAGAGTGTGCCCTGAGTTAATGAGACTCCTGGAAAGGAGTCTGAGTCAGGGCTGCTGGAGTTCTGCTGTTCCCTGGATTGCTGGGGATTTGCTGCTTCAGCTGGAACTGTCACTGCTGGGCTGTATTTCCCACCTGGAGCAAAGGCCAGGCACGAGGAGCCAGTCAGGCCATGCTCTTTGTGCTGCCTGGATCCATCACCAGCACTGTACATTCATGGGGCTGCAATTTTCTCTGCCTGCCTGGATTTTTTTCCACTTGATTTAGAGGAGCAATTGATGGAGGAGCTTTAGGGCTCCCCAGGCACTGCTTGGAGCAGGTGGATACTGAGATAAAGGACTGGAGTGAGTGTAGAGAAGCAGATTCCTCTCTTCTCCAGCCCTGCCCAGCTCCCCTTCCCTTCCTCAGGCCTCTCATTCCACTCCCAACCCCATTCCTGGTTCTTGGTGAGTTTCCAGTTGACTTCTGGTAAATCCTGGTCTGTTTTTAAATCCTCACAACTTCCCAACTTGTTCCCTGTTGCCTTCCCTTGCCGTGCTCAGCACAGCCCCACCTCTCCCTGCCTGTCTCCTTCCTCTCCAACATCCTCATTCCCTTTATCCCTCTGTGTTCATCTCCAGTCTCAGAGCGTGGAATGGGAAGTGCTCATTCACATCCAACAGCTTACTGGCTCTGAAACCTGTGAAATCATACCCCAAACCTGCTTCTTCCATACAACAAGCAGTGCAGAGGAGGTTGGGCTCTCACAGGAGATGCAGGTGGCAGCTGTGTCTGGCCACTGGAAGTTGCTGTGAGAGGGCAGAGGGGAAATCTCTGCAGCTGTTAAAAACCCCAGCAAATGATGCAAACTGCCACGATTCTCCCAGGGTGTGTAATTTGGGCCATTAAAAAGTAGCAGAACAATGAGCAGTCAGCTTCTCTGGCAAACTGTAAATGTCTTCTCCACGGCAAATTGTGCTGGGGCTTTTTAAAAGGAAAACTAAGCTCACTGGAATTTTTCTCCTTGCTCTTGGAAGTGGCAAAAAATCTTCACATAAGGAGCTAGCTACAAAAGTGAAGCCTGAGGCTGTGATTGAGGATCAGAAATTTTCAGCTGGAATAAATAGAATTCCAGCTAAGCAGGTTTCCCAAGCTGCTGTGAAAAGGGTTTTACTGTGAGATTTTCAGGTTCAAACACTGCTGAGTGACTTTTTTTGTTGTTGTTTTGTTTTGTTTCTTTTGTAAAGAAAGGCACCCAGGAACTGCTGAAATATCTGAGAAGCAAAATCCAAGGTATGTTGCTTTCTTCCATTTAGTTTCAAGGAGAATATTCTAAGAAGTTAAAATAAATTTAGAATTTAAAGAGGATGGTTGTTTAAATCCAGGTCTGCTCAGTTATCCTGCAGTAATAATTTCCTTTACTCAACAATTTGCTGTGATATTTCTGTTTCTTATCCTGTTAGCTAATACAGAATAAAAAACATTCTGAATGCAGGATTATCATTTACAAAACCAGACTCACCCTGCTCAGCTGGATGGGAACTCCCATTTCAGGTGTGCAGGAGCTTTTCCATGTGGATTGTGGGGAGTAATCAGAAGGAATTTCATGGAGGAGGGTTTGTAAATGTTAATGCTTTAATTGAAATTGTGGTCAGATGTGCTGGTGTGGATAAAGCTGCTCTGGATCATCATTTCCAGTAGGAATTCCCTGGTTTTTGTGGTTTCCAGCTCCCTTCCCTATGGAGCAGAGCCTCACAGAGCAGCTGCCACCAGCACATCTCCAGTGCTCCCTCCCCTGCTCTGCCAAGTCCAGGTCAACCCTTTTCCTTCCCACACCCCAAAAGAACTCCCAAAAAACCCCCTTTATTAGGAAATGATTGAAATAATCTGAATTTGATGATTTTCAGAGTAGAGCAGGGTTAGAGGGGGGTGGTGGCAGCTGCCTGGGGCCACTCAGAGCAGCTCAGCTGTGTCCCTGCTCCTCTCTGGTGTCCCCAGATGAAGGACCTGGCCCCAATGAAGAACCTCCTGTGACAGCCATGACCCTTCCCAGCCAGTCCAAGGTCAACATCCACGCCATAACCACACTGAAATTATTGGAGTACAGGTATTTGGGAATATTACCCATTCCCGAGGCTGTGAGGACACTGTCCTATTTTCTGCTTGTGGGTTTTCCCCCCTTTATTATGCACCAAGCTATCCACAAACCCTGCTGCACGAGGGCATTTTCCCCTTTCATTCCCGTGCTTGGGAATGGGCAGATTTGGATTGTGGGGTTTGAATTTATTATTTTTTTTTGTATTATCAAATACCCTGCTCCACTCATTGAAGTGCTTGAATCCCAGCAGGTGCTTTTAGTACCTTTGACACCCTTCATGATTTTCATGATTTTCACTAAGTCCCACAACATCTTGTAGTAGGGGAATTTCTGCCCCGTGGCTCCTTAAATGGACCTGGAAGGGTTGGGAGAGGGGAAAAAAATCCTGTTTGGTGGCATGGTGGGCACGGGGCAGTGCTGGGAGCTTTCTGCTGCTGTTACCTGTGTGTTCTACTCCTAATCTGCTCCAGAAGAAGGTGGGGATGGCCTGTTAATTAGCGGGCAGTGGTTAATTGGTGCCACTCATGTCCCAGTGACAAGCAGGCTGCCGAGATCCCCGGGGCCGTGTTCGACGCCGTGGGCACCAATCCTGTGGCCACTGTGAACTTCAGCAAGAACCAGCTCAGGGAGATCCCCCCAAGGTACTGCTGCTGCTGCTGCTGCTGCCTGCTCAGAGTGAGCTGGAGCAGCCACAAGGAGAGGAATAAAACAGGGATTGATTTATTTCTTGCAAGGCCTCCCAAGGCCCCACCCTGGCAATGGCAGAGCCCGGCTGCAGCCCCTGCCAGGATGGGCCTCAGGATGGGCACAGAAAGGGCCTTTGCCCACGGGGTTCCACACTTTGATCAGTTCTGCTCCATTTGCAGATGGAGGGGAAGTGGCCAATGAATCCCTTGGGATGATGAAGTTCCACCCTCCTGGCTTGGCCTCCTCTTTTTGCCGTTGTTGGTGCTTTTGGGGCTGAGGTTGGGAAGGATTGGCCTTGGATCTTGGGCTGGAGAGAATTGTTGTGTCTGAGTGCCCTGGGAAGAGAGCTCAGTGACACTGAATGTGGAGCTGAGAGCTGCACACTGAAGCAGGACAGGAAAAAACCCCTTAAAACTTAAGGTATCACTGGGAAGGCCATTCCCAGCTGGGATTTTGTCTCCTGCCTTTGTTTTCAGCATCCTGTTCTCTCCCTGAGCTGTTTGTGCACACAAATCCCAGTGGGAGGTGCACAAATCCCAGTGGGAGGTGCCACCCCCGTGTGCAGGTGGGGCTGGGCAGTCACTGCTGCCAGCCACAGCCAAGGAAAAGCTTTCCCTGACACTGCTGGGAAGAAAGGATCCCTCTGAGTCAGGAGGAAGGTTGCTGTGTCTCTGGGAGCCCCCAAAACCATCCCCACTGGTTTTTGAGGACAGCTCAATTTATTCCCAGGTGTGCTGAGTGTTGAACCTCTGGCACAGACAGCTTGGAGAGCTGCAATCCCAGAGGGGGAAGAGGCTCCTGGAGACTCAGCTTTGGGAGCTGCTGCTTCTGCATCCCTTGCTTTGTCACTTTTTTTGTGAGAGGCTGCTGGATTGCCTGGGTTGGGGTGTGCAGCTGCCTCAGAATTCTGTGCCAATCCAGACAGGAGGCAGGAGTTAATTTAATTCTCATTTAATCGCTTTTTGTTTTAGGGCTAAACCAGAGATTTTGTGTGAGGGGTTCAGCAGGGAACTTTGTGAGCTGTTAAATGTTTTACACCAAAGCATGTTAGTACAATAAATAACCTTCCACAAGCAGATACTCCTGAAATTTGTAACAGCACAACAGTGGAGCAGAAACAAAAGATGGGGAAAAAATAGGAATTTCTGTCAGGTTTTTTTGGCTGCAGAAGAAGGTGGATACAGTTTGTGCTAAAACATCTCCAGGGCAGGAGGTGGCAGTGATGTCACCTGTGCTGAGGTCTCCTGGCTGCACTGACTGAGGAGGCTTTGGTGGCAACTTTTGTGAGAGAAAATGCAGTCAGATAAATGCAGATGAATGATTTGAGCTTTGCCTTACTCCAGGTGTAAGGCTGGAGGAGCAGCATCTCTCCCAGGTGACATCCCACAATCTTCCCCAAATCCCTTCAGAAAGGCCAAGAAACACAACATATCCTTGATTTGTAGAATAAACCAGGGCTTTTAATAACTTAGAATGCAACCATCAGCTTCCATAATGAGAGCATCTTCTTCCTTTTGTGCTTCAGGCTTGTGGAGCTGAAAGACTTCGTTTGTGATCTCAGCCTGGGCTTCAACAAAATCTCCTCCATCTCCTCAGAGCTGTGCCTGCTCCAGAGATTGACACATTTGGATCTCAGGTTGGTGTTGTGTGTTGCTTTTCCTTGCCTGGGAAGTTCTTTCCCTGCCTCCCTAAAGCAGCCATCTGTTCCAGGGGGATGGCAGCACTGGAATCATCTCTCACTCCCAAAATTCCTCAGTGGCAGAGCTGGAATAGGACGTGGCCTAAATTTGGGCTTTGCTTAAAGAAGGCACAAAAAAGCCACGGAGCAGCTGTGAGGTTGCTGGAGGAGAGAGCCTGCCTCAGTCAGGAAAGGGTTCTGAGCTGTTGCTGTTTCAAAACACTCCCACCACCCCCAGGAGAAACCCACACCAAAAAACCCTGGGAATTAGGGCAGGGAAGGTGCAGATGTTGTTGCACTGCCAGAAACAGAGGCAAGAGATGGTTCTTTGTTGTCACCTTGCCTCCTCTGATTCCTGGGAAGTTCTCCTGGCATTGTTTAGATCAGGATCAGCTCAATCCATGGATTTTTTGGGAGATTTGGAGTGGCCTGGCTGATTCACTTTGGCTCCAGGATCTGGGCACTTTGATAAGCTTTCCTTTGGGAACAAGGAGCTGGATTTCCAGGCAGGTTTGTGCAGTTGGGAATCTTTGGGGACAGACTTTGAGTGTCCTCCTGGCAGGAATGGGAATCCCTGGCTTGCTCTTGCCCCTGTTAGAGGCAGTGAACCGGCCCCAGAATGTGCAGCTGATCTGAGAATTCTCAACCAAAACCTGACTAAGTTTATTGCTTGTTGTTTCTCTTCCTCTGACAACAGAAACAATGTTCTGACAGCCTTGCCCGAGGAGATGGAGGCACTGAAAAGACTGCACACAATAAATCTGGCTTTCAATAGGTGAGCAACTCTGTAATAAAAGGAGCTGGGCTGAATTTGACACAATTTCCCTGTGATGTGAGTGCAAGGAGCCACTTCAGCGAGCTGGGAGCTCCCATGAAGTGCTCCTGTTTTGAATCCCTGTTTCTGACTATCCCTCCTGTCCCTTCCTGAAGATTCAAGGTGTTCCCCAGTGTCCTCTATCACCTGCCAGCCCTGGAGACCATCCTGCTGAGCAACAACCAGGTGGGATCCATCGACCCCGCGCTGCTGAAGGGGATGGACAAGCTGGGAACTCTGGACCTGCAGAACAACGACCTCCTCCAGGTGCCCCCAGAGCTGGGCAACTGTGAGAACCTCAGGTGTGTGGGGCCGTGGGGGGCTGGTTATAAACACATCTTCTGTCTGGATCCTTCAGGGAATGTTTGCCAGAGGAAAAGGCACCCATTGGGAGGGTGTTGGGTTTGCCCAAAAAGGGTCTCTCTGACCATCTGTAGAACAGGGCCATTTCTTCCATAATCTCTTCCCTAATTTCTCAATATTGCAGAGAGGTGGAGGAGTTGTACCATCATTTAGAACTGATGTTGAGGGTCTGTGGGTTGTGAGAAGCTCATGGTGGAGCCTTGTGGGGTGACATTTCCTGTGCTCCCAGTCCTGTGCTTCCCTCGCTCTCAGCAGCTGAGCTTTGGGACAGCTGAATTTTAATTTCTGCTGATCAATCAGTGGGGGTGTAGCACACACCCCACTCCTTCAGCCCCTGCCACAGGAGGAATGAGTGCTACACCCCCACTGATTGATCAGCAGAAATTAAAATTCAGCTGTCCCAAAGCTCAGATGCTGAGAGCGAGGGAAGCAGAGTCCCAAACTCCTTCAGCAGGACAGAAGAGGAATCACTCAGGAACTGCAAAGGCCTCAGAAATCCCTGTGCAGTGGATGAGAGTGTGGGTACAAGGAGCTTTAATGGCACTAACAGCTCCCTGTTTGCAGGAGCCTGCTGCTGGAAGGGAACCCATTCCGTACCCCCCGAGCTGCTGTGCTGGCCAAGGGCACGGCTGCTGTGCTGGAATACCTGAGGAGCAGAATTCCCACCTGAGCCTGGGCATTCCCACCCACCTGAGCCTGGGCATTCCCTCCTGAGCCCTGGGCATTCCCTCCTGAGCCTGGGCATTCCCTCCTGAGCCTGTCCTGGCCAAGGGCACCGCTGCTGTGCTGGAATACCTGCGGAGCAGAATTCCCACCTGAGCCCTGGGCATTCCCACCTCAGCTCTGAGCCCTGGGCATTCCCTCCTGAGCCTGTCCTGGCCCAGGGCACAGCTGCCCTGCTGGATCACCTGCAGAGCCACATTCCCACCACAGGACCAGCCCAGGTACCCCCTGTCCCACCAGCCCCCCTGGGCTCCACTGCCTCCAGCCTCCTCCTGCTCCTGGCTGGGAGCCTGCCCAGCCACCAGCCTTTGCTGCAGTGTTTAGAACCCACCTGTGAAACATTCCCTGCCCTCTGCATGTTCCAGCAGGGATTTTGCATCCCACACTCTGTTTACACTGTTTGGAATAAAGGACAGCATGGAAAGCTGCCTTCAGCACAGCCACGGTGCTTCCTGCAGCTCAGCTGGGCTGTGGAGAGTTGTCAGCATCAGAGCTTTGGGGCCAGAGGCAGAAGGGAACACTGTGGGGTTTGTATCCCTTTCTTATCTGGTTTCACTGTGGGGTTTGTATCCCTTTCTTATCTGGTTTCACTGCTGTCCCCAGAGCTGCCCCTGGTGTGAGTGTGGCTGAGTGCTTGTGAGGTGGTGAGAGGTGCCCCAGGTGTGTGCAGGGCTCACCTGAGTGAAAATGAGGTTACACCAAGACAATAAATGTTCCCCTTGGATCTCTGCTTTGGGTCCTTCGAGCTGGAATTGAGCTTTGCAGGCAGGAACAGTGAGAACTTCTCTTGTTCAAACCCCATTCCAAATGTCCTGCAGGTGGTACCTGTGATGGTGACAGTGCTGCCCTGTGGGTGGGAACTCCAAACCCTTTCCATGGAGAAATTCCTGCTGCTGTCCCTCCTGCCCCTCCCCTGGCATGACTTGGGGCCTTTTCCTCTTGTCCTGTCCCTTGTGCCTTGACTCCCCCCTGGCTGTCCCCTCCTGGCAGGGAGTTGTGCAGAGCCACAAGGTCCCTCCTGAGCCTCCTTTTCTCCAGGCTGAGCCCCTTTCCCAGCTCCCTCAGGAATTCTCCAGCCCCTTCCCTGGACACCCTCCAGCCCCTCAGGGTCTCTCCTGGACACAGCTCTGGAAGGTTCTGTAGCACAGCAGGATTTAATTCAGTTCCATGTTAAAATTCCCAGGTTTTGAGTGTGTCCAGATGGAAATGAAACACTCTGAGCTCACCCTCAGCTCTCCAGCTGTGGGAATTGGAGCAGGGATGGCTCAGGGGGCTCAAACCCAGCTGCACCTCCCTGTGGGGAAATGGGGGGCACTGGCCTGTCTGGGAAAGGGGCAGTGGGAATGGGAATCTGTCCCGTGGGAGCTACATGGCAGTGCCTGTGTGCAGTGACAGCAGGGGACACCTGGAGCTCCAGGGGCTTCTCTGCAGCTCCGTGGGTGACGGGACTGCTGCTGCCCTCAGCCCCTGCCCCTTTGTGTTTGCACACATTTGTCCTTCCATCCATTTCTTCCACACATTTGTCCTGTGATACATTTGTCCTTTCACACATTTGCCCCCAGAGCAGCCAGCCTGGAGTTTTCTTCCCTGTTTCCATTTCTTTCTCCATTTCCATCACTCCCTTCCCATATTTGATGTCTCCCAGTGGCTGCAGCTGGACCAGGGCAGCCCCACTTGGGATTTAACCAATTTCTCAGCCTCATTCCCAGCAACCCCTCCCTCCAAAACCTCCTTTCTGCCAGGAAAAAAAAAAACAAAACAAAACAAACCACCCAAAAGCCTTACAATAAGGTGACATTTTTATTATTTATACAATAAAGAGACTTTTTAATGTTATTCAAAACACTTTTTTTTTTTGGAAATACTGAAAAAGGTGGGTGCAGCAAAGCCGAAAATGGCTCTGCTGCACTGCACAGCATCGGTTCAGTCCCTGGGCTCCCTCTGCACAGAAGAATCTGCAAAATGCAGCAACCTCACATGGGCCAGGCCCTCCAGGGCACGGGGAGGGGACAACCTGCATGTGCCAGGGGACAGGAGCTGATTGCACTCAATCAATAGATTTAAAATAGAATTTTGAAGTACCTTTTTGCACATAAAATGAAGCAGCTTTCAAGTTCAGTAAGTCTGTATACTGCAAAAAACATGAAGTACATTCACAATCTATGTTAATAAAGTAGTAAATATTTCCTCATTCAGCTTTATTTACATGGATACTGGAATTCAACTGAAAAGTACAGTCATCTGGAATATAGCAATCTTTGAACACATACAAAAATGACCATTTCTGTATATAATTTAAGCTCAAAATCACAATTATCTCAAAATATTAATTACAATACAGCCATCTCCATCATAATTAAACATGTCTTTTATAAAATGGTAAAATCTTTACTAAAGGAAGCTGTTGGTTCTGAACTGGATACAGTACTCACAGGTAGAAAACCGAAGTGATGAGTGCCCTGCCCGGGGAGGGGAGGGGAGAAGGGAGGGAGGGGACACAGAAAGAGTCGCCTCCTGTGCCGAGGGGCTGTGCCCGGGAATCCTGACCTCGCCATGGTGCCAGTCAGCCACTTCCACTAAATCAGCTGGAATCGGCCAGGGAGAGGATTGGCAAAAGAGCTTTTTTGGGGGGTTTTATTTTTTGGTGTGAAATCCCGTGATTTGCAAACGGTGCCTTTAGGGACGGGGTGGGGGTGGTGGCCCCGGTGCCACCTCGGCTGTGCCCGCCCGTGGCTCCAGGGCCAGGCCAGCTGCAGCTGACTGTAAATAATAATAATAATAATAATATTGCTGTAATAGCAATGACAATTGCAGGATATTAACGATATCCTGGCCAAATTACTGCCCGGAAAGTTGTAGGGGCAGGGGCTGGGCCCTGCCCTGCCGGGAACAGCCCCGGCTCCGTGCAATTGCAGAGGGATGGGGAGGGACAGGGCACGGCCAGGGATGCACAGAGCATCCCCAGTTCCCTGTGCAAACCCCAGCTCTGCGTCCCAGCCCTGCCCACAGCCACAGCAGGGGTGCCTTGGGATGCACCTGGGGATCACCCAGTCCAGCCTGGAGCAGGGAACGTGCCCAGCTGGGGTTGGGATGATTCCAGAGAGGGGAATCCCAAACCTGCCCTGGGCAGCTCCTCAGGGCTCTGCCACCTCCAGGGAAAGTTCTTCCTCACATTGAGGTGGGGCTTGCTGAGTTTATGGGATTTGCTGACCCCTGCCATGGGCAGATCCTGCCAGGGTGGGTGGTGACCCCACAGCTCTGTCACCCCCCTGAGCCATTGTGGGGCCTGTCCCCAACCCTGCTGATGTGGGACAGGCCCTGCCTGGGCAGGGGGGTCACAGAGCCCTCGTGTCCCAGCCCCATCCCTCGTCCATGGGGGAATAAACACCCTGATCCTTCCCCCACAGGACCCCAGGCCTCCCCTGAGCCCTGCACTCACAGCTGATCCCCAGGTGGGGGGTTCATTTCCCTGGTTTTGCATTCCCTGTCCCTGCATTCCCCAGCAGAGCTCTGATCACGTCTGTACAGGAACATTTCTGATTGCAGAAGGTAAAATTCAGTGTTAAATTACAGCAGAGAGGGTTCACAGCATCCCAGGATGAGACCTCAAACCCCACCCAGTGCCACCCCTGCCATGGGCAGGGACACCTCCCACTGTCCCAGGCTGCTCCATGCCCCCTTGGACACTTCCAGAGATCCAGGGGCAGCCACAGCTTCTCTGGGAATTCTATTCCCGGGCCTCCCCACCCTCCCAGGGAACAATTCCCTCCCAATCCCCCATCCAGCCCTGCCCTCTGGCAGTGGGAATCCATTCCCTGTGTCCTGTCCCTCCATCCCTTGTCCCCAGCCCCTCTCCAGCTCTCCTGGAGCCCCTCCAGGCCCTGCAAGGGGATTTAACTGAGCAACATCTCTACACTCCAAGTGCTCACTACCAACAGCAAACCAACCTCCTGGACTTTTCCTACTTGGATTTTTCCTGGATTTCCTTGGCTCTGCTCTCAGCTGCCCCATTCACCCTCAGCCTTGTCCTGCCTGCTCCCTGTGTGGAGCCCCCTGTCCCCTCCCAGGGCTGGCACTGTCACCAAGCACAGATGCAGACGTGGATGTGTTAAAAAATACCTTGGGAAACATGAAACCACATTCGAGGGTGTTAAATGGGCTCTGCTGGGAACAACGGGCTGAGAACTCTCCTGGTTTGCCTTCACCTGGGGAGGAACTGTGAGCTGGCACTGGGAAAATGGGAAATTATCAGGGGAGGAGGGTCCTGCAGCTCCCCAGGTCCCACAGCCAGAGAGGGGAAGTTTGGGAATTCTTAGAGAAGTGAAATATCCCCAGCTGTGCCCGTGGGCTGTGGCTGCACCCTTGGATGTGGGATTTTGGGTGGGAATGGTGCAGGTGATCCCAGAGCCAGCTGTCCCTCAGCCCCTGGCCATTGCTCAGGGGCACTGGGATCCCCTGGCAACACCTGCAGGGAGCTTTCCCTGTGTTTTCCCACGGTGCTGGCAGGGATAACCAGGCTGCACCCTGGAACCTCTGAAGCAGCAGCAGCTGCCAGCGGTCTGAGCTTTGGGATTCTCCACTGGCAACAGCCCCAGGACCAGGACACGAGGGTTTGTCCCACTGAGCCAGTGCTGGGAATGCCCCTCCCAGGCTGGCCCAGGGTCACCTGGGATGGGTCAGCTCTGACACCTGCACCCATCCCTTCCCAGGACTCCACTCAAGGATCCCAGAAAGCCTCACCCACGGGAATATCCCCAGCAGGGCCTGGAGCGGGGGGGGGCAAAATACACAACAATGGCAATGGGGAATCTGAAATGAAAAAATTAAAGAGTAAAATTAGCAGCAACAAAAGGAGTTTTACTGCCACCATCACAACCTTCCTCCATCCGTGAGCCAAACCTGCCTGTCCTCGGTGTTCTCCTGTAGTGTGTGCACATGGAATCGAGGGAAGAGCCAGAGCAAGGGGAGTTCACCCATTCCAGAGGGAGTTGGAATCATAGAACCATGGAATGAGTTGGGTTGGGAGGGACCTTGAAGCTCACCTTGTTTAACCCCTGCCACGGGCAGGGACACCTTCCACAAACCCAGGCTGCTCCGAGCCCCAGTGTCCAACCTGGCCCATTCCAGGGGGAGTTCTCCCATTCCAGGGGGAGTTCTCCCATTCCCATGTGGGTTCCTTGTCCCGAGGTCCCAGAGTTACAATTGGAGAAGTCTCTCACCCTGTATAGTGAATTGTTCCTGATCCCTATGGAGCCAGCTATACACACGGCATATGTACAGGTATTTTCATAAGGCATAGAATATCTTTGCATTGAAAATAAATGAACATTATTAAATTTAATTTTAATATATACTTTCTTTGAGGTGTTTATGAAAATATTTTCTTCTCTATACTTTCGTATGCGACATGATAGAAATATTTCATGGGAAGTACAGGTTAATATATTTCATCTTTATAAAGGCATATACAACTTTGAGGCAGTGTTTCTGATGGACAGCAGAATTCCTAAAGGATTTGTATGTGCTTCTGTGTTCTGAAATCATATGAAATTGACTTTTAAGAAGGAACTTGGTTAAAAAAACGCACCAATGCACAGCCAGAGGCTGACAAGTAAAACTAATACGGAGCCACATGAACAATATATTTATAGAGTTAATTCTTATATTTTCTCCCGATGATTGGTACTAACATAGAGTATTATACATTTGGCACTACTGTTTGCCATTGGTCCAGCAATTGGCAAAAAATTGGTTTCCTATGTATAAATCTGTTTGAACATTAGATCTGGCTAGACATTATTTACTATTTATAAAAAAATATTTAGACAGTAAGCTCACGTTGGATAACTAAGTCTACTGTGTTCTGGAAACTCTTCAGTAGGAGCACAGCCTTCTCGTGTTCCAGGTGTACAAAGCTGTGTCCATTGGCCTGCAGCAGGGAAGACACAAGGAAAGAGGCTTTAGTGGCTTGGTTTCTGGGGAAAAAAAAAGGGATATTTGGCAATTAAAGCAAGGCTAAAATAAATCATGAATATATGAGGATATCTCATGGACACAAAGCACACATTTCTCTGGCCCTCTGTGGGATGGCTTCAGGGCTGGGCTGGGTGCTCCAAGGAATAGTTTCATTCCCACTGAAATCTGGGATGGCTGTGGGATCTGACCAGGACCTGCTTAAAGCCTTAATGCAATAAAAGATCTTTATCTTTGCTCTGGGCAAGAGGAATGCAAATTCCAGGCAGGGAAAATCCCACAGACATGGATGACTGTGCCAAACGAGGCATTCATGGAATCCTAGAATCCTCCACTGTGGGCTGGGAGGGATCTCAGGGATCTGGAAGATCCAGAGGGAGATTTTGGGGCAGAGAGTGAGGACAGTGAGCCAAGGCTGGGCTGGGAGATGGATCCTCCCACTGATGTCACTGGTGTCACACCCAGTGAGGAAAACCAGTGGCACAGACAGGGACAGAGTCTGGAGAGGAGAATCTGGAATGTTGAGGGGGACAAATGGGGAATGATCAGGATCCTGTGGGAATGACTGTGAGGGCATGGTCAGACCTCAGCAGGAACAGCAGGAGAGATTGGGTACCCAAAAACCCCCACAGGGTTTGACCACCCTTGAAGGGAAAAATTCCTCCACCCTGAGCCTGCCCTGGCCCAGCCTGAGGCTGTTCCCTCTCCTCCTGTCCCTGTTCCCTGGGATAAAATCCCAAATCCCCCCCAGCTGTCCCCTCCTGGCAGGGAGTTGTGCAGAGCCAGAAAGTCCCCTGTGATCCCCCTTTTCTCCAGGCTGAGCCCCTTCCCAGCTCCCCCAGCCCCTTCCCAGCTCCATTCCCTGCCCTGGACCCTCTCCAGCCCCTCAGGGTTTGATTTGGGAGTGCCCAGATGTGACCCCAGGGCCGGAGGTGCCCCAGCAGGGAGGACAATCCCTGCCCTGGGGCACTGTCCAGGAGTTCTCATCCAAACCAGGCACCCCGGGGCAAAAAGTGCTTTGGTAAGAGCTGTAAATCCACAATGAAGTCCCCTAAAAGTGATGCCTTAAGTTTTAAGGGGTTTTTTCCTGTCCTGCTTCAGTGTGCAGCTCTCAGCTCCACATTCAGAGTCACTGAGCTCTCTTCCCAGGGCACTCAGACAAAACAATTCTCTCCAGCCCAAGATCCAAGGCCAATCCTTCCCAACCTCAGCCCCAAAAGCACCAACAACGGCAAAAAGAGGAGGCCAAGCCAGGAGGGTGGAACTTCATCATCCCAAGGGATTCACTGGGCACTTCCCCTCCATCTGCAAATGGAGCAGAACTGATCAAAGTGTGGAACCCCGTGGGCAAAGGCCCTTTCTGTGCCCATCCTGAGGCCCATCCTGGCAGGGGCTGCAGCCGGGCTCTGCCATTGCCAGGGTGGGGCCTTGGGAGGCCTTGCAAGAAATAAATCAATCCCTGCTTTATTCCTCTCATTCTGGCTGCTCCAGCTCACTCTGAGCAGGCAGCAGCAGAAACAGCAGTGGCAGTTCAGTGCTGCTGCAAACACCACCAGTGCATTTTTAGGCTGAGCCCTGAGCCCAGCTTTGCCAAGGCTTCCCTACCTGCAGGATTTTGTCTCCGGGCTGGAGCAGGCTGGAGGCAGGGCCATCAGGCTGAACCCTAGTAACAAAGATACCCTATAAGTCAGAAGTAACACAGGTTAGGATGCTTTCTCCAAGAACTACATCCCAAAAAAACCACGGGGCTCCCTAGCTGGGGTCTAGGGGCTCTGGATACCCTGGAGATGGGGTAACACCGAATTGTTTTCATCTGTTTGTAATTAAAAACACCAGTTTGGGGGTGGAGCAGCTCTCTGGGACCTTCAGCTTTATCAATAACTGTGGGTAATTTTAAACTAAAATCCTACATCACAAAGAAATCCAGTGTGAACAGGGCAAGAGTGACAGGTTGTCAGGAGGGCAATTAAAATGGAACAAATGTTAATTATTAGAATAATGTGCATCATAATCAGTACAGCAATCTTTGCTTCCTCTAGGAAACACAGCTTTAATTTCATGATTTGCCAAACATTCTCCTTATTTATGGAAGTTCTGTCTCTGCAACATGAATCCAGAATTATCCAGGAACATCAGCTCCAGGAACGTGTCCAAAGCCTCATTTTCCAACAAGCTCCAGCCAGTTCTGTGGCACCAAACACAAATCCAGACAGAAGAGTGCACTTCCCAATCCCACAGCCCTGGGAGCTGGGACTCAGCACATGTTGGAGTTTTTGAGGCCTTCTTTTATTGCAAATAGATTTCTCTTAAATGTGCAATTCCCAAAATGAATCCTGGCCACCACCAGGCGCCAGTTTTAATTCCCAGTACAGGAGACAATTGCTGCCATGGGGTCTGTAAGGCTCCAGGGAGTTCCAGGTTGGTTTTATTTGACACAGCAGCTGCAATCCCTGGAATTTCAGCCTCCAAGGATGATATTGCTGCATTAGGGTTCCCTCTGATTAATTTAGTAAAAGTTTAATCAAGGTCTAAAGCGACTTTTAAAAAGTGAGGGAGGCAATTCTCCAGAAGACAGCCCAAAAAATTATCTTATCCATGGAATAAGGGTCAGACACTCATGGGATTGATGCTTGATTCCCTCATCTTCTTTAATTGGGAAAAAAAGCAAACAACACTCTGCTAAAACAAACTAACCAAACAGAGAAAACAACAACAAAAAACCCCAAGTATGGTCAAAAACCTTTCAATTATCCCAAGAGGGGCACAAACCCCCCTCACATTCTCTGCCTCCACCCTGTGACCTCCCAAACAAGGAGCAGGCAGAGAGCAATTTCCAACTTACCTTATCAGAAGGTTTGAAAGGATTTCCTTGTCCACTTATTCCACCACTGATACTAAAGCCAAGGCCAGGATTCTTCTCTATCCTCACACAAAACTAGGCAGGAAAAACAGGGATGTCAGCACTGAAGCCTGGCCAAGCAGTGCCCCCCAAAGCCCTGCCCTGCTGGCACTGAGCTGGGTCACTGGGAAAGGACAGAAACTCAAAATTAATTTGGTTTGATCCAGGGGTGCCAGCTCTGCTCAGGGACCTCAGCTCCAAACAGAGTCACTGGGTCAGACTGGGAGAAAATGGGGGTTGGTGGCTGGTGCTGGGGAAGGGATGGACTCAGCCTGTCCCCAGCCCAGCCAGAGCTCTCCCAGTTCAACCAGAGCTCTCTCAGTCCAACCAGAGCTCTCCCAGTTCAAACAGAGCTCTCTCAGTCCAGCCTGAGCTCTCCCAGTTCAAACAGAGCTTTCTCAGTCCAACCAGAGCTCTCCCAGTTCAACCAGAGCTCTCCCAGTTCAAACAGAGCTCTCTCAGTCCAACCAGAGCTCTCCCAGTTCAACCAGAGCTCTCCCAGTTCAACCAGAGCTCTCCCAGCCCAGCCAGAGCTCTCCCAGTTCAACCAGAGCTCTC
>VZTR01009625.1:61980-89108 GCA_013400775.1 Chaetops frenatus
GGGAATGCGGGTTGCAGGGAATGCGGGTTCCTGTGAATGCGGGTTGCAGGGAATGCGGGTTCCAGGGAACGCAGGTTGCAGGGAATGCGGGTTGCAGGGAATGCAGGTTCCAGGGAACGCGGGTTGCAGGGAATGCAGGTTCCAGGGAATGCCGTGCCCCACCTGCTCCTGGTAGGCGTCGGAGCTGCGCTGGCCCTTGCTCTGGAGGAGGCAGCGCTGCGGCTGCGGGGCTCGGCCGCTCGGTGCTGCCGGGATCTGGATGGGCAGCGGCGGCTGGTACTGCTGGATGGTCACCTTGTTCATGCTGCCCTCGTACTGCTGCTGCTGCTCCCGGCTCCGGTGCTGCAGGCTCTGCGAGCCCATCAGCGTCTGGATGTGGCTACCTGCCTGTGATACCGGGGAGCGCTTATGGATATGGAAACACAAAGCCTGAAGAACAGATAGTTTGGTGGTTCGGTAGAGAACCAGCTTGTACTCAGAACACGCAGAAAATCAGCTGCTGAGTGTGACTGCTAGGTGGGTACTAGGTAGAAGCCACAGAGGTAAGATGTATGATATTGAAACTCAGCAAAGCAGGACTTAGGTATGCTTAAAACTCGATAAAGCACAACTTTGTGGTCTGTGAGCCAGCAAGAACCAGGCTCGTGGTTTTGGCCAGGGCAAACTAACCTGGGAACAGCCAAATCCTTGCTGGCCTGCCCAGGAGGAGGGGATAAAAGAAAGCCACCGGGAGGAAGACTACGATCTTCATCAGAAGACCCCTGCCCAGGACCACCAGAGGGGACTGTGCAACCGCTGAAGGATTTTTCAGCTCATTTCAATAGGAAGCGAGGCTGGCCGGGGCTAGGTAATGAATATGTATTAGGTGTATTGTGGAATTGAATGCATATGTAGTGTCTCAGAAGATCAATAGCTGGGAGAAAGTCACCCGAGCACGCACGGTTTGGAGGAGCTGTCCCCTCGCGCGTCCCAGCTGGAAATAAAACACACTGCTTTTACAATTTCTAATTGCAAAGTCCTTATTTCTCCAGATCCCCTGTGGGGAATGGCCAGCATCCTGTTAGGAGCAGGGAATTCCTGCAGCTTCCAGGAATTGGGAAGGATCCTGGAAGCTGTGAACATCCCCTGCCCCTGCACAGCCTGTCTGACGTTCAAGCTTTGCCCCACAGTCACAGCAGGACAAGGACAGATGTGGCATTTCAGCTGCAGAAGGATTTGGGGCAGGGCTGCAGACTTCTCCCAAGGCAGCTTTCAGGGTGTTTCCATCCACCTTACTAAGGTGTCACCTAATAAGCTTTTCTCCTCTGTGGTTTCAATTGAAGGGTGATCAAACCCTCTTTAGGAAGCTCAGGTAGGGACAAACACAAGGTCCGTGCCCTGGAGGCTGGGCTGACCCAGGCGGAGCATTGAGGCAGCAGAAAGGCAGCACTTGGAGCCGGGGTAGATGGAATCCTGGAAAACCAGGATTCTGGCATTTCTCATCCCAATTTCATGCAGATGAGGGCATGAACAACTCGGCTGTCAGAGCCAGATGTATCCCACAGCCTCAGCTCACCCTCCTCCTCCTGTGCCTGAGGCACCTCTGGGAGCAGTGGCTTCTGTTTCCCGTCCCCCAGCAATTCTCCTGGGGATCTCTGGCTGCATTTCCCTGGGCGTTTCTGCAGCTGCTTTGGGTAAAAGCTTGGAGCAGCAGGGAGAGCCTTGGGATCACTGCACACAGCACATCCTGACTTCCACCTGCTGTCACTCACTCCTGGGATTCCAGGGATGGGGAGGATGGATCTCCTGGACAATGATCCCTGTGATTACCCTGGCTCACCCCAGCAGCTCCTCCTCCAGCTCGGTTTGAGAGGTTCCTCCATGGCCAGAGCAGCCCAGCCCAGCAGCTCCTGAGCCCATGAGCTGAGCTGAGACTGGGAGGGGCAGCCAGGAATTCCAGGCACTGGAATTCAACATCCACCATCACCAGGCACCAGGAATGAGAGCCTTTTTTAGGGAGTTTATCAGCAAAAGGGCTGTGCCTGTGTAGGGCTGGGCTGGAGCCATCCCACCACTTGTGTTTTTTAATGGATTGAGCAATTTCACGGGGATGAAACCTCAGGATGAGACTGCAGGACAAGACCAGGATCACCCCAGCCATCCCACCACTTGGATTTTTTATGGACTGAACAATTTCATTGAGATGAAACCTCAGGATGAGACTCTGCAGGAACAGGACAGGAGCAGCCCAGCCATCCCATCACTCGTGTTTTTTATGGACTGAACAATATTGTTGGGATGAAACTCTGGGATGAGACTCTGCAGGACAAGGTCAGGATTACCCCAGTCATCCCATCACTCATGGTTTTTATGGACTGAACGATTTCACAGGGATGAAACCTTGGGATGAGACTGCAGGCCCAGGGCAGGAGCAGCCCTGCCCAGCCCTCTGTGCCCACAGCAGAGCCCCAGCACACAAAGGAGCAGCTGCCACCTCCTTCTTTACAAACGAAGGGCAAAGAGCACCCAGGTGCAGAGGGGTCTGTAGGAAGTGCCAATCCCTGCCTGAGTCTCCCTGCACTCCCTGTAATTCTCCTGTGCTGGAGAGACCTCCATGGGCAGGGTTTTTTCTAGGGAAGCAATCCTGTCAATTTATGTTCACAGACACTCAGTTTCTGCTGGGAACAATCACTTTACTTTTGTTTTTTCCAGGATGAGCTGCAGAGGATGAGCACCTGTGTGCTCAGCCAGTGAGCCAGGAGCCCGTGACTTCCACAGCAGACTTAATTCTCTTTCTCTCCTCCCTTTGAGGACAGGAAAAATGCCAAAACCTTTGGTGTTTGGGCAGCCAAATCCACCAGCTTGTGACCCTGCTGGCCTGCACGTCAGTGGGTCCTGCCTGAAGCCTTGCAACACCCCAGGGTGCTGCCCAGAGCTGTCCTGCTGCAGCCAGGGGTGGGTTCCTAACCTGCCACAAAACGGTGGAGAATGCAGGAGGAAGAAGAGGAGATGCTTTAACATGAAATTCTTTCTGTAAAGCCTTGGTAATGGACTATGATATATTAAACCTTGTACCTCATATATAAATGGGGGGGATAGAGTGTTCTAACTACAGCTTAAGCAAAGGCACCTGTGCTGAGGCAAGCAACTGTTAAAGTAACAGTGGTAATGAGAAATCGTTCCACCACGAAGGGATAGATAAAAACCCTCACCTCAGGGAAGATAATAGAGGTGACAATAGAAGACCCTTACCTCAGGGAGGATAATGGAGGAAAAGATCTACTCCCAAAAATAGAAAAGAAACCTTGCTTCTGGGAATCTCTAGAGAGAGAGAGAAGACCTTTGCTTCTCTACCAGAATAGCTCATCCTTAAAAAATATACCCCAATAAATAAAGATGAGTGCTCAAAAGCAGTTGTGGGAAGAACTGTAAGTTGAGGAGAGGACTGTAACACTGGGAACAGATTTCCTTTCTGAGTGGCTGATTCGCTGTGAAATTAAAACCCCAAAAGAACTGTGTTCTTGTGAAAAAGTCTCCACGGTGAAGCAGGAGATTCCTCTCCCAACTGAACTGATGAGAGCCTGTTTTAAAGGTGGGAAACTGCCTACGGGTCTCTAGCTTTTGTCTCTTTATGTTGTTGGTGAGAGAGAATTGATGAAGTAGGGGGGGAGTCGGGGAGGAGATGTATCTCAAGTTCTATTTTGATCCTTTATTTGTTTCTTTTAATTCTGTTGATAAACTATCTTGATAGCTTGTAAGGTTTGAAGCCTGCTTTGCATTTCTCCTAATCCTCATCTCACAGCAGAAAGGAGTAAGTAGGTTCAGCAAGTACCCTGGTGCTGGGCCAGGAGGAGAGGGGAAGGCAGCACACAGCCCTTCCTTACCTTCTTGGTGACAGTGTCGGGGGGCACATCCCGCCGGCCCAGCGGGTACGGGCTCCAGGGGCTGCCCAGGGCCACCTCGTCCTGCCCATTGTCCAGGAGGCTGCTCTGCTGCGACGGGCTCTGTTCACAAAGGGCAGGGCAGCCTTTAGTCAGAGCCCCCAGAACCCCCCCAAGCTCAGCTCTCAACATCCCAGCCGCTGCCAGGAGTCGCTGCCCAGCCTGCCCAGCGCCCCCCTCACAGCCAGCACAGCCTGGCCATGGGGCTCCCTGAGAGCAGCACAGCTCCAGAGGTTTGGGACACAAATAATGAGAATAATGAATGATGAGAGAGAAGAGAAAATTCCTTGGATGGGGTTCGTTGCTTTCAGAGAAAGAATTTTAAAATATTTAAGGAGCCCCAGCGTTAATTCTGGCGTTAGGGCTTTCTCACTGCTCATTTCCAGCAGCAGGAATTTTTTTAGGAAGGGTTTGGCACCAGGAAAAAACGGGATGTTTGTGTTTTTCTGCAGCAAACAGCCCCTGCTGGCACTGCTGGGGTTGTGCTGGCTCCGTGTGCAGCTCCCAGGACCTCCTGGGTCATGCCAGGGACATTTTTTATCCAATATTAACCTGGAATTCAATGTTTGCCTCAACATGAATGCTCACAGTACACAGGGGAAGTTTCCTCAATGTTCATAATTCCCTTTTCTCTCCTGTTCCATGTTTTTTCCTTGTCACTTTTCCCCATGTTCCTCCAAGGGAGGTTGTTTCCCTCCTCTTTTCAGTACTTTGGAGGGGGTTTGGACTTTTCCTGCCCCATCCTGATTTTCCATTGTCTGTCTCTCTATTTCTCTATCATCACTGGGAGTTTTCCTATCACCTTCTGGGAGTCAGGATTCCCAAAATTTCAGCACTGTCCTGCCACTGACAGCACCTGGCACAGTGCAGTGCTTACTGATTAATGGGAATCTGCAAATGGACAAAAAAATATTTGTTCTTCCCCTCTGCCATTCCAACAATTTCTTCTCCGGCTTAGACTAAAAAAAAAAATCAGGATACACTTCTTTAGATGGCTGAAGAATAAATCAAATTTGTTTTAAAATGTGAAAGCTGGGGATTTTTCCATTAAAAACTATTTTAAACCAAAGTTTAAAAGCAAATAGAAGGAAATTGTGATTTAAATCACATCTCTGAAGTGAGGAGAAAAAAAATTCCAACCCTGACTATTAAAAATGAAGGAAAACTTTCGTTATAATTCTTCCATCATTCAAGAAATCTTACAGAAAAATCATGGAAGTTGTGATTTTCCTTCTATTAAAAACCACTGGAAAAACATTTCCCCTATTTAAAGCCCAGGATCTCCTTGCAGAGCTTTCTTTCCCCCCATTAAAATGGAAAATTGAGCCATTTCCTCTAAAGCTGTCCTGGGAACCTGCTCACATCCTGAGGGATCAGTTCCTGGAGCTGGGTGCCCTTCCCAGCTCATTCCAAAGGGAATCTCTGCTCCTCTCCTCACTTTTATTCCCAAGAAAAGTGGGAATTCCCATTCTGGGAACCAAACCACGAACTTTTCAAACTTTTCTCTGGGAGCAGAAATGGAAAGGATTCCTCTGGGAAGTGCTGGGCCTGATCTGCAGAGGGGAATTCGCACTCCAGAGGGAAAAGGGAAAATGCAGAGAGTGCTCCCAGCTTCCCCCATGAACAGGTGAATCCTGGGGTTTCATTTGCTGCAGCAAAAGGAATTTGTCCCCTTGCAATATTGGCCATTTTCTGAGCTGGGACAGGCTGCAAGCCAGCTCCACTTCCATGAAATCTGGGGAAAAGAGGAAAAGCAGCCCTTCCCACATTTTCTGCACAGAGTAGATTGGTGGCATGAACATTTCCAATGTAATTCATTGTTAAAGTTGATTTCCTGACAGCCAGAGCTCACTCATTACTCTCTTGAATCCAGGCCATGGGAAGGAGGGAGGAGAGGAGGCAAAGATTAAACTGCTGTGGCCTGGATTCTTTAGGAAATGCAAATTCTGTGGAAGGTGTGAAGCAATAAAATTAAACAACACTAAATATACACAGTATTTTCCCAACAGTCATTTCCCCCTGCAGTAATCTTTCCCAACAATCATTTCCCCAAACAGTACAGCAAGAGAACAACCCCTCAAATGCAGTTCAGCATCACAGTTTCTATGGATTATGGAGCAATGGAATGCTGGTGAAATAGAAAAGGAGAATAATCCACATCAAACCCCACCCCAAAATATATCACGGAGCAGATTCCGGAATTTCCTCAGATATCCATCATTAATATCCATATTCACCTACAGCCTAAAATCCTGGCAGTGCCACAAAACACCTCATTCCTAACATGGTGTGGGGGGAGGGAGAGGGAACCAGAACCATTCTTTGGGGTTGATGCCCAATGGATTTTTCCAGGGATTTGTGACAAGGACCTGAGCAGACAGACAAGTTTTTTGGGAAGCAAAGACAACACTGGGATGTCCCTGCCCAGCACAAACATCCAGGCAGGATCCCCTCAGAGCCTCCCACCCCACAACAGAGCACCACAGACAAGGAGCAGGACGGGGGGACGGGGGATGGAGGTGACAGAGGATGGAGGGACAGGGACAGGGAGAGCAGGGAAGGGGACACTGCTCCCTGTGTGCTGCCATCCTGCTCTGGATCGCCCGGAATTCCGGCTGCAGCACTCGTGGGGTGGGCAGAGCTGAGCTCTGGGCCAGCTCCTGCTGCTGCTGAATTACCCTGCTCTCCTCAAATCCTTGGATCTGAGCTCTGGACCCCCTGGAACTCACCCCTGGGAATTGCTGGCCAGGCTGCTCCAGCCTGGGTGGGTGCCAGGGGCCAGCCTGGCAATTCCCAGCTCAGGTGATTCCCACAGGAATGCCGGGATCTGGGCTCTGCTGCCCTTTAATTACTCCCAGAGCTGCTGCAGGTTTGTGCCCTCAGCTGCTGTGCCAGGGCAGGGAGAGGCTGAGCCATGACCTTCCCTCAGGATGCAGAAAAAGGTCTCAGCATCCCCTCTCTGGCACTGAAAATCCTGCAGGAATGGCCCTCTCTGCCTTGCCTTGTGCCCTCTACCCTGAAAGATTTGTTAGGAACACGTAGTTTTTTATGTCTGTGCTAGTCAACAATATATTGATAATAAATGTAAGATAAACAGTAAAGAAATGGGGAGAATATTCTCTTTTTTAGGTGTTACTCCAAGTTTTAAATGGCTTTGGCTGTGGTAACCTGTTCAAAACCCATCAGCTATCACAGCACACCCAATTATTGCTCAAACATGAAAATCCCTTTCTCCTGGAGCCTGTTTTTAATTTTCACACCCATTTTTCTAGGCTCAAACAGTCCCAGAGCAAACCACGTTCCCCACGGAGCAAAGAGAGCGCTGGTGTGCGTGAAGAGAGCAGGAAAGCAGCAATGACAGCCAGGGAGCTCCAAAATCCAAAAAGCAAAGCCACCAAGGGGCACAACTCCATCCCTGCCAGCCTTGCTTTGCGGAGTGGGCATCGTAAAAGCACGAGGAAGAGGCAGAAGCTAAACCAGGAGGAAGCAAGGATCATTAATGAACTGGGAATGCTGGCTAGCCCATACTTACTTTCGGTAGAGGTAGCTCTTGAAGCATTTGGTTTTCAAATTTAGAGTTAGGCTGCAAGTTTAAAGTCATGCTTCGGCCGGCATGCATGGCTGAAACCCCTCCAGAGTGCAGCATGCCAAGGCTAACTGTGTGGTGTTTGTAAGCAGCGCTCTGAGTAAGAGGAAACAACCACGGGACACATATGAACACACATGCTCAGAATTAAGTCTCACACATACATG
Source organism: Chaetops frenatus (assembly GCA_013400775.1). Taxonomy (NCBI): domain Eukaryota; kingdom Metazoa; phylum Chordata; class Aves; order Passeriformes; family Picathartidae; genus Chaetops; species Chaetops frenatus. Next base: position 69,654 of record VZTR01009625.1, read on the forward strand.
GTTAAGTTCACAGAGTTTTAGTTTAAAGCCAACAAACAGTCCCGAGTTTGGAGAGCTCCTCCAGGCATGCACTGGTCACACAAAGCCAGTCCACTGCTCCTCGGACAGAAAATGGGCACCAGAGAGGACTTTCCACGCTGACAGCACATGGGGGTGGGGGGACCTGGAGTTCACAGGGTACAAGTCTTGCTTTTGAGAAAAAATGGCCAAATTTGGGGCTGGCTGTGCAGCCAGAGGTGTGCCTGGTATGGAGGAATAACCCCTGCTCCCTGAAAACCTGGCTGTCCACGTGGGACCAGCTGGGCAGGGCAGGGACACGGGAACTGTGCCCACCCCAGGGACAGCAGGGACACGGGAACTGTGCCCACCCCAGGGACAGCAGGGACACGGGAACTGTGCCCATCCAAGGGACAGCAGGGACACAGGTGCTGTGCCCACCCAAGCATGGCAGGGACACAGATCCTGTGCCCACCTCAGGGACAGCAGGGACACAGGTGCTGTGTCCACCCAAGGGCCAAGGGCTGCTCCCAGAGCTGCTCCTGGTGGGCTCCAGCTGCTCCCCCCAGCAGCCAGCCCAGCCCAGCTCCTTGGAGCTCTGCACCCAGCAGGAACCACCTCGCAGGGATTCGGGACCACCACCAGTGCCAGCCTTCCAGGGTTAAAGCACCTCTTAATACAGGTTGTAAATTAAGTGTAAAGATATTCCTTAAGCCAATAACGTCTGGCAAGGGTTGATTCCCACCAGGAAGGGCCCTGCTCGGGGTGCACTGGTTTCCCTGGGTAGGAGGCAGTTCCCAGTGGGTTTACACAGCACAAGAAAAAGAGCTGAAGGAGGAAAACACTTCAGCCTCGGAGCCCCTTTTAAAAATTTCCCCATTTGATCCTTAGGGATAATTTAATACCATCACATCAGAGCAACTGGAAGGTAAGGAGAATATTAACAGCCAGCTCAGGAGGCTCTAGCATAAAGCAGTATATGGACACATTTGGCAATAACTTCTTATGCATTTCACCACAGGAATTTGTCACAACCACTTCAGACCACGGAGTAAATCAGACTCATGGATTAGGTCATTAAATAGGTAATGACTGAATCATGCACTAAAGTACCCTTTGGATAGAAGGCAAATCAGCATAACTTCCTACAGCTAAAAGGAGTAATGATCACATTCCCATTAGAGCAGTGGCAGTGGATACCCAGGGATATTTCTCAGCCATAGACACCTTTAAATCCCCTGCACTAACAGTGACACCAGAGCTAAAATACATTTTATTACTTATTCACTTTTTTCCTTTATTCCCTTTTACTGCCAAGATGTGCCCAGCACCTCTCCAAGCTCTAGGTCATCACTGACATGGTGGCTCCAGCAGCACTTCCGTGGGCAGGGGAGAACCTCAGGGTTCTTCCTAATTTTGGACAGAGCTGCAGGAGTCACCACCCCAGTGATGGGCACTGGGGCAGAACCTCTGGATTTACCTAGGATCCAGAGTCTCCATCCCAGTGATGGGCACCAAGGGGCATCACCAGGGCAAAGCCTCTGGATTTTCCCAGGATCTGGAGTCTCCATCCCAGTGACTGCCCCAAGGAATGTCACCAGTGAGGAGCCTGTGGATTTACTGGGATCCCTCACTCCAGCTGAGCACCCCCAGGGCCCTCGGCGGGCCGGTCCCTCTGACACCACGGCAGGAACTTCATCCCTGGGAATTCTGCTGATCACCACTGCACGTGCAAATCGTTTGACAGAGCGAAACACACAACTAAAGGCATTAATTGCAGAGAAATGCCAAACATACCCTGTCTAACCTTCTAGCTTCTATATGTCTAAGTAGCTGTTGTCTCCAGTCAGCGGGCATTTTAGCACAGCTCTCATTTCCCTTCCCAGGGGGAGGCCTTGGCTTTATATCACTGCTATCGGAAGGCTTGTCGCCATAGTTACCCAAGTTATAGTCTGACGGAATCTTTTCCAGCAGAGCTGCCATGGTGGGCCTCGCTGAGACCGGCCGCGTTTGGGCCGTGCCGTAGCTCTCTGTGCTGTAGCTTCGTGCTGACAGGGGCCTCCTTTGCGTGAGGTTTTTAACTGGGAAGCTCCCAGTCTGGCCTTTCACTTCCTGGTAGGAAGGGTGTTCGTCTTCGTAGCGCCCGTTGCGCTTGAGGAACTGGGCCTCGGGCACGGCCATGCTGCCCTGGCGCTCCGGGGCGCCGCGGAACGGGGCCCGGCCGTACCTGTCGGCCGGGGGCAGCTCCTGGGGCTCGCCCACCCTGCGGAACACGGACATCTCCGCCGAGCTGACCAGCGAATCCGCCCGGCGCAGGAAGCCGGGCCGCGCGCCCGGGCCGGGGAACGGGGCGGCCGCCGGCTCCTCGCCCACCGAGGGCTGCGAGAAGGAGAACACGGGCTCCACGGGCGCGTAGCCGCGGTAGCCCCGCGGGCTCACCAGCTCCTGGGGCAGGCTCTTGGCCGGCTGGGGCAGGTACTCGGCGTTGAGCTGGAAGGGCGGCAGGAGCCGCTTGTCGGCCGGCAGCTCCACGGCGCCCTGGGGGTTGAAGCTTTGGTCGAACTGATAAACTTTCTTGGTGACCGAGGCCTTGTGCTGCGGCTGCACCTTGACGCTGCCGTAGGTCAGCAGCTCGTCGTCCAGCATGGGCACGGACTGGCTGCGGGACATGCTCAGCACGCCGTGCTCCGGGCCCAGCAGCTTGTCCACCCTCTCGTGGGGGCCCACGGTGTCGTTCCCGGATGCATAGTTTTCCAGGGGGATGTTGTACACCTTGTACGCACCGATGTCGATCTCATCGATGCTCTGTGACTTCTTAAACTTGTTCGTTTTTAAATCCCTCATCATCGGGGAGAGCCGCTCCGTGCTCTTGCTGATGGAGATGACGTTTTTGGAAGGGTCTGGCCGACAGTGCATGTGGGAAAAGACGTTTGTGAGGCTCCTGTTGGCGTTGGAGTCATGATATTCCCACGGAATTCCCGGAGTGAAAGTGCTCGTCATTTCAGGAGACTCCTTGACGTGATCTTTCCGCTCAGGCAAAGGGCTGGTGTTGGGAGTGCTTTCCAGTTTGGAAGGAAAAGCTGTCCTGTCTTCAAAGGGACTGGGAGTTCTGGTCCAATTTTGCCAAGGGTTGGGAGGAGGCACTTCGGAGTCGTGTGTGTTTCTGAGCGCGGGCTGCTCCAGCTCCAGGGGGATCCCCACGATCCTGTCCTGCCGGATCAGCGGCCGGCGCCCGTGGGCGGAGGAGCTCCTGGATTTGGTGCTCAGCAGGGGGTTGGTGCTGGCGTTCTCTGCTGCGCTCTCCTCGGCCACGAACCCCGTGTTGTCGTAGTGGGAGCCGTCGTTCCAGCTGTCGGCGAAGGCCTCGCTCAGTGGGCGCCGCTCCGGGCGCGCCGGGACGTTCCCGGCCGGAGCCGCTTCCCGCTGGCTCAGCAATGGCTTGGTCTCCAGGGGCTGTGGGAACGACTGGGCCAGCCTGCAAAGACAAGAGAAGGGAACAAGATAAAATGTCCTCTCTCCCAGCACGTCAGCACTCATCATCCTCGGAGAGCAATCCAGCTTCCTCCCGTCTGCGCTCTGGCTTTGGGATTGCACCGGGAGGCTTCAGGGATTCTTATCATGGAATACTCCCAGCTGGAAGGGCCCCACAGGGATATCCAGTGCCAGAAATCAAACCTGCCCCCTTGGTGTGTGTTTCTAGCACCACCTGAGCTACTCCCAAGCTGTTGGGAAATCCATGGATGTCGTGCCACTGGCACGGGAATGGTGGCAGCAGGTTTGTGCCCTGGAGCACAGACTCTGCCAGGACACACATGGAGAAGCTAAGAAGTCACTCAAAGGCCTGGCTGGCTCCATGCTGTGCTCCCAGAAATCCTGCTGAACAGATTTTCCTGCTGTAAAAATAATGGATGAGTGCAACAGAAGGTTCCCCCTGCCTTTTTAACCAGAGACACTGGAGGCAGTTTGTGCCTGTTCTCATCCAGCTCTAACAGGGCAGAGCTCTGGATGGAACCAGGTGAGGGGATTTAGGGCAGGCACAGACAGGACAGGTTGGTCCTGGAATGTTTCCAGTGCAGGTTATGGCTTTCCAAAAACCTTTTTGGAGGTCCAGGGCACAGGGAGCTGGGACAGCAATAATGGGACACCAACTGCACCAGGTGCAGCTCCATCTCCAGGAGCTTTAATGCCTGGAGATGGCACAGAGCTGAACCACCAGCTGTGGCATTATGGAATATGCAGGGTGGCCAGCTCTGACCAGCCAACACAGGATAAAAACCTGGATTTTTTAACCCAACGTGGGATAAAACCTGGATATTTGAAGCCAAATGCCCTAAAGGGGTCACTGTGAGACAGGACAAAAGGCAGGCAGAAGCTGTGTCAGGAAAGATGTCACACCTGTTCCCCCACAAAGAGTTATTCACTGCTTCTTTAGCCGTGGTCTGCAGGGAGCCCATTTTTACGTTGGCGTTGGAGGACCCTGAGGAAGCCTGGGAAGGGGAATAGTCTGAGTAAGTGCCTGAGGAAACGCTGTTATTCAGACAATGGATCTTATCTGCTTCAGACTCATCTGTCGACTCTGAAACAAAACACAGCAAACACTTTCAGGGGGTGGCACTCGGGAAGAAAACTCCAGAAAAACACAGTTTTCAGTTAAAGCTATGGATTGCATTGAGGCGTGCACAAATGTCCACGGGCTCTGCTTTAGGAGCAGAGCTGGAACATCCCCATCACACGGTTTCATCTCAAAGGCTGTAAATCCATCAGTACCTTTCTTGTCTTTACCCAGCAGGACCAGTTTGGGGGGGTACAGCGGCGTCTCGGGCATGGAGGGACGGAGCTCCCCTATCCTCATCTCACTGCCAGGATGTCCAAAGGCATCCTGAGGGACACAACAAGGCACAGTGAGCACAGGGAGCAGGGACACTTCCAACTGCAGCACACAAACACTTCACAGCCTGCTCCTCGTGATCCTTCCAACACCCCAAACCCACCACACAGGCAGTGCAGACAGCTCCACTTTGTCAGCAGAAAGTTCTAATTAATCCTACACAAATCCTCCTCAAAATTAAGGTGATGTGCTCGTTCTGGAAGTGTTGACAAACCAGAGGGAACTTGCAAGATACATCAAGGCCATGTAAACATTTTTGATGAAGTCAAGGTCACCAAAATGCTGCCAGTAGAAAGAAAGGAACACAAATGGAGAGTAAACAATTGGTATTTCAGGAGGGAGGAATCCTCACTCACTTATTTCTGGCCAGTCCTTCCAGGGATTCAGCTGTCCCTGGAGCTGCCCTTAATTAAAATGGCTTTGCCTCTAAGGAGTTTATGGCTAAATTAAAACCATTTGGATTTAATAAACTTCTGCCTGAGAGTTCAGCAGATCTGACCTTCACACAGGCCCTGCAACAGGACATGTGCTGAAAATAACCCCAGTTAAACTGGGGGAGGAAGGTGGGACTCATTCCCGGAAAGAGATATTTTAAATGAGGACATTGAGGCTCCTGAGGGGGCTTGGAGGGAATGAAGGCATGAGGGAATGGGAATTTTGGGGCCCTTCTGATCCCTGCAGAAAGCTCAGAGATGAGGACGCTGAGTGGGGAGACAGGGATGGGTGACACAGGAGGATCTCTGCACTCTGACAGGCTGGGAAGGTTCTCCAGTGACTTTGGAGAGGGAAGGCAATAGGGAGAGATGTAATAATTAGAGAAACAATTTAAACTGGAGTACCCAAAACAAATCCACATTGCTGGAATGTAAAACGCTACAGTATTTTAAAAATTGTTTCATTTTTACTAACAAAGAGGAAACTTTCAGGAGTTAACTCGCCATTAACAACTCTTTGTAGTGGATTTGTAGCAGCATTTGCCATGTGATTTATCCTTGGAGAATTTAATTCTGTTTTACACCAGAGCTATTCCAATCCCTCTGTATTTGATGTTCTCCTGGAGGCAGGACCTTCCCAGAGCCATCCTCAGTTAAATCAACCCCCTCAGGGCAGACATTTAAGGCAGCACAGTTCCACAGTGACTCCCACATGGAGTGACCCAGCCCAGCCTTCCCTTCCCCATGCAGAGGATTTCCCTGGTGCTCCACAGGTGCCCAGTGAGTCCCACAGTCCTGTCCCAGTGAATCCCACAGCCCTGTCCCAGTGCGGCCCACAGCCCTTTCCCAGTACCGCACAGCCCTGGCCCAGTGCAGAACAGCCCTGTCCCAGTGCGGCCCACAGCCCTTTCCCAGTACAACACAGTCCTGTCCCAGTGAATGCCACAGCCCTTTCCCAGTACAGCACAGCCCTGTCCCAGTGAGTCCCACAGCCCTTTCCCAGTACAGCACAGCCCTGTCCCAGTGAATCCCACAGCCCTTTCCCAGTGCAGCACAGCCCTGTCCCAGTGAGTCCCACAGCCCTTTCCCAGTGCAGCACAGCCCTGTCCCAGTGAGTCCCACAGCCCTGTCCCAGTACAACACAGTCCTGTCCCAGTACAGCACAGCCCTCTCCCAGTGAATCCCACAGCCCTTTCCCAGTGCAGCACAGCCCTGTCCCAGTGCAGTGGCACAAACTGGTGGAACCCCCTTGCTGTGGCAGCCTGAGTGCAGAGCAGTGCAGAAGGTGAAGTTCTCCAGCTGAGCAGCCCAGGTCTGGCTGTACCTCTGAGCTTTGGGCTTTGTCCTCCCTGCCCAGGCCTTCCAGAGGTGATTTTGGGGTGTTCTCAGGGTCAGGCAGGGGGCTCTTGGGGCATTCTTTGGTTTCTTTGTCTTGGACCTGGAATCCCAATATTGTGCCATGAAACTTCCAGGAGTTTTAAGTTTAAACTGCCCCCCTTTGCTGCAAGAGAAGAAGACCCAGCAGTTCCATTTTTGACAAGATGGTGAATTTCAGGTGCATGAAGTTCCCTTTTTTATAATATTTTCCTTTCCTCTATATATATTTTTAATAGTATTTTCCTTTCCTATATATATATATATATTTATATATATTTCATAGTATTTTACTTTCCTATATATATGTTTTATAGTATTTTCCATTCCTATATATATTTTTTTTCCTTTCCTTTTTATCCCCCAGCCCAGCTATTCCAACAAAAAGCAATGCACTTTTGAAAGAACCACTCTGGCATTTGTGAATCTGCCATGAATACGTGAAATATACTGTAAAAACCCCAAATCATATTCGATTTAATTCCACTCTCTTCAGGAGGATCTTTTTCTTACAAGCTGAAGAACAAAAAGGTCACTAATAGGAAGAAAATTGCAGGGAGAAAGGGAAGGGATAAATGCCATTGTGTTGAGTCAGGATTTGCTCCCCAAGATTAACTGGGGAAGGATACAGGAGGAGAGCAGAGAACAGTGGTGAGAAGAAAATTCATGGTACAAACCATTAAAACAACTGGCAAGAGAAATATCACCAAATGTTCAGGCTGAGAACACAAGAATATTGAATTATAATCCAGAGGGACAGAATTTTTGGAACGACCAGGCTCCTGGAATTCGCTTGGAGCAGCCCAGGGCTGTGGGAAGGGATGGGGCAGAGGAAATGTGGAAATTTGGATGGAGAAGTGAGGAAATTTTCAATCCAAACACATCAAGAACAGGAGCTACAAAGACCTGACTTGCTGATTTTGATATTCCTCATTGTTTCTCATGGTAAGGCAGCACAATTTCCTAAATAATCCCAGACTCCTCTTTGGCCAAAACTCACATCTTTCAGAGAGAATCAGAATGATGAAGAGGTTTGTTTTAATTGCTGATTAATCAAGTCATTGTTTGCCTATTGTGAATGAAGGTGAAGGATGGTGCAGAGGATTTGAAATGCAGCTCCTCATTCAGTTCCTCATTTCCAGATGCTCCCTTTCATTATTTAGAAACAGTTTCTGAAGAGACACGTGCAAATTAATTGCAGGGAAAGCCAAAAGAGATCAGAAACCAGCTTATCTGAGGATGGGAAGTGAGCACTGCACCTGAAATTCAATTACCTGGGATCAGAAACTGCCTCCAGCCTTTGGCTACACCACAACACACCTGCAATTTCAAAGTGTGCTTTACTCGAGGCTGGAGTTTGCTAATTATCTGCAAAGCAAATGGAGCTTAATTATGTTTTATTTCGTGGGTTACAACGGAAATCAGGCCAATATTGTTCACAAACCCATTCACACTTTGCCTGCACTTCCCATGTGCTTTATCCTCCTGCAGGAAGCCAAGGAGAGGGAAATGTATCTGCACCACCCTGATCAGAGCCAAAAAACCCTCCCAGTGTCTGAGAAGGACAAGAAAATTCCTTTTCTTTACTCCAGCTGCTGGAATAGTTGTGGTACCAGTCCTGACTCCATCCTGGGGAAATGAAAATCCAAAAGAGTTCCCCCATCTCCACCATTCCAACCAGGAAGGTGAAATCCCATCTTTGCTGGCACGTGGGAGCAGGGAGAGCTCCCAGCCCTGCTCTGGGAGAGGATGAGGGGGGAAACTCCAATCCCATTATTCAGTGGCACTGCAGGAGCCCCCCTGGGCCCTGGCTGCAGCACTTCTGCTCTTTTGGCAGAGTTTTTTGGGCTTCCTGTGTCTCCACAGCAGCATCCCAGAGTCCCTCTGTTCAAGGTGTCACTGTCATTTCCTCCTTCCTTCCATCCCTGGGGATGGATTCCCTGGCTCTGCTGGGGCTCAGCTCACTGGCATGTTGGTGTTTTCATGGAAAAATTCAACATTATGTTAACAAATACTAACAAACCACTCATTTGTGGAGGTCACATCACCAGCCACAGCCATGGGACCAACACCTAAAACCTCTGCCAGGCCACATGGATCAAATTCCAGATGGAAACACGTAGGGATAATTAAAACCCACAAAAAGCTGTTGAGAATATTCAAGTTCAAATGATAGATAATACAAAATAAATCCTATACATTCAGCAATAAGAGCAGAATGTCAAGACTCGTGGCCCAAGTCATCAGCTGGTTCAAGGACCAGATTTACACAGTGAGAATTTAATAAGTCATAAGGAATAAAGGAATTGAAGATTTCAGATTTAGATGAAAACATGTGTGATTTAACTTAACTTTTTTAGCTGAAATTAAATATTTAACTTCCATATTTTAGTCCTAATCGAAATTGTGCCTGGAGCTGAAGTCTCCTGAAGCCAGCTTGAAGAGAAAACTTTGGGGGGGTTCTTTTTTTAAGGAATGAAAATATTTAACTGCAAATAGAACACAGCACTGAGAGAGCTGCCACAGCTGAATGTGCAATATTAATTAAAATATTAAAAACTGAAGGAGAATAATTCTTGCACACTGGACTGGCCACAGACAGGGGCATTTCAAGGACAAGGAGGTCATCACAATGTTCAGATAACAAAGGAGTGAAAAAGAAGGAAAATCTTTTTCCTCATGTATTTATTTTCAGTATTAAAGCTTTGCAAAGATATTCAGGAATTCTGGCATTCCTGCAGACCTCTCCAAGCTTTTAAACTCCCAAGGGAAGGGATTTCCCTCATTTCTGAATGGTGCCTGCACAGAGCTTTGGTGGGGTAGATGAGACCAAGCTCCAGCAGGACTGCAGGATTTAGGAATTTACCTTTTGGGGATTAATTCTGGGATAAAACTTTGTCCCTGTTCTTGGCAAACACTCCAGGAAAGAGCTGGGAGTCACCATCCAGGGCTGCTCCCTGCACTGGAAGGAGCTCCCCTGAGCCTTCATTAACTCTGGGCAGGGTTAATTGGATTCCTGCTCCTACCAGCAGTCCCAGGAGCAGAGCACAGCAGGGCCAGGCAGAAACAAGTGGGGCTTTTAAGAGATTAAACGGGATGGAAATGTTGCCTGGGCCCTTCCTCCTGTCACATGCCAACCTCACATCACTGAAATCTAACAAATTCTGGGATAAATCCACAGCAAACTTCCCATCTAGGCAGATTTCAGTCCAAAAATTCAGCAGCATTGGGGAAAAAACCAGCAACTCAGTCTAAAACTGGATGGAACTCAGAAACTCAATCTAAAACTGGATGAAACTGGATGGAACTCAACATAAAACTGGATGGAACTCAGCAACTCAGCATAAAACTTCACAGGTAAAACAAGGAACTCTCCGGTCTGAGGTTCCCAGCTGATCAAAACATCACTTGATGGCTCAAAACCCTAAAAAAAGAGTCTGTAATTCTGGAGAGGAGCAAGGATCCTTCACAGTACCTCCACAGAGATCTCCTTGGGGGTCAGGGGCCACTTGTGCTCGTATTTGTCCTTGCCCGTGGGGTCACTGTTGGTGGCTGGGGCTGAGTTCTCGGGCCTCACTCCCAGGCTGGGTTTGCTCACCAGGTTCTGCACAGATTTCACCATGTTCTTCAGGTCCTCGGGGTATGGAGTGGGGTAACGCTTCAGGTTTATCTCCACCTGAACAGCCATGAAGGGACGGGTTACAATTAGGAATGAAGGCAGAAATAGGGGAAAAAAAATTTAATTTAAAATTAATCAATAATTAAGGTTTATCTCGACCTGAACAGCTGTAAAGTGATGAGATAGAACTAGGAATGAAGGCAGAAATAGGAAATAAAATTTAAAAATTAATTAATAAATTTAAAATTAATTAATTACTCGAAATTAATTAATTAATTAATTCATAAAAATTAGGAAGAGAAAGGCAGAATGAGAACAGTGCAGAGTCAAGCCTGGTTACTTACTTTCCTCATGGTTTGGTTGATCTGTCTGGGGAGTGTGAGGAGTTCAGGACTGAAATTTGCTCCCTGACTCTTTGTCAGCCCAGATTGGGATCCCAGTGACACAAAACAAGGGGTGGGAATGGTTCCCTACATCCCATCTCTCACCCTGGGAGGGTACTGGGAGCTCTGCACTTTTGCTGACACATTCCATCAGGCTTTCCCAAGCAAATCCTGCTGTAAATGCAGAATTAATTCAGCCAGGCTCTGTGTGCCCAATTAATGTGAATTATGGATGGCAGCTGAGAGCAGGATCTGATCCTCTGGGAGCCATTTGCTCCTGGAGATGGAAAATGCTCACAACACAGCCAGGTGTCTGTGACTTTTCTGGCACAGGAAAACAGACCCAGAACTCTCCAGAGAGTCCCCAAGGCCTGACTGAGCTCCAAGTGACTGACAGACCCACAGATTTCCTGGAAAACCCCACAGCTGAAGTTCCCAAGTTTCCCAGGATAACCAGGCTGGGAAACTCCAAATGATAAGGTGATAAAGGATCTGGAATTTACCACACAGCAGCATTCACCTGATGGTGTAGGTGAGCTGACAGAGGAGTTGATTTTAATAGCTCCCTGCTGAATTTCAATTCCCAACGAGTAGGAAAAATGCAATTTTGGATTCAGCTGGAAATGCTCTGTCCACAGGAATATTTCAGAGGCAAAAGCGTGATTGATTTGGTAAATAAAACTGTATCAAGTGCTGGCATCCAGATCTGAACCAAGAGAGAATAAACAACACAGGGCACAACAGAAAATGTTAAAGTCTATGAGTGGGATGTCACTTTTAATAAAGAATTCCAGCAGAAAAAAGATAAATTCAGTCTGGAGAGCAGCACTAAAGCTCTCCTGCAATTCAGGTTGAATAAAATCGTGTTTAGGGGTGGCCTGATGAGGCACTTGGTGTCTCCCAGAGCTCAGGCTTTGAGGGCAAGGGCTGAGCCAGGCAGGGCTGGGAGCCAAGGAACAGAGCAAATCCTCAGGAACTGCAGCCAGGGAGGAGGAACTGGAGCCTGGGATGAGCCAGACAATCCCAGGCAGGGATTGCAGCAGGAATTTCACATCCCTGGGAGTGTTCATATCAAACAGCCAAACTCCTGCAGCTGGGCTGGGGCTGCAGATTTTTCCCTCACTGATCCAGGCTTCTCATCCCAGAGGAAATCTGTGTTCCCTGCCAATCCCATTCCAGTGCTACATCAAAAGCAGCCTGGCCCTAAAGAGAGAATTTCCAAAGTCCAAAGTCCTTGATGGAAAAAAGTTCTTGACCAATCTCAATTACCAAATCAATTTCAGCATCTGTCTGGCTGAAAATTCAGTTTGATGAGAGATAAAAAGTGAAAACTTCTTCAGCTGTTACAGAATGCTGCAGTGTTGGTGGTTATTGCCCGTTGAGAATTTAAATTTATTTAAATTTACCCTTTAAATGTCTGGTGAAACAGCTAAAATTGCTCATGTTGAAGCCTTCAGCTGTGTCACCCCCAGGTAAAATTCTGATAAAAGCGGTGGAACAACAGAAAACTTTCCCAGATGTTGTTTTCCATGCATGACCCATAAGCCTGCAATTCATCCAGGGTAAAATTCCACTTTAATCTATTTACTGGGAGGTGAAGGCTGCTTTTGGCTTCATTTTCTGTTTCACTAGAGCAGCAGAGTCCATTAGCTCTGGGCACAGGAGCTGGAGAAAAATTCCCAACTGGGAAAAATATTGGAAAGAAAAATCAAGAATTCCCATCAAGTTCTAACTGGAAGGTTAAACTGCTATTGACAAGAGAACTGTCAACTTTAGAAGTAAAATCTGATTTAAATCTCCTCAGATGATTTTATCTTTGACTCTACATTTTACCTTGGGTGTTCTACCACAGTTAGAAACCTGCAGGGTTGAAGTGTGGGATAATTCCTTTATATTATTCAAGAAAAAGACATTTTCATGCCATGTAAAGGCTGACAGGTGTGAAAATACCCTCCTGACAATGCAGCTGATTGAGGGATTGATGGAGAACTCAGCAATGACATTAATTTCACAAAACTGGGGGAGGAAGTTCATGCTTTGAAGTTAATTTTTCACAAGAGATGCCCTCTCCAGTGCACATTCCACGAGGCTGCAAAGCCCTCATTGATTTCTGCTTTGAGAGGAATATCAGATCCCCTGTGGGATTCAAGTATTTCTTAAAAAGCAGGGGTTGGACAGCAACTCTGTCTCAATCCCCTTCGGGACAGAGCAGGAATGGGACATTAAAACACAAACCCAGTTCAATTCAAGACCTGCATGTTGAACCCTGTCCAGAATAAGTGAATTCCAGAATAAATCCAGCAGAATTTACCTTGACTTTCCCTGGATTTTCCTCCTCTTCCTTCTTGTCTTCGAATTCAAAGGCCACAGTCATTCTCTGCTGCCTCTGCTCCTCCCAGAGAGTGGGGTTAAAACTGTCACTGTCTGACTGGAAATCTGCAGGAATGGGAAGGGAGATGGGAATGATCCAAATGGACTTTTCCTGGTTGCTCACTTGGGTGATTGTCTGAAAACTCGAGGGAACTGAGAAACCATTCCAGAATTATGAATAAAAATGGGATGAAGGTGGTGGGAAGCAGCACCAGGGTTTGGGGCAGCCCTGGAGCAGAGGGGGAATGTGAAAATTGGAATTTAATGGAGCTGTGGGATGAGCAAAGCCTCAATCCAGCAAAGTTTGGGAGGCCTGAGCCCCCATACCATGGGACTGGACATTCCCAGCTCCTGGAAAGAGCTGACAATTCCTGGTGTGTGCACACCCAGAGCTGGGTTCAAACTGCTCCTGCAAAGCCTCTCTGAGAATAAAAGGGGTTCAGAAAACATCAGTGTGAAAGTGGAAATCAGAAAATGTCAGTGTGAAAATGTAAACCAGAAAACGTCAATGTGAAAATGAAAATCAGAAAACATCAACGTGAAAATGAAAATCAGAAAATGTCAATTGGGAAGTGTAAATCAGAAAACATCAGTGTGAAAGTGTAAACCAGAAAATGTCAGTGTGAAAATGGAAATCAGAAAATTTCAAAATGTAAACCAGAAAATGTCAGTGTGAAAGGTGACATCAGAAAACGTCAGTGTGAAAACCAGAAAATGTCAGTGTGAAAGTGGAAATCACAAGGAGTCAGCCTGGGAATNTAAGGTTTATCTCGACCTGAACAGCTGTAAAGTGATGAGATAGAACTAGGAATGAAGGCAGAAATAGGAAATAAAATTTAAAAATTAATTAATAAATTTAAAATTAATTAATTACTCGAAATTANTGGAAATCACAAGGAGTCAGCCTGGGAATACCAGGATTCCTCCATGGGGGCCAAACCAGGGATGTCCCCGTGGTCTTGGCGTGGCAGTGGAGCCGATCCTTTCTCTCCCTCCCTCTGGAATTCCCTGCCCTTTCCAAGGAAGGAGCTGCTGGAATTTTTACCTTCATCACTGCGGGGCTGCTGGGGGAACATGTAGTTGGTGAGCACTCGCTGCTTGGTCTCGGGATGCGCCTCCGTCTGCAGCGGGATCAGAGCCTTGGACTGCAGGGAATGGGAACACATCCATGAATTCCTGGGAGCTGGGCAGGATCCAGTTCCCAGGGGATGCAGGGAATGCAGGGCTGGCTGCAGTTCTGCAGCAAAACCAACTCCCCCTGGACTGGGAGGAGTGTGGGGTCTCCCCTGCCATTCCTCGCTCCTGCAATTCCTGTCATTCCCAGCAGAACTGGGAATTCTGCCTGGGTGCTCCAAGGGAAAAGGATCAGGGAACAGACACTGCACGGTTTAACACCTCCTGGGGTGTGTTTTAAGCCAGGTTTAATGAAGAGTTAATTAATGATGAGGAGTAAATTGCTGGTGGTTGTCAGTTCACCTGGGAGTAAACCTGGAGCAAGGCACTGCAGAACTTCCATGGAGCATTCCCTGAGAATTCCTGCAATGTTTTCCTTCAGCTGTGGATGTTCCATCCCTGCTTTGCTCTAAGCCTGACCCAGGAGTGACTGGCACAGCCCAGAGAATGGAAATCAATCCTTGCTATGCCACAGGGAAGTCAAAATGCTGGAAAATGTTGGCTATTGAAAGAGCTGGGGTTGTTCTGTGCATTGGCAGCACAGACAGGCAATGTTAATTTTTTAAATGGAAATCAGAGGGTAAAAAAAACCCCCAAGAATCCTCATTTAACACATTAAAATTTAATAATAATTTTCTATTACCCCCCCACCCCCATTTCAGCTTTCACATTTTTTGGCTCGGCCCTAAAACTAAATGTACATTTCAGACTTATTTTAGGGCTCAGCTGCTGCTGGAACCTTTGCATTTCTCAGGGTTCCTGTTGCATAATTTGGTTTAAAATAGAATCCCAAAGAATATCTGCTGTAAACCAGAGCCCTGGAACAAAGAAAGGCCCCCTCAGATTGCAAAGACACAAAAACGAGTTTTCTCCAAAGCAAGACCCAGAGTCCTTGTGCATCTTTGAGTGGTTTGAACTCTCCTTGACTGCAGTGGAGTTCAAAATATGCAGGGATGGGAATTTTAAAATATGAGAATGGATGGGAAAAGGGAAAAGGAAGCCAAGGATAGAGGAGCAGATGGAGCAAAGGGTGGG
Organism: Chaetops frenatus; assembly: GCA_013400775.1. NCBI lineage: Eukaryota > Metazoa > Chordata > Aves > Passeriformes > Picathartidae > Chaetops > Chaetops frenatus. Next base: position 84,927 of record VZTR01009625.1, read on the forward strand.
AACAGGATAATAAAGAGTTTGGGAACAAACATCTTGAATTTCCACTTCAAAAATACTCCCTTGCTACTTTGGCCCTTTATTTACTACTTTGGTAAGGAGGCAGAAGCTGATCCTGGTAAAATAAATCCTGCAAAGGTGATTTTTCCATGGTAAAAAATGATATCCTGCAGGATTTATGGCTGGATATGGAAATCCAAAGCTGGGCTGGGAGCAAACCCTTCCAAAATTCCACTAAATCTTGTATTAAGTGGCAGGGTTCATTGCCAGCCCCTTTCCTAAGGAAAATGGGAATATTGAAAGGTATTACCTGGTTGTCAGAAAGCCACAAGGCTGCCAGTTCTTTGAGTTTGGTAAAGGTGAAGGGCAAATTCTTCAGTCTGTAAAGGAGAATATTGGAACAAGGTGAATCCTTCATTTCCAGAATCTTGTATTTAAAGATATTTATCTTGATCACACTGAAATGGCTACATTTTCACTGCTTTTTAAAATAAATTTTACTAAAATGCAGCATTTTATCAATATTACATTCATTATTATTTATTAATAGTTTATTTTTGCTTTATTATTAATTTATTCTTGCTTTATTATTATTGCTTCATTATTTTTTTATTAATTTTATTATTTATTTATTTGATTAATAGTCCACATTAAAAGTTCTATTTTGGAAGCAGAACTGCTGACATCACATCCTTTGGTACTGAGGAGAGACTGATAATTTTCTTTGACTATAATGTAATAAAATCACAATTATAAGACAAAAAAAAGGACAAAATCTTGGTCCCAGGGAGATTCAGAGGAACCTCAGTGCAGTGCACAGAGTTCCCTTTATTGGACACTGAGTGTTTGGAACAGAGATATTCCAAGATGATGGAAAATTCATTTTTGAATGAATTCATTTTGAAATGTCAGACCAAAGCTTAAAATAATATAAATATTCATGGTGAACTTAAATGACAAAATTAAATGGAGCAGGGGAAAAAAAAATCAGCATTTTAATGAGACATTTAAACACAGATTCCTAAAAGGGATCAGAGAGTGGGAATGGGAATGGATGGCAGGATATTTGTGGAACCTTCATTGATGTTTTTCCCATCACTCCTTCTGGACAGGGTGTTTTTATGGAATCATGGAATCCAGGAATGGTTTAGTGTTGGCAGAGACCCTAAATCCCATCCCATCCCACTGTTCCATGGGCAGGGAACACCTGCTCCAGCCTGGCCTTGGGCATGCCAGGGATCCAGGGGCAGCCACAGCAAATCTGGGAATCCTATTCCAGCCCCTCCCCACCCTCACATCCAAGAATGCCTTCCCAATATCCCACCTAACCCTGCTCTTTCCCAACACATGGCCTGGCCCAGCCACGGACTGAGGCTCTCCCAGCTTTTGGGAGTTGAAGGATCTGGGAAGAATTGGAGAGTCCAAAGGAGCTTTGGAAGAACCAAATCCTAAATGGGGTTTGGGTAAAATCAGGAGGAAAAGCTCTTTTGTGCCAGACTCAGACCCTGCATCCCATGGAATTGATTCCCATGTTTTTGAGCACCTCAGGATGCAGCAGCTGGAACACAAAATCAGGACCAGACTGAAAATGGGGAGCATTGGGATGCTCCAGGGAACTTGGAGTTGGGAATCAGAGGGAGAAGAACTGGCCACACCCCTTGGAAAGGATGTGGGACAAGGCCATTCCATGCTGGTTTTCCAATCCCATACCCAACCAAATCACAGAACTCTGCATTTTTCATTTTCTGTGCCAAAACCCCTGGATACAATTTTTAAACATCAAAGAAAGCCCGATTTTATTTAAAGAGCCTTTGAAAGAAAAATATCTCAATTTTGAGATCAAAGGTGAGGAGCACCCAAAATCCTCGCTGGGGTTTGAACATTTCCAGCCAAGCCAAGTCTCAGCCTCTTTCTCTAAAACAAATTTTTTTTTTTTTTGCTTTTGAATTGTGTGGTGCCGGAAAAATTCTCCTTCATCTGTTAAGAACACATGGGCAAACAGCCTGAGTAAATCCTAATTCCTGAGCAGGAGAAGGAAGGGGCACAGGGACCAGAATTTGTGTGGATGGATGGTGAGGCCTGAGGAGCTTTTCTGACTCTGTGGGATGGACAAATTGTGACCCCAGAAGCACAGACAGAAAGGGGAGATTCTCTCAGCTCTTTTAGGAACAGAATGGGGAGATTTACTCAGCTCTTTAAGAATGGGAATGGGGAATTCACTCAGCTCTTTCAGGAACAGGAAAGGGGGGATAATCTCAGCCTTTTTAGGAACAGAAAGGAGGGGTTCTCCCAGCCCTTTAAGAACTGGAAAGGGGAATTCATTCAGCCCTTTTAGGAACAGGAAGGGGGAATTCACTCAGCCCTTTAAGAACAGAAAAGGGGGATCCTCTCAGCTCTTTCAGGATGGAAAGGGAGGTTTCTCTTGGCTCTTTTAGGAGCAGGAAGGGGAATTTCTCTCACCTCTTTAAGAACAGGAAGGGAGGATTATCTCAGTCCTTTTAGGAACAGAAAGAGGGGGTTCCCTCAGCCCTTTCAAGAACTTTCTGTGCCCTGTAAGCACAGAAAGGGGGGGATTCTCTCAGCACTTTTAGGAACAGTAATGGGGAATTCTCTCAGCTGTTTTAGGAACAGGAAAGGGGAATTCTCTCAGCCCTTTTAGGAACAGAAAGAGGGGTTTCTTTCAGCTCGTCAAGATTAGAAAGGGGGGTTCTCTCAGCCCTTTAAGAACAATCTGGAACTAAAAGAAAGGTCACTTACCAGTAACTGAGGCTCTGTGGGAAGTGTAGCTCAAATGAACTTTTCTAACAATTCTACCTCTTACTCATAGGGCTCAGACCTGGAAGGACTCAGAGGAGAGAGGAGAAGCAGATGGGAGACAAGGTGTTTGTGCTACCCATGGACAGGGAATTCCACTAGTTACTGGTAAGGAATTTGGGATTTCCACACTCCCACGAGTGCCTGAGGAGAAATCTGGGATGAGCTGGAGCTGCCAGAGCTTCCAAAGAACTGCAGCTGCACAAACATCTGAGCACAGGCACCTTCTGGATCCAGATCCAGCCTCTGGATCACAGCCAAGAGGATCCTGCATTCCCTTTGGAAAGGTTTGGAGCTGGGGAGATCAAAGGAGAGAGGAGGTGTGGAGATGAGAAGTTTGGATGCAGTTTAGAGGGCAGGGCACGGGGAAGGAAAGCTGGAATTGCCCTGGGTTCAGTGTAATTCCAACATGGATGCTTGAAGGAAGACCTGAAATTCAAAGGGTTCCTGGCCAGGGAAGATCAGCAAGTCCCAACATCCAGGGATGAACAGAAGACATGGATGAGAAGGTCTGAAGTGGATGAGCCCAGAGATCCAAAATGTACCAGAGAGGGACCCAAACACTGATTCCACCTGAGCAAAATGGAATTTGCGATTCCCACTGGTCCCATTTCCAAAATGCACCAGAGAGGGTCCCAAACACTGACTCCCCTGAGCAAAATGTGTCCCTTCTTCCAAGGGCTTGGAGGGGCACCCAGGGAAAGAGCTCCTGGGATCTCCCTCCTCTGCCAGATCCAGGGAAGTGCAGAGGGCCAGGAGTGCTGTGGGAACACGGGAATGTTCCCAGCAGGAAGAGGAGCCCCAGCTCTCTTCAGTGTGGGCTCATCCAGAGGAACAGCAGGATTGCCTGAGTGGTGACGAAGGCAAAGCTGGGACCACAGAATAGTTAAAAAAAATCACTAAAAATCCAATGTTAAGAAGATGTCTGAACCTAATCCAGACTCTTTGGTGCAGAATGTGGCAACTTTTTTGGTTTCATTGAGGTGGGAAGTTCCATGGGAAAAGAATTATCCCAACATCTCGGCAGGGAAAGGCTGGAGCTCAGCCGGAGCTGGGAGCAATGGAGAAGGAAAGCTTTGGAAAGATTCACTTCCCAAAACACTCCAGAAAAGTACAGGAGATGATTCCACCAGGTTTAAAAGACAACTCAGCCAGGTTTGAGGGTTGGGAGTCTGGGATCCGGGTCACCAGACATGGCTGAGGGGGAGTGGGAAGGGCACGGCTGCCACAGCCCACCCCACGGAACAAACAGCACATGGAACAGCACAGCCCACCCCATGGAACATCCCATGGAAAACCACATCCCACCCCATGGAACAGCACATTCCATCTCATGGAACATCACATCCCATCCCATGGAACAAACACCCC
>VZTR01009625.1:97143-138445 GCA_013400775.1 Chaetops frenatus
ATAATTTTAAAAAATTTAAAAATCTATTTAATGGCAGTTCTTGGGTCATAATTATAAAATCTCGTAATTCCAAAAAACAATAACAATCACTTAAAAATACAAAAAAATATTTAAAAATAGATTTTAAAATATTAAATAAAAAAATCGAATGAGAGGAATTGCAGCAGTTTCCTCACCTATGGAATCTGGCAGCTGCTGCAGCATGTTGGATGAGAGGAGCAGATCCTCCAGCCCCTCACACCCCGAGATGTCCAGGTCCACGGTCTCGATCCTGTTTTTGGACACATCCAGGTACACGAGCTGTTTTAACTTCCCTATAGACTTAATAGCACGTGAGACAGAGTTACTTGAGCAGATAGAGCTGTTAATTACAGTTTTAATTAGAGACAAACACACAAATCCAGCTGATCTGGAGTTATCTCAGCCTCCTTTGGATCGTTGCTGTCCCCGCGGCAGGGCTGGGGTGGGCTCGGCCTCAATGGAGGAAAATGAACCCCCCCGAGTTAATTAATGTGCTCCAAATTCATTAATTCTGATAGAAATTGGTACTGCTGGGCATGCAGCTGAGTTATTTCCCTATCTGGACACAGATCCAAAGGATATTCCCAATTTCCACCTCCCACCAGGCAGGTGGAGCTTTTCTGCGTTAAACCATCCCATAACTTTTATAATAATTAATTCATTAATTAATTAATGACTTTCTGCACCCACCCAAAAAAATGCACGTGCAGGCGTTCCCTGCCGGTCAATCACCAAACCCCCCCAGTAATCCCATAAAATAAATGTTCATACCCCAGGTAGAACTTGCAAGGAATTATTGTCCATCCACAACTCCTTCAGATTCTGGATTTGTTCGAGAACCTCGGGCTGAGGAAAAGAATAAATAATTATGGGCAGCTAAATATAACAGTATTCCTTTAGTTAAATAAAAATCAATAGCTTCTTAAAATAAAAAGCTTCCCTCTTCACTTCCCTTTGGTTTTTTATAACCCACCTCAGCCTTCCAGGTGTTTAAGGACAAGAAGAGAACATTCCCTTGATATAATTTAACCACTGCTGCTCTTTATCAAAACTTGTAAAATTTAAGAACCTTTTGCAAAAGGAATGAGCCCAAAGGACAAATCCTTGGGAGATTTAATATCTGCACTTGGCACAGCCAGGAGTCAGAATGCACAGGAGATAACGGGCACTGATAAAACCTGGAACTGCAAAATTAAACTTTCATTTGTTTTATTCTTTTCAACACTTTGGGGTATCAGTGAGAGGAGCTGAAAAAGGCAATTCCCCAAATCTCTCCTCACTCCTTACAGCTGTGAAATTCCAGAATTACAGATCCAGCTCACAAATATTCCCAGGTTTCCTCTGCAGTGTTTTCCTTTCCCAAAAAACACTTTCCACAGCAAACCAAGACCTGGAATTTGCCTTCGCCCTCTCAAGTTGTTGAGATTTTTTTCCAAAGCCCATCAGAACCTGGTATTAAATATTCCATGAGACATTCCATTCCAAATCAGGTTCCAGCATTTGGAAGCAGTGCAGTTGCCCTGGAATGATTCCAACCCAGGCAGAAACAAAAGGACCTTCAGCTCCTGAGAGAGACCTCGAGTTATCCCACGTGCTCTGGTTTGGAATGTTGCCATTCCCAGAAGAAATCTCATTTTCCACTTTTCCAGGGAACTGTGGGAGAAGCTCCTGATGCCTCAGCAGGTAAGAACAGAGCTGATGAACAGAACTCACTCCTTGTTTTCCAAATAATGAGTTCCTATTAAAAACTATTGGTGAACCTTTTAAAGATGATTTATTTTGCCTCTGTTAATTCCATTGAAATTCTGCTGTCCTCCCATGATTAAAACCACTTCTCATTTCCAGGCTAAATTGATTAATGGTCATTTGATACTATTTATTCCTGTGCTGATGAATGTTTCTTTATCCCTCTGGAGTGTTCACTGGCTGAGGTCATTATGGATAATCATAATTTCCCCTCTCAACTTTAATTTGCTCTTAAATCCCTCTCATTAACAGACATCTTTCTCCAAAGCCCCAGCCTGCTCCTGGGCTCTACAGAGATGGGGAGTTCCTTGGATTATCATTTCCCAGGATGATGGAATTTCCCATTATTGTGGAGCACCATGGAATATTCCCCATGATGGCACAGCATGATCCAGGTGAGATCTCGTGGCTGGGCTGGTGTTAAAGTGGCATTAAAACCTTATTTGTGTCTGTTAGAAATGCTTTGGGTCTGCTCTGTTTGGGGAATATTTTCATTTTCCACATGAGTTTCTACAATTGGAATAGAGTTCAATGAGAATGGGAATAGAAATAGGACAGAAAAGGAATTGGAACAGGAATAGGACAGAAAAGGAATTGGAATAGGAGTAGGAATAGGAGCAGGCATAGGAGCAGGAACAGGAATAAGAATAGGACAGAATAGGAATAAGAATAGGAATAGAACAGAAAAAGAATAGGAATAGGACAGAAAATGAACAGGAGTGGGAGCAGGAATAGGAACAGAACAGAACCAGCTGGAAGGGTTTCACATTGAACACCCAGCCCAACTCCCTGAGCAATTCAGTCTGACCAAACCTTACAGGATACTATCCAGGGAATTGTCCAAATGTCCCTTAATCCCCCTTTCCAGGAGCCTGTTCCAGGGTCTGACCACCCTTTCCATACAGAAAATCTTCCAGGGAATTTTTGAGAAAGTTACATTCTATTTTATCCTCTTTCCTTTTCCTTCTGTCCCTATCTTTACCTCTTCCTTTCCTGAATTTCTCCCAAAGCCTTTGCAGCCTCCTGAACCTCTGGGATTGGGTGGGGAGAAGCCAAACTTGGCAGAGCTGCTGCTCCTCCCCTTCCCAGGGCCAGGTTTGACCCCCCAAAACCAGGGAGATGCCAAACCTTGGGATTTGCTGCTCCTGGAGACCTGACAGGAGCTGCCTCTTCCTTTCCTTGATCCCACCTTGGATGCAGCTGCTATTTAGGAAGCAACAATTTGCATTCCAGGAATGCTTTCCTCTCCCAGGATTTGGGAATCCTCTTCCCAGCAGGGAGGATGAACAGGATGATTTCATTTTGGCCCTGGCAGCCCCAGCCCGTGGCTCCATCTGGCTGCAGCAGAATTTTCCATCTCCAAGGGAAGGGCCACAAGAGTCCCAGGATACCAAAGGAATGAACCTCCAACCATTTTTCTCCAATAAAACAGAAATTTCTATGGAAACCCAAGTCAGATTTTCAGGATCCATGAAAAAAGGACCTTCAAATGCCTTTTTTCCAGGTGTGAGTTAAACTAGTACCACTTTTCCCAAGGCATTCCTGCAGATTCCCACTGTTCCTTGGCCTCTTGGCCCATTTGGCTCCTGGCATTTGATTCCAGTTCCTACTTCTTTGGAGCAGCTGCCTGAAAAATGAATTAATTGGGGAATTCTGGCCCTAAAAGCAGGATGGGGCCTCCCCTCTCCTGATCTATCACTTGTGGGGTCACTGTGCTGCCATGGAAAAATATGGATTTTTGCCCAATTCTTTTCAAACACCACAAATCCAGAAGAACTGAACTCGGGAGGGATTTAATTCCTACAATTAAAATTCCAAGCAGCACTTCTGAAAATTCTGTTCTGTTTATCCACACTGAAGATTTTAATTAAAAATCCCAGTTAAATCCTCTCCTTTCTCCTGCATGGAATAAATGAGCAGCCTGGAATGGGGTGGGAGTTGCTCCATAAAACAGATGTAGAGACTTTGCTACAGCTTTTTACCACCAGGTGACATTTCAGGGTTTGTTTGAGGTAGAATTATCTCCATTTTAACAAAAGCTACAGGAATTATTCCCTTGTAGGGCTGTAATCCCTGATCCTGTTCTTCCATGACTCCCAAGGAACAGCATCTCCTGCTGTGCTGACAACAGAGAAAATTCCCAAAAGATTTAAATCTCAGGGGAATTATTCAGATCTTGGGGGTGAGATAGGGACAGAAACTCCTTTGGGAGTCCAAAATTGGCCTCTGGTGGAATGACAGAATTCCAGACTTGGAGGGAAATGTGTCCCTTGCCCAAGGCCATGATCCCACAAAGCTTTTCCAGTACAAGTTTAATGTCCTGTGGACAGAGCATCCCAAACCCCTCAGGTTTCCCATTAAAAATTGGAGCATTTCTTACCAGCTCAGAGAACTCATTATTGCCCAGATCGAGCCTCTCCAGCTGAGTCAGTTTGTGCATTGACCTGGAACAGATTAGGAAAGACCTAAAATGAGATTTTAACTCACAAAAATGTCAGTCAGATTTTGCTGGGATAAAAATAAAGCTGCATTGATACTGTGATGGCAGAAAAGAATGGCACCAGTTTGATGCTGATGCAAATTTAAACAGTATTTTCCATCCTTAGCTGAAGTTCTTGAACTCAAAAGCCAGCAACAGTTATTTTTATATAAAAACAAACTAAATCTTGGTAGAATTGTGCATATTTGCTCAGGGAAAAATTACCCATGTTTTATCAACAAGTGACTGAAATGCAATGTAACAGAAATTGTGGCTTTTTGATAGAGATTTATGCATTTTTTGTGGTTTTTTTATAAACCACTAGAAAGTATCTGGACTCTTGAGCCAGGTCCCCTGCTCTGAGGTTCAGCTTTAATCAAGTTCAAAGTTAATAAATTGATTTTTGCCTTTGTTTCCATGAACAAAACTGGAGCAGGGCTTTATCCCAAGTGCAGAATTTCTCCTTAAGCCCTGACAGACCAAAGTGATCCCAACACTGGGTTTGGGGAGTGGAGTGAAAAAAAAAAAAAAGAGGATAAAAATAATTAAATCATTTACCATGAACTGCAGCAGGCAGTTCAGAGGCCTCCTGAGGTAATCAGATCCTAATCAAAAAATTAGCAGAGCCTTAATTGCTGTGATCTAAAATATCAACCATTTTATCTCTGCAATTTGTAGCAGAGGTAAAAGTGATTATTATTGAAATGCTGTGGCTGAAAACCACAGCCCTGGTTCAGCATTTCAACCTGGCTGTGCTGAGAGCAATGCTGATTTTAGTGCCAGCAAATTTCACTTTTCCTTTGTTAAAACAGGGAAATAAACTCAAAAAAACCAGGAAATAAACTCTGGAGAAATAGGGAGATAAACCTTATAGAAATAGGGAAATAAACCTTACAGAAATAGGAAATAAACCTCACAGAAATAGGAAATAAACCCCACAGAAACAGGGAAATAAACCTCACAGAAATAGGAAAATAAACCTCACAGAAATAGGAAATCTCACAGAAATAGGAAATAAATCTCATAAAAACATGAACATAAACCCTACAGAAATAGGAAATTTCCTTACAGCTGTGAAATAGGAAACTCCTATTTCTCTGGAGTTTATTTCCCTGTTTTCTCTGGACTTTATTTCCCATTTCTGTGGGGTTTATTTCCTATTTCTCTGGAGTTTATTTCCTATTTCTCTGGAGTTTATTTCCTATTTCTGTGGAGTTTCTTTCCCTGTTTCTCTGGGGTTTATTTCCCCATTTTTGTGGGATTTATTTCCTGGTTTTGTGGACTTTATTTCCCCGTTTTAACCAAGGAAAAATGAAATTTGCTGGCAATAAAAACACAGCTTCCAAAAGCCCCAAAGGGAAACCTGGTAGTAGCAGTTGCTGATGCAAATATTGCCAATATTTTAATAAGGTGGTGCCAGAGTTGTAAAGCTGGGGGGGTGTGAATTCCCAAAATTCCCAAACAGCTGCTATTTATGGAAAACAGGTCACCAGCAAAACTGGAAATATTTGTAAACCCAAAGTGTGGCAAACACCTCCCAAATTTATCAGAAACTCAGGAGAAAGTGGAGCAGCATCTCAAAAAAGAGCAGGAGAAAGTGAAATTTTCCCTAAATTTAGCCCCCACCCTGGACAGATTCTCAGCTGATTTAAATTGTTTCTTTCACTGACTTCAACACACTTCAAAAAAAAACTGTGATTTTTTTTTTTTTTTTTTTTGCCAGGCAGCTCCTTAAAGTGGGATTTGGGAAGTGCTCAGGATGTGGGGAATGGGGATTTTTTTGGCAGGGATGTTTGTAAGTCACAGGGCAGCTTGGGAGCACTCAATTATCAGGTACTGGAAATAAAAATCGCTTTTATCCAGCAAATTCCCACCACAAGGGAGGTAAAGGATTGGGACATTTGTAATCTTGGAATGTCTTCCTGGAATTTCTGGATTATTCTCTTCATTTCTCCCTTTGGAGCAAAGTCTTGGCTATGGAAGGGCACAAAAATTGCAATTCATTGCAAATTTAACCTCTGCCAACAGCCACTGTTATTGATAATGGGGAGAATCTGGTCTAATTCACTTGATTTCTGTTTTAAAAACAAAAAAAATTCTGCTTTTCACACAGTTTTTATAGTGCTGCTTGAAAACCTTGATGTGTTTAATCTCCTCAAAAGTCCCACCCCTTTAAGAAATAACGATAAATAAGAGTTATAAATCATCCCAGTAAATCTGAATTTTAGCAAGAACAGGAAAACTTCCCCATTTTGCCTTGTCCCCAAATGATTTTTTCCCAAATTTTTGGGAGTTGTGAACACCTGGCACATTCATTTGGTGCAGATCCAGAGTGGGAATAATTCAAAATAAAACTCTGGGTTGATCTCTAAATTTGGGGGGAGAAAAAGAAAGGGAAAAAAAGTGGGAAGACCTGGGGGAAGAAAAGGAATGAATGTCAGAGAAAAATGTCATTTTTTCCCCATTGTATTTACAGAAAAAAAATCAAAGTACCCGTGGAATTCAAAGAATTTTTCAGAAAATGTTCCATATTATGGAAATTCCTAAGAGGAAATTCTTGTGGGTGAAAAATGTGTTTTCCCCCCAAGCTTTTTCCCCAATATATAATTGGGAAGCCAAGTCAGATATTTTCAATTATATCTGCACCAAAATCTTGTTTTCACCCCTTCATTTATTACCCAGAAGGAAAATCTTAATTGAGGAAGATCCTTCTTGTGTCCACTTCTCCTTCCAGTATTTTTAATGGAAAATTTTAACCAGGTTGACCTTGTGGGGTTTTAAATTATTACATGAAAATTTGTCCAATTTTCCCTTTATCAAGGAAAATACTGGTGCATCAATAGGAAAATATGATACAAAATAGGAAAATTTAGTTTTTATAGACCTGAATGCACAGAAATCCTTCTGTAACTTAAATTGTGGCAGATAAACCCCAGAAATTCAGCCCAGCTTGGGAGATTTGGAGAAAAAAGACAAAGCAGAAAATTCCTACATTCAATTGTTCACAAGAGGTAAAGCCAAACAATGATTTTCCAAGGAAAATCTGAATTTTGACGGCAAAAAAAGAGAGCAGGAATTCCCAGGAATAAAACTGAGGGGCTGAAATCAACTCTCAATTTTCACATGGTACAGTCAGAGCCCAAAATGTGCAATCCAGAATTCAAAACCACTGCTTTGGATTTTAAGGCTGAAAACAGCAATTTAAGGCTAAAAACTGATCGAGATAAAATGGGGAATTTTAACAAAAGGAAAATAAAATGCACCCCATCATCATCATCATCATCATCATCATCATCACCTTGTCCATGAGGTCCTTCCATTCCTGACTCCAAGCAGGAGGAAAAGGACAGCAATGAAATATTTTGGTAAACTGCACCATCATTGCAAAAACAGAGCTGGAAAACCCAGTATTTTCAGGAATTTCAGTGAAATCCCCAAAGAACAGAAGAACCCAAACAAACAGAGGAGATCAAAGGGCTGAGGAGTCACACGTTGTTACGTAATTTGTGATAAAATGTCCCAATTCTGGCTGATTTCAGCCCATTTCCCCAATTCCCAGTTTCCCCAGTGAACACATTCACAACACTGAAATATCTCCCCTCAGTTCTGGGGTTTTTTTAGATAAATAACTTTATTTTTAGGCCCTTCCATACCATTCACTGTGCAATCACTATTTTCCTGCTCCAGCATTCCCCATTCCCTTTGGAGCTTTTCCAAATGAGCTCTCCCTCTTTTTCCATCTCTAAACTGATTTTTTGGGATTTGAACACGCTGTTGGACTCCTGAGAGCCATCAGGAATATTCAGGAATCTCAGTGATTTTTAAATTTTTTTTCTTTAACCTCAGGAAAAATCTGGAATCTCCCCTGAGTCACCAACTTTCCTTTGGCTCCATGAGAATTCCCTGACAGACCCACATGGATCTGTGACTCCCAGATATTTTAAACTCCGCTAAAACACTCCCATCCTTCATTCCCAGCCTAATTCCTGCCTGCAGAGCTCCTGATTTATCCCCAAATTCCCTCTGGTTCCCTCAGGCTGTGACTTTGCACATTAAATCCCAATTTTTAATTGTGCTGCCCTCGGAATGCCAAAATCCCTCCCACTTTTGAGCACTGCAACTTTTCTTCCTCACGAAGCAAATTCATCCTGAAATCCAGGAGAAATTCTGGGGTGTTTTTTTTGGTTTTTTTTTGTTTTTGTCCCTATATCAGGACTCATTCCTTTGGAAATGGTCCATTGGAAATCGATTTTCCCAGCAGGAAAAACAATTCCTGCTGCCAAAAATTCCCAAAGATCTGCTGAGGAGCCACGACTTTGTTGGGAGCCAGTGAGTCAGAGGATGAGAGCAGCAAATCCAGGGATTTTCTCATCCCTCCAGACCCCAGTGAGTCACCAGCTCCAAAGGAGCTCCCTAAAATCCTTCCATCTTCCCAAGGACTTTGGGAAGAAATCCCACAGAACCTTGGGAAGGTCTTTTGCTCTGCCCAGGGATCCACCCAGGAATTTACTCCAAGGTCTTGGAAAATTCCAGGCTGCTTGGAACAATCAGCTGCACAGGGGAGATGCCAGATTTCTCCTCAGGTTGAAACAAAAATGATCAGGGAGATTCATGAACATTCCTGATTGCTCTCAGGAGTCCAACAGGAGGTTAAAATAAATTAAAAAAACCCAAAAAAAACCAGTTTAGGATCATCAGATCTGCTAAGCATGAAGAGAAATGAATATTTAGGAAAGGGGCTGTTCCCAAAAAATATGAAATTCCCCTTAATGAGGGAATGTGCTGGGATTCAGGTATGTTTGGCCTGAAAAAAAATCAGGAAAATTGGTGGCCTAAGGTGGTTTTTGGGAGCAGGAAATCCCAGTGCACTTTTCCCAGCCCAGGCCATCAGCAGAGTAAAAGTTCCCAAATTAAAACTTGGGCAGAATCTCCCAAATGCTCCGAAATTTTACAGAAATTCCAGGAAAAAAAAAAAAAAATCCAGATTTTTTTCTATTTTTGTTGGATAGATTGGGACTTTCATAAAATATCCCAAATTATCTGCAAGATCCAGCAGAGATTCCCAAATATTCCCAGCTGCTCAGAAGATCCTGGGAAATGATCAGGGATAATCTCTGATCAAACCACGCAGAGGGAAAATAAATCCCTGATTTTATGGAAGAACTTTTGAAGATCTTTGGGCCAAATGTGAATTTTCAGCAACTCAAAAACTTTTCTGTGGGGAAAATGGGAATATCCTGCCGTGTTTTCATCACCCACAGTCAGAATTCCCTGAAATTGGTATTTTTCCAGAAATTTTAGGCCATTTTGCATCCAGTTCCTATGGATACATCTTCCAACAACCTGGATTTAGCAGGAAACAGCAGATTTAGAGCTCTGCTTAACACAAAGCACATTCCATTCCTGCTGATGCCCAGAAGCTGAATTTGTTCTTAAAATATTCTTTTTTTCCTAAATATTTTAGAAATTTTTAGAATGTTTTCTGAATATACTAAAATCTGTCTTTTCAAGAGCGTGGAAGAGATGAAAAAAATCTGCTTTTTGATAACTTTTTGTCCATTTAAGTCCCACTTAACTTAAATAATCCTGAGCAGAAGGGACTCAATATTCTGCTGACACAATAAAGCCCAAACCATTTAATTCTGGACAGACCATGAGGGGAAAATATTTTCCTGAGGAAAATATTCAACATTTCAGATGATTCTTTGGGGAGGAAAATGCTGCCAAATCCTCACTGACCAGGGTTAGCTCATCTGGTGCTTCCCAATTTTGTTTATTTATCTCAAAATACGAGATAGTTCTCTTAAAATATCAGATACTTATCTTAAAATTTCAAGTATTTCTCTTAAAATATCAGGTATTGATCTTAAAATTTCAGATATTTATCTTAAAATATCAGATACTTACCTTAAAATTTCAGGTTTTTGCTCTTGAGTTACACTCAACAATTGTCCATCTTCCATTATATCGTGAAATCATAAATGTGGGGGTTTTTTTGCTAAAAACCTTCAGGGAATTTCTTTAGTAAATGCAAAAAACCAAGTAACTCATCACAGATACATCACCACTGCATTGCTACCAACCCAAATATTTGGCACTTTTGGAAATTCCAGGTGAATTTGATGTGAATTTCCCATCACTTACTTTGGTAGAGTTTTCAAGTGGTTTTCTCTTAACTCCAAAATTCGCAATTTGACAAGTCTGGAAACAGGAGAGAAAATAATGAATGCATTCAAAGGATCCATCAGAATGGTTTGAAATTATTTATTTTAATGTTTAAAAGTCAGTTTTATGCCAAATAATTCAATATCCAGTTCTTGTTGGGTTGAATCTGACACAAAAATCAGAACCAAATAATTTCATGCAATGTCTGCCCTTATCTGAATTCTCCTGAAAATCTCTGACATTTCTTAGGTTTTTAAAAGCAAATTTAAATTCATTTTATTCATGACTCCAGCAAGGCAAACACAGGAAAAGCTGGAAAGTCTGGAAGAAACAAAAAGAAACCAAAAACAAAAAAACCCAAGAAAAAAGAAATGAAAAAACCAACAAGAAAACGAGAGCAAGGTTTGTAAATGCAAAGTTCCAAACAGATCAGATTGGAGGGAAGTAAGAACAATTATAAAGGAATTACACTCAGTCCATATAAAATCAGCATTTGTGAAAGAAAACGTTTTCTGCTGAAAGATTTGGGCTCCTAAACCTGTCCTTAAAACCAAAATTACCAACCCAAAGCCCAGCAGGGCTTTGCCAGAGCAGGGTGGGCACAAACACCACACTGAGGATGTCCCATCCATCCTTTTTTTCCTTGATATTTGGATTTCTTCCTGGCTCCAAGGGCAGGAATTAGGGGTTATCCTGACATTCCAACATCCTCACACACCAGGAATTCCCTTCCTCCTGCTGCTGTTTTGTGTTTCTCAGAGGGGCCCAGGCCCAGCCCAGGGGATGGGATAAGGCAGAGTTTGTATCTCCCCCAATGTCACTTCCAGCAGGATTTTGTCACCTCTGGAGAGCTGAGCTGATGCTCCCAGATAAAAATTAAAATTTCCATCCAGGTGGATGCAGGGAGCAGCCTAAAACTGGAATTAGGTGAGTTCTGGGACAACACCAAAGATTTACTCTTTGATTTCCTGAGCTCCTTGCCCAGGGGACAATCCAAGGGCAGAAATTCCAACCATTCCCAGTGGAATAAACTTGCCACTTCTGCCAGGGCTGAGCTTCCCAGACAAATAATAAAATTTCCATCCAGGTGGATGCAGGGAGCAGCCTAAAACTGGAATTAGGTGAGTTCTGGGACAACACCAAAGATTTACTCTTTGATTTCCTGAGCTCCTTGCCCAGGGGACAATCCAAGGGCAGAAATTCCAACCATTCCCAGTGGAATAAACTCCCCATTTCTGCCAGGGCTGTGCAGGGGAAAAACCCCCCCAGCTCTTGCTGCCCCCTCCTATGGAAATTGGGGTTAATTTGGGTTCCCACCACCTCTGCCTTGTCCTTATCTAACTTTTTTTGGCTCTGCTCCTGCTGGGTTTATTTTTACCCTCTCCCCATCCCTTCTGCTCTGCTATCTTTGGTCTCTTCTCTCCTGTTCTGCTTTCACATTTCATTTTTGCTTCTTCCACCACTCTCAGCCACTTCTTGGTGCCCTCCTGAGTCACAGCCCTTCACCCTCCTGCCCCTTTTGTCACCAGGCAGGGACCAGGCTCTGCCTTCTGCCCTGAGTCACACACTGGGTGAAGGATGAGCCTCTTCAAGCTCTGCTTCTCCTCACTTTTCCCCCCAAACTGCCAAATTCCATCACCTCACCACCGAATTCCTGCTGACACAGCTCTCACTCTCCCAGCCACTCACAAAAACAGGGTAAAAAGCCAAAATCTCGGGGGTTTTTGTGTAATTTTTCAAGAGGAGCCAGCTCTTCTTCTCCTGGAGCCTGAGCTGGGTTCAAGAGACAGGAACGAGCTGAGGTGACTCATTCTTACCTTCCAAAGTTAGCTGGAAGAAACTCCAAAAAGGCATCATTTAGATAGAGCTGGGTCAAATTTAGAAGTTGTGTGAAGCCATCTGGCAGCCTAAAAAAACAGAGCAAACCTTAATGCTCACCCCGAGTTGCCATGGAGATAATAACAATGTATATTTAGAAGCTGAAAGGTGACTTTCTCTCCCTCACCTTCTTTTTCTACCCAAATTCTCCTGAAGAACTCACTTCTTACAGACGTTTTTTGCTCATTCCCATCCTCTCTGCATTGCTACAAACACGGGGAATGCAAAGGCCTGGCACATGCAGGGTGCAGCAGCCTTTTCTCTTCTCCTTTTCTCTTTCCCTTCCCCTTCCCCTTCCCCTTCCCCTTCCCCTTCCCTTCCCTTCCCTTCCCTTTCTCCCTTTCTTTCCTTCCTTCCTTCCTTCTATCCCTCTTTCCTTCCCCCTTTCTTTCTCCCTTTCCCTCTTTTTTTCTTTCCTTCTTTCTTTCTTCCTCTCTCTCATTGTTTCCTTCTCCTTGCCTCTTATTTTTTTTTCCCTCTCCCTTTCTCTCTATTTTTTTTTAACTAAAACATCAACATTTCACCCTTTCTCCCCTTAACTCCACTTTATCCTGGATTTGCAGCACATTTTTGTTGCTATTTTTGCAAGATCCTGGTAGGAATAAGGAGTAAGGAATAAAGAATAAGGAGTAAGGGCTGGCAAAGTGTCCAGGTGAAGCCTCACCCCTGTTTATAGAAAGTGCCCAGCCTGGCACTAACAGAGCACTCAGAGAAACCCACCCTGGGTTTAAAACCATTCTGAATTTAGAAATTCAGATTAACCCTGCAAAAGGACTGGATGCAAAGCCCTGAGCTCTGAGCTCACATTTTGTGCCCGTGGAATGAGCAAATCCAGCTCCTGGTACTCACTTGGACACGGGATTGACGCTGGCTTCGATTATCGTTAAACACTTACAACACTTAATGTTCTCTGGGAAATCTTGGATTCCTAAAAAATAAAAACATGGAAAGGATATGAGATACACAGAAATATTATATGCACAAGAATATTTGTTGTCTACATAAAAGTGTTGTCTACACAAAAACGCTGTCTGCACAAAAACTGTTCAGCTTGGTTTGCTCATAAAAGGTTCATCGGGATTTTCAGCTCAGACTTCAGCTTGAGTAGGAAGGAAACACAGTTTGGAATTTTTATCCAAAAGGTGATGCTCAAGCCCTAAATAAATACATCTAAATACAAAATTGTAACTCTTCTGCTAATGTTTGATTTAGATACTCTTCCAGAATTAACAGTGACATCATTTGTGCTGAGATTTGTGCCCTCATCCCTTCCCAAACTGCTTTTCTCTGTCTCTTCTCGGACAGAACCCTCAGAGTCTCCACTCCTCCACTGACAGGAGATTTCCCAACGTTTCCAGGAGTTCCTAAGCCTCATTTTTTAAAAACAAAGACCCTCAAGCTCAGACAGAAAAGGTTTTTAAACCCATGCATATGAAAATGCAGAACTGGGAATGCACAGCAGCAAATGAGTCCAGATAAATCCTGGGAATTGTGTAAATCCCCCCCACAGCAAGCTTTAAACCACTTTGGAAGTGGAATATTCCTGAAGGGCACGGAAAACCTCACACTCCAACCCCCATTTGGGCACAAACCACCAGGGCCCAGGATGCTAAAAAACCTCAGTTTTTAAAGGGGAAAAGCAGAGCTGGATTTCCACAGATCCTCCCCCGAAGCGCCAGGTGGGGAACCCGGGACAGAGCACCCATTTCCCCATCCCGAGGAGTAAAAACTTCCCTCCAGCTGCCAATTTTTTGGGGGGGATCCTCAGGGTTTGGAGCCCTCACCGTTCTTGCTGATGTCGAGCTCGCGGAGGTTGACCAGGCTGGCGATGGAGGTTGGGAGGCTGGACAGGTCATTGTCAGGGATGCTCAGCTTCCTCAGGGCCTGGCAGTTGAACAGTTGCTGTTCCAGGGGTTTTGTGGAGAAAAACAGGAAAATCCACTTGGGATCAATAATGACACACAAACAGCACAGATTCCCCCCTCTGCCGCAGCAGAATTCCACCCAAAAATGGGGGGTTTTTTTGGGAAGGCATTCCCACAGCTGGCAGGGATAGGACAAACAGGTCATTAATAGAATGTTCAAGTCAAGTCCAAAACTTCAAATTCACTGCAATCCATGTCTTGCAGTTTTGATTTATAATAAATATAATTCATATTTATATAAATACAACATAATTATAATATAATAATTATACTATATATATTTTAATATAAACATGTATTATTTATTGTGCATACTATTTTTAGTTTATTATTTATATTATAATTTATAATTTATTTATTGCATATAATTTATATTTATTGATACCTTTCATATTTGTCGTAAAAATTCCCCAGTTTTTGTGCCTCCTGGTAAATAATTTCATTTCACAACTAAATTTCATGGCAGATTTGAAAATACTGTGGCTGCGTTCAGATTAAATTAATTATCCTCAAGACCCAAAAATGCTTTGGCATTGTCCAAAGGATACTTTCTTGAAATCCCTGCCCAAAATTCAGGGCTCAATTTGAATTTTTCTCTCCAATTCCAATTTTGTAGGAGTGGATTCCCAGTTTTCACCAGGAAATTCAGGGAGTTCTGGGCCACTCCTGCCCTTTGCAGGCACCTCCCGAGCGTTCTCCAGATGCCAGTGCTGTTCCCACCACGTTTAGCCTTTTTCCCAGGTTCCTCTGTCAGGATAAAGCCCATAAAATATCTGGGAATGCAGAATGATTTGACTGCCTGCATGGAAAACTCAACCAACTATCCATGGAAAAGCAAATTAAAAGGAATGGTGTGAAAATTCCAATGTGTTGCTTCACTTTAAGTACATTTCAGATAATTTTGAAACGATTTTGTTGTAATACTTCAGGAAAATCCTGCTTTTCCTTCAACAGAACCCATTCCCTGGAAAAGGAGAGGGGATTCTGTGAGTAAAAAAATGCTCAGGATGAGAAAAAACCCCATTCCGTGCTGGACTGCTCTTCCCACCCCATCCACAGGGAATCTGCCTTTGGAAAAAAAAGGAGGAATTCATTCCAAGAAATCCAGGAGATTTTCCTCTTTTAAGGGAACACCTCCTTCAGGACCAGCCTGGGAAGTGACACAGCCAGGAGGCTCCAGGGTTGGTTTGGATCCTGGGAATGTCCAGCACAGGGAATCTGCTGAGCTTTGGGATGTGGACACTCCTGGGGCAGAAAATGGGATGAATTAAACGATATAAATTAAATATTGCATGGCAAAGGAAATAGCCAGAGCTCACTCCCAGCCTGAGGAATTCCTGTGGGAGCTGAGGAAGGCTCAGAACTCGGAGTTCTGATCCCACCTGGACACAGCCAAGGCTTTGGAAGTGATGAGGGAGAAGCCCAATTAAAAATCTCCCCTCTGGAATGATTTTAGGAAGTGCTGCTGCACCAGAAGGAACACAAGAAATGAAATGTGGCCCCCAAATTGCTCTTTTTTCACCCACTGGATGTCCAGCAGATATTTTCCCCAGTTCCCAGAGCTCCCTGGCCATCAGGATTTTTCTGGGATCATCCTTCCCTGTCCATAAAGAACTTTAATTCCTCTCAGCCCAAACCCAAGTGGTGCTACCAGAGCTCTGAGTTATAAAATCAAGGTTTTATTCTGCACCTCTGGGGAGAATTCCATCCCACTCATGTTTTTCTGGATGCTGATTCCAGTGACTCCACTCTCATCCAGATCAATTTGCTCTTTATTAGTCATCAATTCATTTGACTCATACAAATAAAGGGTTTTTTGCAGCAGGAGAATGAAGTCAAAGGCAAAGAGAATAAAAAGACTTGGCTGGATTTAGCCAGAAAAGAGAGTAAGAAATATAAAATCATCCTGTAAATCCTTACAAAACCAGAGAAATACATGAAATGAAGAACCAAAAATCAGCAGGAAAAGAATCATTATGACACCTAAAATGGAAGGTAAAAATAAAAATAAAAATAAAATCAGGCAGAATGAGTTTAAGGCATCAGTTCAAAGTAAAATAATTTACTGGGTTCTAGAGCATCACATGAAACTAAAGTAGAGCTGGACTTAGCTGAGTTGTTTCCTCATTAAATAATAAAAGATGATCAAGAGTTTTGATTCAAAAGAATTTTGTGATATCAGAGGCACAGAATATTTGGCAAAGAACAGAAAATGCCCAAAAATTTCCTCTGGAAGAAACTCTTTGAAATCCCACTGACAGAGGGAGGAAGGAATGGAAGAATTTAATGTATAAGACAAAAGTTCATGTTAAGGAATGCAGTGCCAGTTTCAAAGAAAAAAAAAGGCATTTTATCCCCTGGAATATTAATTCAGCGATAAAAAAAAAAACTCTGAGCTCTTCAGCAAAAACACCTCGAGCAGAAAATATGATAAAGGAATTATTTCAGCTGTTGAATTCCTGGTAACAATTAATAAAGGCTTAAGACAAAAACTGATGAGTGCTATTAACACTGCCATTAATCTTCCACAAGGCCAAGATTATGTTAAACTCGATTTACTCTAAATTCAAATAATCACCTTCATCCCAGTTTCTGCATTTTGGACCTCTTCCCTTTGGTGCTCCTTTTTTCCGTACAGAATTCTGGCATCTTGCCCTGATAGATTTGTTTTCCATCAAGCCCAAGTCTGAAACACTTGGATAATTCCAAGAGAGCCAACCTGAATAACCCGAAAATCCCTCCCTGAATGAGAGACTTGCAATATTCCTCAGGAGCAGAAGGAAAATAAGGCAATTTATTATTATTATTATTATTATTATTATTATTATTAAAAGAAGAGGAAGAGGGAGAGGAAAAAGAAGAAAAAGAAGGAGAAAAAGAAGAAGAAGAAGAAAGAGAAGAAGAAAAAAAAGGAGAAGAAGAAAAAGAAGAAGAGAAAAAAGATGAAGATGGGACCTCAGGGCTTCCTGAGCAGGTTTTCCCCAGGATCCATTTGGGATTTTGCGGATAGAGCCCAGCTGGTTCAGTGCTGTGACTCCAGGAGAGCTCAGGCAGCTCTCCACAGCATTTTTCCATGAAAATAAAGGGATTTTGGCTGCCCTGCCCCTCCATCTGTGCAGAATTCCTCCATGGAGTGAGACCTCTCCAGCAATGACCCATCACATCCCAGCAAAGCCACTCCATGGCATAGAAAAAGCCCATTTTGTACCTTTGTAAATGGAATTTATTGGAAACTTCTGTGCAGCAAAAATGGGAAATCGGCTGTGAGATGATGGAGAATGGAGCAATGTTTAATTAAAGATTTATAAACATCTTCCATTCTTGGGGGGGAAAATTCAATTAAGGCCTGGATCCCATCCCTTCACGCTTCATTATGGAGCAGCACCTGCCATTAATTGGTTTTTCCACCTTTTCCTCTTTTGTTCCCAGAACATTTTGGTGACAGTAACTCTGTACTTCTTACAGCAAACATTGACCAGCAGGAGAACGGACTGGAAGATTCCAGAGGAGGAATTTTACACGGGAAAGGATGACTTGGATGATCTCAGGGCAGTTATAAAATCCTGCTTGGACAGTTGGCATTTCCCAAAAATATCCCAGAGGGATAAAGGGCTGATCCTGACAGGACTGCACTGGAATTCCCAGCAATATCCCATAGAGATAAAGGGCTGATCCTGACAGGATAATACTGGAATTCCCAGCAATATCCCACAGGGATAGAGGCTGATCCTGACAGGATAATACTGGAATTCCCAGCAATATCCCACAGGGATAAAGGGCTGATCCTCACAGGGTAATACTGGAATTCCCAGCAATATCCCACAGGGATAGAGGCTCATCCTGACAGGATAATACTGGAATTCCCAGCAATATCCACAGGGATAAAGGGCTGATCCTAACAGGGTAATACTGGAATTCCCAGCAATATCCACAGGGATAAAGGGCTGATCCTGAAGCAGAGCTTGCTTGGAAAACCAGGGATAGAGAGGCTCTAAAGGCAGTGGTGACTCCTGATCCAGGTAGGGACCCCACAGGAATTTCCAGCGCCAGAACTGTTCCTTTTGGAGAGCTTTTCCCCATTTCAGGCTGCAGCAGCTGCCCCGTCCCTGGGCTGTGAAGAAGGAGCAGGAATCCCTCCCTTACTCCTCCCACTCCAGCCCCAATCCCAAGGAACATCCCCACCTCTCCCCAGGTCCCCGTCCCACATCCCAAACCACGGGCGGGACGTGGATTACCTTGGGGAGCTCCTCAATCTGGTTGGCGTCGAGGTAAAGCTCCTCCAGGGTCCTCTCGAAGCTGAAGACCTCCTTGGGCACCTGCTGCAGGCCGCAGTGCGAATAATCCAGCACGGAAACGATCTCCTCCTCGCCCCGGAAACAGCGGCACGGCACCAGGCGGCCCAGCAGCTTCCTTTTGCTGCTCATCTCCAGGCAGCATACTGAGGGGAAAAGGGAGGGACAGCGGCGTTCCGGCACCGGCAGCGCTCCAGGGACCTGGGTTCGGGGGTTATGCTGTGCTTTGCAGGGCGTTACAAGGGCGGCTTTTCCCTGAGGGAACGTCCCGAGTTTGGGCTGTGTGGAGTTTTGCGGCGCCTTCCCGGAGTGCCGAGGTGGGATTTGGGGTGGGGTGGCAAAATCTGTCTGGATCCAGCTGCTGTTCCCTGCTCTGAGGGGGGAAGGGAGGGGAACACGGCAAGCCCAGCCACGAGCAGGGTTTTTGTGGGGAAATGAGCCATGGGAGCCACAGGATCCAAAGCCATCCATGGAAACACCGAGCCAAGGCCGGTCCCAGCAGGGGCTGAGGTGGAGTCGCCTGGCTCGGATTCCCGTGGGAATTGGGGTTATCCCTGGATCCCCCACACCTGCAGAGCTCCCACAGCCCCTTCCCACGGGCTCCTGCGGCAGCTGGGGAAAGCAGGAAGGGAATCCTTGGCCACAGAGCAATCCCGAACCATTCCTGCTCCTCCCGTGCCCCCCTCACTGCGGGGAACTCCCAGAGGGGATTCGGCAAAATCCGTTCCTTTTCCTGCACTAAAATGCACTCCTGGGAAGTTTTCCCAAAGTTTCCCATCCTCCATCCCAGTGCTGCAGACCCTCCCTCACCGCCAGTGAGTGTGAGCACCCCAAAATCAGTCAGTAACTTTACACAGGGTCCTTCTCCTTGTCACTGGAATAAAATCCCCTCAGGATGGAGGGGACACTCCAAAAGCAGATTTGGAACGTGTCAAGCATTCCCTAAATCCATCCTGGACATCTTTAGGAGTTACTTAAACATTGTAGATAAACCAGGCTGTCCTGAGGTGCATTTACCACAAATGCAAGGAGGGTTTCACCCTCAACTCCCATTTTCCAAACTGCTTCCAAGATTTTATTTAGGGGGAGGAAAAAAAGCACTAAATGAGTCCAAATCAAGCAAAATAAAGTTTTTGCAGGAAGCACCGGTATGGAATGGAAGGAGCTGGGGTAAGACTGAAAGAAGAATTTCACGCCCTGTGGGCTTGTGGTAATTAAAGCTTTTATTAATTTCAGCATTATTAATTCCTACCCTGGACTAATTCCAGCTTTGGTAATTACACTTTCCTTCCCTACACTTTGTTCTCTCGTGATGCTCAGGGATCCTTTCCTTGGTGGCTGCCCATGGAAAAGGATCAGGCCCTGACTGAGCTGAATCAGGGACACAGCAGCTCCATCCATTCCTTAATCCCTGCAAGGATCCCTCATCCCTCTTCCACTCCTCCTGGAAACACCAGAGCTTGGTGCTCTTCCCCAGTTAACAACTAAAACTCCCCACAACTGAGTCATTGCCCCACATCACACCGCACACAGGAAGATCAGACCCTCCAAAAGAGCTCAAAAATCAGATTATTTCTGAGAGATTATCACATATATATTGTTATTTCTTATTTCTTGAATAAAGACGGATAAATGAGGAAAGCAGCACAAGCAGAACCTGCTCCTTTTCAGCTCCAGCGAGCAGCTCATTAGCAGAGCCTGCAGTTTATTGTCTTAGAAAGAAACTCCTTCATCTGAGGAAAACAGGAGCTTTGTGGGAATCAATCACAATAAAATAAAATCCCTTCTCAATTCATGGATCTTTTGTGCAGGAAAACACAAATCCCTGTTTATCAGGAGTCACAGGAGAAGACATTTCCCTCCCTCACCTGCTGGAAAGACAGAGAAAACTGCTGCACCTTCACCCAGCTGATTTAAAAATGGGAATAAACAGCTCAACACATTCCAGCATTCCAAATATCTTGGAAGAACAGGACAAAGAACAATTTTTTTTTTCCCATCTCAAATCCTTATCCTCTGCAATGGGCCTGCACACAGGAGAGTGTCCAGAGGGCAGGGATGGATGGGGGACTGGGGAGGAATTCCTGGCTGGGAGGGTGGGGAGGGGCTGGGATGGAATTCCCAGATTTGCTGTGGCTGCCCCTGGATCCCTGGGAGTCTCCAAGGCCAGGTTGGAACCACCTGGGACAGGGGGAGGTGTCCCTGCCATGGAAGAGGTGGAAGGGGATGAATTTTAACATCCCTTCCAACCCCAACCATTCAGGAATTCTGGGATCTCCTGGAGAGTCAAGCAAGGAGTGCAGAACAGAGGGGCTGAAAATGCTGCTGCAAAAAGCTCCAGATTTCCCTCTGTATAATTAGCAAGATAAATCAATTTTTAATTTGCTCTTTTGCAGGATACATTAATGATTGATTTAATTTTTCTCCCAAATGAGTTTTCCATGGAATATTTCATGGAAGTGTTGGTATCTCGGGGAGTTGTTGCAGTGCCACAGTGAATAACCAGAGCCAAAATTCAACCAAGGTCAAACCCAGCAGGTTCTGGGGTCTCAGGGACCCACCTGAGCTGTCAGACCAAGCAGCAAACACCAAACCCCTCCTGCTCCCCCAATTTCATTCAGGAAAGTCCAAAAAATCCCAGTTTCAGGGATCTGACAGAGCTAGAAAGTTACTGGGAAATCCTGAAAATCAAGGACTTGGAAGTGTGAATGGCAGGGCTGGAATGAGCAGTGAAACACTTCCAGAGGGTTCAGAAAACAGGGATTATTTTGATTTATTTCCAGAGCAGCAGGGAATTCTCTTCAGTGCCTCCTTTGTCGCACTTCTCACACAAGGGGTGGTTTTTATTTCTCTTATTAACAGCACAATCAACACCCTTAATATGGAATTCCTTCCCATGTCCCTTTTAAATCTCCAATAAAAAAAAATCCAATCTCAGCCTCCCCTTCTTTAAAGCACATCCCTCTTTTCTCCAAATCCCATTAGGGAAGCAGGAGCCCTTCCTGGAGCATTTTCCAGCATTTCTGGGAGGGGTTCCAGGTGGAGCTGCTCCCTTCTCTGACTTAAGGGAGGCACTGGGAACTTCCCAGTTTGTTACAACACCCCAGAATTTACAGAAATTTTTCTGCCAAAAGAGATTTGATAACAGGGACTAAACATAAGAGAAGGAACAAACCTGAGCTGAAAGTCAGAATTTAAAAAAGAAAACAACCCTTGAATTTCCTCCAGCCCAAAGCCTTTTCCCCATGGATGTTCTCCTGGCACTGGCCAGACATCCACTTTTATTTCCTTTCTTCCCTTTAATTAATTCTGTGGGCTGCTTGGCTGATTTCCACAGTGTCCAGTTTCAGGCTGGGTCACTGCAATAATTAGGGAACTTCAAAGCTCTCGGAGCCATCTTCATTTCCAGCACCACATTTCAATTAAAAAACCCAACCCTGTTAATAATTCAGAGCTTTGAAGGAAGGGGGGAAGATTCTCTCTGCATTTACAGCCACGTGGAGCCTTCCTGCAGCTCTGCCACCTCCTCACCCAGATTTCAGGTCTGAAAGTTGCTGTTCACCTTTCCGTCAGCTGCAGCTTTGTGGGCACCAGCTCTGCACCAAGCTGGGAGTTTTTAGCACTGTGGTTCTTTGCTCGGTGAGTTTTGTAACTCTCACCACCTCTACCTGGCATTCTTCATCCCAAACTTTTGTCTGCAGCTGCAATCCCATCTTTGTGACTTGGGAATTGTGTTTCAGGGAGCTCTGCCATCAGTCCTCGCTGCTGTTTCACATTTCTTCCCCATTTTCCCATTCAGAAAAGGTTTCTGATGAGGTGGAAGCTGCTGATTCTTTGCCTGAAAAGCAGCATTGCCCTTCCTGAAAAATCTGCTTGATTCCTCCAGGAGATATCAGGGTGGGAAGGAGCATCCCAGGCCTGGATCCGGCCCCTGTGCCCAGGTGGGGCCTTGCTGCCTTGGATAGGTAGAGGCCTTGCCAAGCCTCTGAAGGGAGGGAATGATGCCTTGGATTTTAACTTTGCTATTTCCCAAAGCCTGCAGGGCTCAGGGTGGGACTCTGCAGGGTTTTGGAGCCTGGGAGCTGCTGCTCTCTCATCTTCAGATGGACACAACAAAGCCTCTCCCAGCTGCTCTCCAAGGACACCCAGCCTGTCCTGGGCCCAAAATGTGCAACCCAACACCTTGAGAAGGGGGGGTGAGCTTGGGGAAATGCCATCATTAGCTGGAGTGTTAATTGGGGAATTGCTGCTGATCTGCAAATGGAGCAAAGCTCTCAAGGGGTGAAGAACTCGTGACTCGGGGCCCACCTTGGGCTCCATTGTGAGAGCAGCCTCTGGCTCCCCAGGCTGGGCCTTTGAAGGCCTTTCAGATCAATCTCCACCTTTATTCCCTCCCTCCTGCCTGGCCTCTGTTCCCAGGGAGCCACTGCAGGCATCAGCCTCACCTGCAGAGCTGCCCCAGCCCAGGGAGGAGCTGGAGCTGCTGGAGAGGCCAGGGGAGGCTCCAGGATGAGCACAGGGATGGAGGGACAGGACACAGGGAATGGATCCCACTGCCCCAGGGCAGGGATAAATGGGAGATTGGGAAGGAATTCCTCCCTGTGAGGATGGGGAGGGGCTGGGGCAGAATTCCCAGATTTGCTGGGGCTGCCCCTGGATCCCTGGCAGTGCCCAAGGCCAGGCTGGAGCAGCCTGGGACAGTGGGAGCTGTCCCTGCCCATGGAATGGGATGGAATCTTGGATGCTCCAAAAAAACTGCAGAGGGGATCAGTCACAGCTTGGACTGAATGACCCTGGAAAGCTTTTCCAGCCTCAGGAATCCTGGGACTCCCCACTGGAAGTCACTCCATTTTATCCAAATTACACTTTTCCACACCCTATTTAGAGCAAGAAGCATTTTCTCCCAAACTTCCCCCGGAGCCAGGTGAGGGAGGTGGGAATGTCTCTGCTCTGCTCCTGATTGGAAATGCAAAATTAGGGATTTATTCAGGTTGTATGAGCCATTGGTACCAGTCCTCATTAATCTTCCTGAAAGATTACAGAACTCTGGCTCGAAAGTCACAATAACAGAATTATTAGGGAGCTTCCAAAGGGGAATTGGTCTTATCAAAGAAAGGGGTGTGAAATATTATCTGAATTGTTTTCCTGCACAGAAATTCCCTGATAAGCAGCATATCTCCCTCAGAAATGCCATTTAATGGTGATCATTGAATTCTCTTCATTATGTCCCTGTTACAATGGTCTGCATTCAGGTTCACATTCAGATTTGGCTAATCCTAAAATAAAATAACCAAGCATGAAAAATCAGATTTCAGCCTTTGTCTCCTGGGAATATTAATGAGGGGAAGATTCCCTGGCTTTGCTGCAAATCCTGGGAGGTGACTTGGGATTTGAACACCTTGAGATCTGGGAAAGGTGAAGAAAAGAGTAAAGTAAAATTGAAAAATTATTTCTACCAAGTATCAGTTTTGAATGCCCAGAACTTCCACCTTTGGGATAAAAAGGCAAATCTTTATATTTTCTTATAAGATATTAATTGATTCTAAAGGTTATTATTTGCCTTGCCTTGAAATTCCCAATTTCCTTCCTTGAAATTCTTTCCTAAAGGAGATTTTCTGAGGAAATATTTTTTGGATTATCCCAGATGATGATGACTGCAATTCCAAAGACATTTCAGTGAGAGCAAAAGCAGTTTTTGAGCTTGGTTTGATTATCAAAAATCCATGTCCTGTTCTCCCTACAGACAATTCTTGCATAACCTCAAGGAAAACCTCAGATTCTTTTTAGAGGAGTGACAGAATTCCAGTGATTTGTTGCACATTAGTGGCACATGTCGAAAATTAATCATTCTGCTGTTAATTGCTAGAAATTCCAATCACTCTGACAGCTCAGCCTGCAGACATTTCAGCAGGAGAGAATCCCAATAAACAAGAGACGTTTCTTTGGGAAGTGGGCTGGCTGGAAATCAGGGAATTTACATTTCTGCTGGGATCTTTGATGTGTCGCAGCTTTTCTGTGAAGTAATCCTTTAGTTTAAGAGATTATCTGCTGTGAAATTTGGGATGAAATGGGCTTTATTTGCTGCTTTATGGAGCAATGGCTGGAAGTGCTCTCCAAAGGAGCAGCAGAGAAAACATCATTTACCTGCTGAAGGCACCACGGGAACAAATTGGGATTTGAGCAGGAACAACAAAACTCCTGTCAAGTGTGGGTTTCTTCCTCACAGGATCCTAGAGAAGCTCTAATGACTTTCCACAGGTTTCCATCCCAATCCAGCTGCATTATTGCTGACAATTATCAGTTTAGCAGGATTGCAGCAGGAGAAGTGGGAGCATCCTGCTGAGCTGGCAGGGCGGCAGTGCCAGGGAGGGCAAAGGGAACCACGAACTGCAGCCAGGACAGGGAACTTTACAGGAAAGTGCCAATGGTGACCCACAGTGAGAGCTGAACCCCTGGCACAGCTGTGGAATCACAGAATCCTGGAATTGTTCAGCTTGGGGAAGGTCTTTTGGATCAGGCAGTGCAGCTGTCAGCCAGCAGCCCTGGCTGTGTCCCCAAGTGCCACATCCACACATTCCTAAAACACCTGCAGGGATGGGCACCCCAAAGCTCCCTGGGCAGCCCCTGCCAAGGCCTGAGCCCCCTTTCCATGGGGAAATTCCTGCTGCTGTCCAAGCTGAGCCTCCCCTGGCCCAGCCTGGGGCTGTTCCCTCTCCTCCTGTCCCTGTTCCCTGGGATAAAATCCCAAATCCCCCCCAGCTGTCCCCTCCTGGCAGGGAGTTGTGCAGAGCCACAAGGTCCCCCCCGATCCCCCTTTTCTCCAGGCTGAGCCCCTCTCCCACCTCCCTCAGGAATCCTCCAGCCCCCTCCCAGCCCCATTCCCTTCCCTGGACACCCTCCAGCCCCTCAGGGTCTCTCCTGTCCTGAGGGATGAGGGAGCTTTCCCTTCCTCCCAGTCCCTGCTGCCCCTCTCCCATGGGCTGGGACGTTCCCACTGGATCCAGGTGTTACTGAAGTTCCAAACTGGGGATGAAGTTCATTTCTGTATTTCCCAAACCTCTGGAGTGCACACAGCAAACTGCCTGGGAAATGTGTGGCTCCCTCAGCATGGGAAATGCTCCCACCCACTCACAGAACCTTTTCCTTTCTGACCAAAACGGAGTTTTAAACCATTAAAAATTCCAGTTCTGACCCCACGCCAGGTTTTCTGCCAAGCTCCACCACTCCAGCTGCACCTTGAGAGAGTTTCCATCCCACAAGGTCCCCATTCCTGTGGGTATTCCCAGTATTTCCCAGCTTTCATTTACCTTCTTTAGCCTTCTCTGCTCTTTCAGTTATTCCCCAGCAATAAATTCTCACCTGGGCCATCCTCTCCTTCCTTTCTCATCCCAGTGCTCCTTAATTCCCTCCCTCCACACATCCCCTTCCCGTTCCAAGCACAGCTGCACCCCCAGACCCCTCCTCTGGCTCACACCCTCTTCCCTCAGCTCCCCAAACTCCCCACACCTGGCTTTGAAGTTCTGCACCACCACAATTATTTCCAATCCCCAGCCTTCCTTTCTGTCCCATGGAGTTATCCTTGTGGATATCCTTCCCACTCAGGAGAGAGATTCCAGGATTTTATTGCACAAACCCAGCTCCCCTTTCTAACAACAAAGTAACAATTAAGAATTAAATATTGAATATTGAGCAGTTTGTGGCTGTGAACTCCTCATCCAAACCCAGTTACCAGCTGGGGCTGGTCTCTCTCCTGAGGCTGCACACAGAGCTCACTCCAAATTTCCAGCTGGAACACTCCAGAGTCAGGGGTAAAGGAGCAGGAAAATGGCAAGGATGGCCAAGGACACCATGGAAAAGAAGGATGCTGGGATGGTTGGAGAATCACGGATCAGTGAGGTTGGAAAGTCCCTCCAGGAGCATCGAGTCCAAGCTGAGCCCAGTCCCCACCTTGTCACCAAGTGCCACCTCCAGGGCTGGGCACTCCAGCCCCTTCCAAAGCCTGGCCACCCTTCCCACGAGGAAATCCATCAGCAGAGGGCTCTAGAACTACACTCTCCCAAGTATCCTGCTCCATGATTAATCTGTCCCAGTTTTTTTTTAGGCAATTAACATGCTGTTCTTCTGGTACAAATGTTCTGTAAAAAAACCCTCTCACAGCTGAGCTGTCAAACACTGAAATTCAGTGCTTTGGAATGTCAGGTTTTTAACAAAGTCCCGCAGTTTGGAAAGTATAATCAGAACTTTAATGCCCAATTATGCAATCTTAGCAATGACTTTCTCAAGAGAATTTTATCCCTCGCGTTGTAAACTGGGATCAGCCACCAGAACTGAACCAAAATTGTTCCTCTCTGGGAATAAAAGGGCTGGATTCCCAAGGGAAGGCCAGGGCAGAGCTTTGGGAATTGCAGGTGTGGATAGAACAGCTCTGGAAGACTTTGGCACATCCTTTTCATTCAGCCACAAGGATTTGCCCCGGGATTTTTTTTTTTTCCTATTTCCCTTGTTTATCCTGAGCATTCCAACAAAACACAGGGACTTCCCTTGTCTCAGCTCGTTTAGTTTAGGCTGAGACTCCTCCCCAGAGCAATCCCAACAAGTGCTGGATATCCAGAGCCACAGCCTGGAGCAAGATTCAAAAAGCATGGACAAAAGCCTTGGATAAATTTACCATCCACCCACCTGCTGGATTCAGCCTGAGCTGGGTACAGGCACTGAGAGCCTCTGGGCTTTTGCTTTTTGGCAGCAACTTATAAATAACCCCCAAACTTCCATTTACAAACCTGCTCTGGTGACTCCAGGAAAGGAGTTCAAGCCTGGCCCGAGGGCATGGAGCTGTAATCCAGAGGGAGGGGAAATAGGGAATTTCCCATCCTGGACAGAATGAGGATTTTATGGACATTTTCTGTAGCAGATATCAAATATTGAATTGTCTGGACAACTAAAACCCAAAGCAAAGCCACCAATCATCCAAATAAAGCTGGAAGGTCCTGCCCAGATCTGCCTGGAATTACAGCCATAATATTCCCAGCAATACTTGCAATGTTGTTGCCATCTCCTCCAAATCCCAGCTTACAAAACTCAAGTTAATTCTGACAGGAACTGCCAATGTTCAAATTTCACCTGTTCCAGAGTAAAACCCTCAAACAGGTGCATTTTATAAGGATTTAACTCGTTTTTTTGGACTGCACCAATCTCATATTTCCCAGATCCTTTCCCAGAACCCAAACTGAGCAATCCCTGTTTGTCATTCCCACAGAGCAAGCAGAGGAATCGAGGCTTTTTCTGAAGCTTTTCTAAATTCATCTGCACAGCCCATCATTCCTTCAGTTTATTTCCATTTAAATTATCCCAGCCACCTTTCTACTGATAATGAAGGAAAAAAAATGTGGATCAATGTCCCCACAGCAGCACAAGGTCCCCAATTCCTCCCCCAGTGCTCCCTGGCATTTGACAATTTTCTCTGGCTGTGGCCAAAACACTTTCTTTATTCTTAGTTATATTATTTGTATTTATTTTTTCTATTTTATGCTTGTTTCTATTGAAATATTTCTAACAGAAAGATTGGTAATTTAGCAGTTTTGAGGCACTTTGTCCTTTTCAGTCCATGTGGATTCTCTTTGGGAGACCTGGAGGAAGCATTGGCTCCTGTGGGATGTGGATGTCACCTCCAAAAAACAAAAAAACCCAACTCCAAAGGACTGAATTATGTCCTTTAAAGTCCTCAGAGCTGGGTGACTACAGAACAACAAAGAATTCGCTGATTTACTACAGGTACTGAGCTTTCACAACCTGGAGATGATTCTGTTAATATTTAATTAAACACATCCCCTTCTCTGAGTTCTCCAACACTCAATAATAAAAACTCAATCCCTCCACGGCCTAAAAAAGACAAACTCCACCCTGTCAGGACTTCATTTAAGAGAAAGTAAAGGATTTTGCTCAAAACAGAATTATTTTACAGCCATCCATCGACTGGGCAGTCAGGATCCATGACTGGAATGTGGCTGCTCCATCCCTGGAAGTGTCCAAGGCCAGGCTGGATGGAGCTTGGAGCACCCTGGGATGGTGGAATGGGGTGGGATTTAAAATCCCTCCAGCCCAAAGCATTCCAGGATTTTGGGGTTGAGCTGTGAGTGCTGCAGGGATTTCAATCCCCAGAATTCCCAGCCTCTGACAGTTTTCCAGTGTTGTCACCCGAGGGAGGCACTTGCAGAAAACTCTTCTGCAGGAGCCACTGCAAAAAGCAGGAAAAAGTATCCAGAAGCTCCTCTCAGCTTCCCAGGCTCAGCTTTGTGGTGAGATTCACTGATTTCAAGGCAGAAAACTGCAAACCGAGAAAGAAAATTAAAAAAAGAATCTCACTGGGCTCAGCATCAGCTGCCTAGGGGGAAAAAATATACAGGGATCAGAAAATGAGGACAGGGATCAGAAAAAGAGGGAGAATAAGATCAGGGCTCTGGCCACTGTTTGAGTGGAGGGAAAATAAAGAGAATTTGGGGTGGGACATGAAGGAATCAAAAAGGGGATGAAAAATCGGAAAAGAGAATGTGTGGGAACAGAGAGAGGTGGGATAGGGCTGGAAAAAAAGCTGGACAGCAGCTGAGGAGGGAGCACTCAGTCCATGCAGACAGAAAAGACTGGGAATGCAGCACAGGAGTTCAGGGACAGCTCAGGGTGCAGCAGTGACCCCCAGAGCTCCCATCCCTCCCCAGAGGTGATCCCAGCTCCCTTGGATCCATCTGGAGCAGGACTGCCCCCAGCCCAGCCCTGATGGCAGCAGGAGCTGCACAGGAACATCTGAACCTCAGCCTCAACCAGGGAAAAACATTTGGAACAGCTTGGAGTGGATCCCATTCCTCCCTCCCACCCAGGAAAACAGATGGCATCAGGAAGATGAACAACATCCCGATGCTCCACGGGGCTGTTCCCAGGGAATCAAACCAGGGAGCACCAGAGCAGGGCATGGAAAAGGAATTTTCTGGGGAATTCAGAGGCCCCAGCACGAGTCCCAACCACCTGAGCCCTCACCTGAGCCCTCCCAGCCCCGGGGCTCCTGCTCCTGCCTGCTCCTCCTGGAATGGGCTTGGAGGTCTCCACTCCCTCGGAGCCCCGTGCTGTTAATGACTGGCCTGGGTTCAGCCAGAGGATTTTTATTTATTTATCTATTTATTTATTCCTCCTTCTCCTTTGCCAACGGGCTCATTTATGGGGATGGGCTGCAGGGAATGGAGACAAGTCCTGCCAAATGTGGGAATTCAGAGGGAGCACTAAAAACTCTCACCAAGTCACCAGGACCAGGGGCAGCCTCGTAGGATTTTTCCTCTCTGGCTGTGTGAGGTATGAGCAAAGCAAATGTTCCAAAATCCCGAATTATTTCAATGGGAATTCGGGGGGTTTGGCCCTAAGGAAAAGGGGAAAAGAGCAATAAAGTGAGGCAGGAAAGGGCTTCTCTGACAGCAAAGTGTTGTCACCCCATTTGAGAGCTCGACCCTCTCCAGCAGGAAAAGCCAAGGGAAAAGGCACAAGGAGCAGCACTGGGAATTCTGACTAAAAATCAGGAAAAAAAATCTCATTTTCCAGCAGCTGATAGCAGAGTGTGAGGAAGCTGAGACCCTCTGCAGGATGAGCATCAAGGGCTGGGTTTTAAAAAGAGCTGGAGCTCCTCCCCACCTTCCCAGGGATCTGGGTTATCCACAGGTTTCCTTCTCCACTGGAAATAGATTTAAGGAAGGGCAGAGTTCACACCCAGCTCTCCTTTCCATCCTTTCTTCACAGCAAGTTTCCCTGGAGTAAAAACATTCCCCATCTCCCAAAAGGTGCAAAAAATATCCCCATTCTTCTGCTCAGCACAAATGGAACAGAAAGACAGCAGCAACCATAGTTACAGAGGCTTTTAGAATACTGAAGCTATAAAAAGAGATAAAAACTGTATTTTAACCAGCTTGTTCCCTGCTCAGAAATCTGACAACTTCCACCCTTCAAGGTTTGCTTGGTTTAAACCCCATTTTTTTATATTTATTTACAGCACATTCTGCAGCTCTCTCCTCAATCTCCAAATTCAAGTTTGAAACAAAGAAAGGAAGAAATAAATTACAGCTCTGTGCATATTTTATATTTGTTGCCTTCCTAGCTGTGAAATTCAGTGCTGTTGTTATGAAATTTAATCCCATTAGTGACAAAATTCGTGGTTCAGAGGCTCCCAGGTTTCATCCTGCTCAACCAGCAGGTGAATTATTTTAAGGAAATACTTTTGGATTCCAACTGTTGGTTATTGACAGCTGCCAAGGCCAGGCTGGAAGTGCTTTTGCTTGAAAACTTTTTAAACTGCAGAAATCTTCTGAAAAGGGGGAATGTGTTTGATGGAACGCTGAGCTCACTCAGCCAGAAAGAAATTAATTCAGTAAAATTCAAATAAAATTCAAAATGAGACAGAATGTTTCACTTAAATTATTTTTGATCCAAGTCATTTCCAGCACATTTCTCCTGGCTTAATCCTCTCCAATCATGGATTAGTCCCATATTCAGGCAGAAATCAACAATAAAATCCCACAGGTTCTTTTCTTTGATCATCTCCCAGCTCTACTGACCCCATCCAGGTCTAAATATTCTGTGTATCCCAGGAATGACCCCAAGGAAGCTCCTCAGAGCTGGCACGGGCATTAAGAGGAAGTACAAGAATGTTAATTCAAATATTCCAAAATTTTTAGCCTTTTTCTACAAATTTCTGCTCATCCACTCGGCCTTAATAATTTCTTTTCCAACAAAAAACAAAGGGAAAGTTTGCAGCTGTGCCTGCAGATAAATTGGAGAGAGGTTCCTTGTTTCCCTGGCTCCATCCTGATGTTCAAAGCCTCGGGATCCCTGCTGGGCCTCCGGGGTCTCCCTCAAACCCTAAAATCCCATTCCAAGGGTTCCATGACCCCATTCCAGCCCAGGCAAAGCACAGCCCAAGGGGCTGGGAGGGAAAAGATATCCCAGGAATGCCCTGCTGGGTTTATTCCCAGTTCAGCAGTTCCCTCTCTGACCCCTCAGCTCTTTGGAAGGTGAAATTCCTGAATTATTTACACCGGACAAGCTGGCAATTTACTGGGAATAGAGGAGGGGAAAGGATTTGGGGAGAGACAACAGGAAAACAATTTCACAGCCACGTGCAGGAATTACTCTGTGTCAGTTCTGTGTCTGTGAGGATGGAGGGAAATATTCCAGTGGAAAGTGGGGAGCAGGCCCTGGAAAATGGAATTTCACTCCGAGCTCCTCGCCCTCAGCGTTTTAAGCCGTGTTTATCCCCATGGAAGGAAACCCTGTGCCTGGGGGTGATGGGAACAGCTCTCCCGGAATCCTGGAATGGTTTGGGATGGAAGGGATCCCAAACTCACCTTCCACCACCCCAGGGTGCTCCCAGCCCCATCCAGCCTGGCCTTGGGCATCCCCTGAGCAGAGCTGTGATGGAATTTAATCCATGGAGACTCTGGGTGTTGGAATTAGAGCTGCCAAGGCCAAGTCAGGACTATTAAATTTTAATTTCTGGTGAGTTGCACTGAGTCAAAAATACAAATAAACAGAGAGAGAGAGAGGCTGGAGCCTGGGATGAGGTGGGAGCTGCTGAACCAGGGCTGCGAGGTGTGGGAGCATCCACTGGGAACAGACGGAATTCTGAGGGAAGGATTTCACTTTGTCACTTCCCAGGAGAGCAGAAAAGCGATTATTTAGATGACAAAGAACCTGTCTTCTGGATTTAGAAGATGATTATAGGAGATGTCAGTCTGCCAGAGAAAGAAGTTCCTCCTGGTTCAGAACGAGTTTTGTTCTTGACATTTTCCTGAGTTAATTTTTTTGCTTTTAGGGAATTTTTCTTAAGAGGAGCCATCAGTTCACAGACACAAAGGCAAAACCTGGGAGCTCTGCAAGGGCTGCAGTGAGGCACAAAAGTGTTCTTAAGGCCAGCTTGGACAGGGATTGGAGTGGAAGGTGCAGGGGTAGAGCTGGATGGGCTTTATGGTCCCTTCCATCCCAAGCCATTCCATGATTCCACGATTTTCCTGTGCTTCCCTTGTGTTTTCACAAAGGGCACCAAATATTTTTCCTGGTTCATGGCCATGGGCAGCAGCCCAGCTGCATCCCCCAGATTTCTTGCCTTGGCACACGAGGAGTTGCTCCAGTGCTTTCCAAGGGATGTTGATGCACCTATAAAATAATCTGGCCTGGTTTTTAATCCTAGAAAAACCATGGCAGCCTGGCACAATCCAGGACTTTGTGAGACTGGGATTTTATCAGAGATCAGGGGGGAGGCAAACTGAATATTCCCCTCCTTCTCCTCCAGTTCTGAAATATTCCAGTACCAAATCCAAACCGGCCCAGCTGCCCCTCAGAGTGCAGATTCTGCCCTTTCCAAATGGGAATGTCAGGCTGTGCTGTGACTAAAAATGAGTCACAGCCAAAATCCCAGCCCTGAGCACTCCAGTGAATGAAACCAGGGCTGGAGTTTGGCACGGAAAGGTCTCCTTGCAGGAGCACACAAACAGCTCCTCCTAAAAATCCACCTCCATACTAATGTACAGCAGCCAAACACTGGCATTGCAAATCATCTCCCCCTCGTTTTTAGCCAGGTTTAATTGCTTTGCTCTCCTTAATTGTATAATTTGGTAGCTCCCAGCTTTTCCATGTGCCTCGGGAGGTGAGGCCTTGGAGAGCTGGGCCCAGTTCCAGGCTCCCAGTACAACACAGGCCTGGAATAAACCCAGGAAGGGCCAAAACTGGCACAGCACGGGTGGAATTCCACCTGAACCCAGCAAAATTCTCCCTCAGCGTGGCTCTAGTGGAGCTCAGGTTATCCCAGGAGATTGTGGAGGCTCCATCCATGGAGAAACCCACACCCAGCTGGGCACGGGCCTGGCCAACCTGCTCCAGGTGATTGCAGAAGGTCTGGCCAACCTCAGCTGCTTGGGAATTCTACCGCTCTGTGGTTTTTGTCATCTTTACAACATGGTCTAGGCGAATTTCCTACATATTCCTTGTGAATTTCCAATTATTTTTGTGAATTTCCCACACGTTCCCTGTGAATTTCCAACATTTTCTGTGAATTTCTCACACGTTCCATGTGAATTTCCAAAATTTTCTGTGAATTTCACACGTTCCATGTGAATTTCCAAAATTTTATGTGAATTTCTCACACGTGCCCTGTGAATTTCCAAAATTTTATGTGAATTGCTCACACGTTCCATGTGAATTTCCAAAGTTTTATGTGAATTTCCCACATGTTCCATGTGAATAATTTCCCACATATTCCATGTGAATTTCCAATGTTTTGCCTGAATTTCCAATATATTCCATGTGAATAATTTCCCACACATTCCATGTGAATTTTCCAGATGTTTTATGTGAATTTCCCACATGTTCCACGTGAATTTCCAGCCTCAAGGGATGCAGATTCCCTGTCATCCATAAAGGCACTGAAATGAGAAGTCACACAAACCCAGAGCCTCTCCCAAGGAAAAGGAAAGAAAGATGAATCCAAAGCTCCCATCCCAGCAGGCCCCAGTTTGGGCCATTCCCTAGGAAAGGGAAAAAAGGAAATAAAAACTTCTCATAATGGACTTGGAACAAATATCCCAACAACAAAACCTGCTGTACTTCTACATTAAACAGGGATGTGGATGGATCTGTGCTCCCCAAACACAAAAATAAGCCCAAATTAAGCACTAATTAGTCCCTCAGATGCCATTAAGCGTGGTGAAAGTCACCACACACAACATTTGATCCATCCCTGCTCAAAACCTTTTTGTTTTAACGCTTCCCAGGCTTCGTTTGAGGCCACGAACCCCAGAACTGCTGTTTCCAACCACAATTTCTGCATTTTGGGAGCAGCACCAGAACAGAGCCTTTGTCTAGGCCTGGCTTTAGTTGATTTTCTGTTGTTCCAGTTGTAAGGGAGCCCAGCACGACGTGGCTGAGCCTTCCAAGGCAGGGAGAAAAATGAAATACTCAGTGAACTAATTAGAGGAGCAGATGTTTCTAACACCCATGTGTGAGACTGTGATAACGTTTCTACACTAATGAGAGCAGCCCTTCCTCCCTTTTACTCCCAAGGTATCCCTTCTTTTCTGATTCAAACTGTCAGGATGTTTCATGAGAACGAAACAGGAGGAATTCTGACCAGAAAAAAGATGCAGCGATTTGTGCTGTTTAGGAAGGAAACGAAATAAAGACAATATTTTGATTTTGAGATCAATGCCACCCATGTGTCATGTCAAATAATCTCAGATGTTATTGGGAACTTCTAGTGACAAGTAATAGGCTAATTAGAGCAAAACTCAATCTATTTCACAGAAAAAGAAATGAAACTCAATTCTGACATTTCCCAATGATCTTAGTTTTGTAATTTGCTGTTCAACCTCAGATTTTGACAAGTTCAGGAATTTTTTACATATTGTGTGTGCAGTTCTACTCCCTTTAAAACAAACTGGGAGATGCTGCTCAGGAAGTCCCAGATCCTGACAATTCTGAGCCAGTAAAGGTGGGGTTCATTAGGTCCCTTCTCTGTGCTGGAAATGCTTTTACTCCTGGATTTTGTGCCTGTTGATCCAAAGGCAAAGAGCTGAAATCATGGAACACACTCCAGAAAAAAAGGGATGAGCATTCCTAAACAGCCCTGGCTGATTTGCTAATCTCCAACACCTGCACATGAATTCCTGGGATGGCAAATCCTTCTGGATCCAGGAGGATTTTCTTTCGTGCCTCCACAAAATCCAGAACAAAGGAGTTGGAAGGCAAAGCAGGATCTTCCTGGAGAGGTGAAGTCAAGGGATGGAGCAAAGCAGGAGGTGAGGTCCTCTGCTTTTCCCACGGCCAGAGGGGCAGGGATGGATGGGATTTTGGGAAGGAATTGTTCCCTGGGAGGGTTTGAGGCCCTGGGCTGGAATTCCCAGCTTTGCTGTGGCTGTACCTGGATCCCTGGCAGTGCCAAAGGCCAGGTTGGGCACTGGGGTTTGGAGCAGCCCGGGACAGTGGGAGCTGTCCCTGGGGTGGCACTGGATGATTTTTAAGGTCCCTCCCAACCCCAACCATTCCATGATTAGGAAAACAGAAAACCTGGCAAAACAAAGCTCAAAAAAGCTCAAAAAAAAGCCCCCTCAGGTTTTGACTGATACAACCTCCCCCCCCAGCACAGTGATTTTATTTCTAAGGAAAAAAGTTTCTTCTCAGCACCTGAGGCTCTGGAAAGGTTCTTCCCACACCGGTACCTGCTGCTGAGTGATCATTTTGTCCCTTCCTAATTGGCTTTGGAACAAACAAACTCATCTGCTCCCTCTCCAAATGCCACAATAACAACCCCACAAACAAACCCGGTGACAGATGCGGATCCTGCTCATTGTTTGCCTGCATTTTAATTAACTGCAGCCCAACCTTCTCCCGCAGATTTACAGCCCAATAAACAAGACAAAAGCTTCCTCTCGGAGACGGGAACACTTCAATGAACGGCAAGGTTTCATTAACAATTCCAAGCTGATCCCGGCCACGAGCGACCTTGGGATTTCCCTCTCATCTCCCGAGCAGCCTCGGGATAAATGAGCTGTTAAATGATAATTGTTGGGTGGTCAGACCCTGCTGTCAAAGTGCAGCTCCGCAAGAATTCACTGCGGCAGCTCTGCTCTGCAGAACCCAGAGTGACATTCGAGTGACACTGGGATTCCGAGTGAACGGGGGGAGCTCTGGAGAGCTCTTGGAACACCGCTGTCAGCACAGGGGATTCATTCCCACCATTCCCCACCGTTCCCTCCTTTTCGTCGGGGGTGAGAACCCGGGCAGTGCTGCTGAGCACCCGCCAGGATCACAAAGGCATCAGCCCTGAATCCCTGGATAGGACAATTTCCTAGGGAAAAACTGGGAATATCTCCCGGGACAGCATTCCCAGAGCTCCCATCTCTAGGTAGTGACCGTTGGGATGCACAAAGGGCTCTCGCGGAGCCGGTTAAAAAAAAAAAAAAAAAAAAAAGGAATAAATTTTAATTAAGCGCAGTTAAAAAGGGCCCGATTTAAAGCAAGTAGGTCAGCACCTGCTTTGAAAAGGCTGCTCTGAATGGAGTCACTGCAGCAGAGCTGGGAGCTTTTCATTTGCACTTTCTACCCTGAGCTCAGGCCCAGCCTCAGCAGTTCCCTTGAAAATGCAGGAAGCAAAGGAAAAGAACCCAAAATTGACAAAAAAGAAGGGCTGCAGTGTGGCTTCAAAAATGGGAGCTTTGTGCTGTCCCTGAGCCAACCCAGTCGTGCCCGTTAGGAAAGGTTGATAATAATAAATAAGAATTTATTTGACAGCAGGTGAGTTCTGCTGTCTCAACACCACAGACACAATGGGGAGTTCTTACAGCAAATATTTCATAGAATCCCAGAATTCCAGACTGGTTTTGGTTGGGAGAGACCCTAAAACTCATCCAGTGCCATGGGCAGGGACACCTCCCACTGTCCCAGGCTGCTCCAGCCTGGCCTTGGGCACTGCCAGGGATCCAGGGGCAGCCACAGCAAATCTGGGAATTCTACTCCAGCCCCTCAGCCAGGAATTCCTTCCCAATATCCCATCCATCCCTGTCCCCTGGCAGTGGGAAACCGTTCCCCTTTACCCATCTGAAGCCAAAAGACAAATTTCATTGATTTCCTTTTAGTGCTGCTACAGAAATCCAGCAATGAAACCCCTGCCCACCCCTAAATTTGTCAATGCCACGAATTCGGGTGGAACAGAATGCCAGAGGGAGAGGGGGAAGGAGTCAGTGTGCATCTGATGAGAAGTTCTCCAGTCATTTATTTTTAGGAACTCTCTCCCTATTCTTCACCACAAATCAGTATGAGCACCAGCACAACGTCAGAGAAATGCCAAGCACCAACTTCCATCCCTTCCCTCTGAGGGGGAGCAGGTAGGAAAAGCAGATCAGGGAGCCCAGGACAGAAAAGCAGATTTCCTTTGCCCATCCCATGGGAGTGATGCCTCAAGTTTTAAGTCTTTTCTTTCCTGTTCTGCTTTAGCTCCACATTCAGTGTCACTGAGCTCTCTTCCCAGGGCACTCAGACACAACAATTCTCTCCAGCCCAAGATCCAAGGCCAATCCTTCCCAACCTCAGCCCCAAAAGCACCAACAACGGCAAAAAGAGGAGGCCAAGCCAGGAGGGTGGAACTTCATCATCCCAAGGGATTCACTGGGCACTTCCCCTCAATCTGCAAATGGAGCAGAACTGATCAAAGTGTGGAACCCCGTGGGCAAAGGCCCTTTCTGTGCCCATCCTGAGGCCCATCCTGGCAGGGGCTGCAGCCGGGCTCTGCCATTGCCAGGGTGGGGCCTTGGGAGGCCTTGCAAGAAATAAATCAATCCCTGCTTTATTCCTCTCCTTGTGGCTGCTCCAGCTGACTCTGAGCAGGAGCAGCAGCAGTTCCCATCCCTGTGCCCATCCCTGCCCTGCTGGGAGCTCTGGTCCCTGTCACAGCAGATCTCAGGGGCCCTGTGGGGGTGACAGCCCTGGCACAGCCCAGCAGCTCCTGGGGACCCTGGATCCCCCGGGATCCCCCGGGAAGGGAGGGAGAGGAGGATTCCTCCCAGCCACAGCAGCTCCAACACTTCTCCTCCTGCTCTCTCCAGCAGCTG
The DNA here is from genome assembly GCA_013400775.1 of Chaetops frenatus. NCBI lineage: Eukaryota > Metazoa > Chordata > Aves > Passeriformes > Picathartidae > Chaetops > Chaetops frenatus. The sequence continues at coordinate 135,278 of VZTR01009625.1, forward strand.
TCAGGGAGTGTCCCAAGGTTTACACATTAAAACCGAGGGATGGAACAGGCAGTGCCCCTCAGCTGGAAATAAAACAGGGCAGGAGTAAAAAAAAAAAAAAAATCACTGGGCTGGCTTCAGGATGAACAGGAAACCCCCAAGTTGGGCTTGGAGAAACAGCTGGAAGCCCCTAAAATTCCCCAGCCATGGAGTTTTTAAGTAAGAACAATATTTTGCCAAAAGTACAGCTCGGCACACAAACATTTTCCTGCAGGACTTTTGCTTCCCGAGTGGGAGGTGGCAAAGTTTGCAATCAAGCTGCAGAAAATCCATTTTAACCTTTCTAGGACAGAACACCCAAACCCCCTCCTCATGCAAAGGTTCTGTGTCCTCCCCCAGCCTCTAAATTCAGCCTCTGCCTCAGATGGCTCTGGAGTGGCTCCACTTCTGGGGCAGTCTGGAAGGAATTCTGCAGCCTTTCTTCCACGCCAGGAGAGAGGAAAAAAAGAAAGAACCCCCAGAATCTCCTTTGGAACCGAAATTCCCGTTGGCTCAGCTGTAGTTTCCAGGCAACCAAACCTCTCCTCCGAAGGGGCACGTTCAGGCTGTGCCTCCTGCACCTTCCCCGGAGAAAGGCAGAGGATTCTGCCAGGAGTGGCCACAACCACGCGGGGAAAAACAGGAATGTGGGACTGAGACAGCACCACAAACAGCGTGGCCCCCTGAAAATGCAGCTGGACCCGAGAGAAAAAGGGAGAAACCTCCCCAAACTGAGCTCGCTGGACCATAAATTCTGTCTATTTGTTGTCTGGCACGATTTAACCTCAGCTCCTGGCAGCTGCCGGAGCCAGGCAGCACCAGGCACCCGGAGCCCTGCTCAGACATCACCCAGGACAGGGCAGTGCCTCAGAGCAGCCACAGGAAAAGCCCCGGGCAGCAATGGTTTTATTCAGAATGACAGAAAAAGCCGGCAAGGGAAGCAGAGCTATCTAAAAGCCCTGCCTGCATTATCCCCCAGAACAGTGGGGCTTTGTGCAGCACCCCCGGGGCAAAAACGCTCTCAGAAAGGCTTTTAAATAATATTTCTAGGGCCGGGGACAATCGTGTTTGAAAGCATTGGAAAATCAGCCCCGGAGCTCAGGGCTGGGCTGTGCTGGCTTTGTGCTCCTCAGTGTCCCAAAAATCGCCTTCCAAAGGGGTGGGGATCGGCACAGCTGAGGGAACGAGTGCCCGAAATGAGGCGGTTTTAGGCATTTCTGGGAGCTCAGCGAGACCCAGGCCTTTAATGGGCAGCTTGATGTGAGCCAGGAGCGCTCTGGAAATCAGGGTGAGCGAGAAATGAAATCCACCAAGGGTGCAAAAGATCCGTGCACGACACAATCCGGAATTCTCCCTCATCGGTGTGGGAAGAGGGGCAATTTAACTTCGGAATTATTCACTGCCACATCTCCCTGTTCTGCACCAGATCCCAGGATGTTCAGAGCTCCCCTAACAACACCTGAAAACAAAAAGGGATTTTTTTCCTCGGTCCTCAGCTGTAAAAACTCCAGACTTCAAAAAAAACCCCAACACAAATCAAAACAAAACAAATTATCCAGAAGCCTGGGAAGGAAAAAAAAAAAAAAAAAATCAATGAAATGCTTCATGCAGCCAATTTATAAACAATTAAAAGTGTGTGAATATCCTGGAAATTATTCAGCCTGCCTAATTCAGGATATTTCTGCTGTTGTGTCTGTGAAACAGAGAGGAATGGATGCAGCAGCGGGAATTCAGCCTCACACCAGTAACCCCCAGTTCTGGGGGAACAGCAGAGCACTTCCAGCTTTTCCTGAAGTTTTTGTGAGGAAAGGGATAAAAAAAAAAAAAAGCAAACAGCACAATCCATTTGTCCACTAAAGATGGGATAAATGATTGAGGAGTTCTTGCTGCATGTAGCAGCTGTATTTAAACATAAAATCCTGAATTCTGGCTATAAATATCCCTCAACATGATCCAAGGAATATTTATTCCCTTTTTTTTTAATCCCTCTTACCCAGCACCTTCAGTCAGCACCTCATTAACCCATAAGGGACTTCACTGATTTTCACTTAAAAACTTATTAAGGCCACAATTACTGAGGTGAAATCCATCCCAAATGCCCCTTTGGAGAATTTAATTCCAACAGCATCCTAAGGAAAGCTTCCCCCCCCTCAGAACACCAAACACCTGCGGGCACATCCAGCCTGCAGCCCTGGAATTTCACCCTCCACTCCTCACAAGGAGCACGGGTTTTGTTGGAAAAAACATTCCAGAGGGCCAAAGGCAAAGCATTTCCTTGCCAGGAGGGACTTTTGAATTCCTAACCCTGCCTGGGAGATCGCTGGGATGAGCTCAGGGGCAGGGATGGCCCCAGGCTGCGCATTCCCGGCGGTTCCCGAGGCACTCAGGGAATGTTTTGTGCCCCAAAGCCGTGGATGGATGAGCAGCTCAGGGGGGATTCACTGCAGAGCCCCAGGAGCTGCAGCAGATCCTCTTCTTCCATAACCAGGGATTCCTTACAGAACTCATCACTCATTATTGGGGATCTCGGGGTTCCCCCCCCACTTTTTGGATGCCTCACTCACACTTTGCAAACCCTTTCTGCTCCAGAGAGGGAGCGCAGGGAGAAATCCAAGGACAGCCTGGTGCCCATGGATGGATCCAGCATGGAACAGCCTGACCCAAAAACCTCGGGATAAAGTCACCTTTTGGGAACAAATAGCATGGAGGAGAGGGATATTCCTGCCAAATTCCCATCCTGAGCCCTGAGGATCTGCCAGGAGCTCACGCCTACACCACAAATGGCCACTCCATGTTATCCTAATTATCCATAAAACTGCCCAGACATCCCTGGAGAAGAGCCTGGATTTGCATTCATGGCCCAGGAACTGCAGCTCCCCAGTCCCAGGTGAGGATCTGGCTGCCACACATCCCACTTGGAATATTCCCATTATTTTTTCCTGCACAGTTTTGGTCTCAGCAGTGCCCTTTTCCTCTTCCCCATCCTGCCTCCCGTTCTGGAAAAGCAACTTTGGAACAGCTGCCCTCTGGAATAAAGGGCACTAAACTCTCTGTAATGTCATGGATTTCCTACTAAATCAAACACAAACTCCTGGAAAAGCAAAATCCCATTTCATTTCCAACAGGAACACAAAAAATATGGGGGGGGGG
>VZTR01009625.1:139836-153501 GCA_013400775.1 Chaetops frenatus
TATTACATAATTATAGTTATTTATTTAGAATTTTTTTTTTAATTCACCTTTTAACTGAAGAAACATTAGGAAAATATTTTATGTAACTGAGTCCCTTCAGAATTAAAAGGGGGATGTATTTATTTAATATATTAAAATATATTTTAAAATATAAAATTGATAATTTTATGTTCATTTTCATAGTAAAAATGTTATTTTGAAGTGCTGGAATTCCTTTCCTGTGCATCCTCCACATTTAACTCGGAATGACAGTAATGGGAATTACAGGAGCCCTTTTTAAGGAGCAGAATGAACCTTTTAAGTGCTTTGTTTGGTGGGTTTTAGCCCCTGGTGATAACAGCTCTCATGTCACAAAGGACATTTATATCCTACAAAACGCAGGGAAAAAAAATTGTCCCAAAAATTACTGGATTTTTTTTCCCCCATCCCCTTCCCTGATACTGATTTGCACCAACAGAAATGTTGGGAATTTCCTGGGATATAAATTCACCACCTCCTGCTTTTTACACCACTCAGGGGTATTTCCATGGGACAAACACGGGACCAATTCCAGGTGCACTTTCCCTGTCATCCCTTAAAATTCCTTTAAAAATGGCTGTGAGGGCCCACAGGCACCAGGAGAGGCTGGATTTTAGGGGTACCAGGAGAGATGGGATTTTGGATTTTAGGGGTACCAGGAAAGGCTGGATTTTAGGGGTACCAGGAGAGATTGGGATTTTAGGGATATCAGGAGAGATGGGATTTTAGGGATACCAGGAGAGGCTGGATTTTAGGGGTACCAGGAGAGGCTGGATTTTGGATTTTAGGGATACCAGGAGAGATGGGATTTTAGGGATACCAGGAGAGGCTGGATTTTAGGGGTACCAGGAGAGATTGGATTTTGGATTTTAGGGGTACCAGGAGAGGTTGGATTTTAGGGGTACCACGAGAGATGGGATTTTAGGGGTACCAGGAGATATTGGATTTTAGGGATACCAGGAGAGATGGGATTTTAGGGATACCAGGAAGAGCTGGATCTGAGGCTGAAGGAAAGTTTGGAATGTCCTTTACCTCCAGAGCCCCACGGGACACTCAGGGGCTCCCTGAGGGATATTCCTGGTTTGGAAAAGCAGGACAAGCTTGGAAATTCCATGACTCCCTGATTTTGGGGAGCACTCCCAGGCAGGGGCTGCAGGTGTGAGGATCACCTGTGCCCCTGGCAGGAGCAGGGGAAGGGAACACTCAGCTGAGTTCCCTCATGGATGGAGACACAGTCCCTGATCTGAAATCACTTCCCAGTTCCCCCTCAGCCCTGTGCAATTCCCTCTCCTCCTGCTGCTACCACGGATCCAGCACTCCCAAACCCCACAAATAACCCAGGACTTCATTAAGAAAACCCAAAGGATTGCGACTCCCTGAATATTTCAAAATCAGCAACAGAACAGGAGAAATGACAGCAAATCCAGGTGAGTTTTAGAAGCACTGGGAACTGGGAATTCAAATCAAGGTGGGTTTTGGAAGCTCTGGGAAACTGGGAATTCGATGGTTTAAATCAGAGGCGTCCAAAGGTTTGCCTTTCGCAGCCCTTCCCAGCTGGGCCTTCTGCCAAAGGCCATCCAGGAGGGAATTCCCAGCTCTCAGCTGCTCCTCACACCTCAGTGCCCAGCACAAATCCAGCACAAATCCAGCACCTGAGCATCCCAGCCCGAGCTGCTCCCTCAGGATCCCACCCCAAGCTCAGGTTACACGGGGCAGCTGCAAGAATGGTTATGGAGGCACAGCTGAACAGCAGAACTTGAAACAAATTCTGAACAGATTTAAAAAAAAAAAAACCAGAGAAATTTGCATTCTACGTTGAATTTAACCGCAATATTTATCTTTACTTGTCCAGTTATCTCCAGTGGGGATGTGGGAATAAGGGGTCCAGCCCTTGTTCCAGGGTTGGCTCCTCTTTGGGCAAAGGGATAAATAGATAATCCCTTTTTCCCCCTTTTGCTTTGCTTCCTCGAGGAACCTCTCCTCTCCTTTTTCCCAAGAAATCCCAGCAATCAGCCTCCTTTCTGTGCAAGGGACTCATTTCTCTCCTGGGCAGCCTGAGCTGGAGTTCCTCCCTCCCTCCCCTTGTTCTCAGCTGTGAGTTACAAATGCAAAGGTAAAATGAACACATTTCCCTTTCCCTGGAGCTTCCCCGAGATTCCATTCCCAGCACAGCCCTTAATTAGCAAATTGTTCCGTGCTTCAAAGCCTGTCCTGCTCCCCTCAGCACCACGAGGCTCTCAGAGCTCCAAAATGCCACCAGAGGAACCCCTAATAATAAACTCCTAATCCTTTCTCCTTCAAAGACACCTTCCATCAGGGTCAGGAAAGGAAAATCTGGAATTCAGAGGGGTTTCTGCCCTGCACCTCCAACTGCCTGAGAGGTTTCCCTGAGCAGGAGTGACTGGTGGAAGAGAGAAATCAAATTAAATTAATCCAGAGCAGTAGCTTTATATCATTTTCCTTCAGATTTTCTCCAGACAAGGCAGCAAATCCCACCCTGGGATATCAGGAACAGCTCAGCACAGTCCACGTTCACTGGGAGACTTTTCCAGAGTCCCTGAGCAGCGCTGGGGATTTCTCTGCCTTTCTTAAAATAAATTTCCTTATTCTGCAGATCTGGCTCAGGAGACAGGGAAGAGCCACCAGCAGCTGAAACAGGAATTTCCCCCAGTGCAAGGTGCACCATCAGCCCCCCCAAAGCCACTTTATTCCATAGTTATTTAATTCAGACAAACTCTATTTCCCAGCAATATTTTCCTGACAGCAAAACTGCCAAAAAAATTCCCAGCCTGGGGTGGCAGCTCCCCTTCCCTGAGTCTGGGTGAATTATTTCTCTTGTAAATAAGCAAACAGGGTGACACTGCCTGTCTAAATTTGTAACTAATGGTACTTTTCTCTTTGTTACCTTGAGATATTGTCCCTTTTCACTGCTCGGGTGTGTATCCTGATTTATGGAGTGTTAAATCATCCCTGGAAAAGCAGGGGCTGGCCTGGGGTGCTTTCCAGCACAACCAAAGCCACTCTGCCTGGGATGACACACCAGATAAGGGCAGTTTTCCACATTTTGCAGGAATTTTCCTGCTTCCCAAACAGGATTTGGGAGAGCTCAGGCCAAAGGAGGTGCCCTGTTGACCACTGCCAGGATTTTGGGAAGAAAAGAAATCTAGAAATAAAATTGACAGATCCCTTATTGGAGCAGTGGATGTATTGATGGTCCTACCATTGGATTGATGGGAAATTACAGGAATTTCTGGGGGTTTATTTCAGCAAGAACCACCAGGACAATGTCTTCTGCTGATCCCTGCTTTCCACAGTGCCTTCTTTTCCCAAAAATCTTCGGGGATTGTGTCTGTAACTCTCTGGAGCCTTTGTGTTCTAAGGACTAAACCGTAATTCCAATCACACTTCGGTGACAAACTGCACTTCCTGGGCGAAGGGGATTAGGGGGGAGCAGGCAGCTGCTGCACAGAATTACTGCAGCAAATGGGATAATGGGAACAGTCACAGGCCTGGCAGCCTGACACTGATCCTGCCGAGCTCCAGGGAATCAGCAGCTCTCAGCATTATTCAGGGAGAATTACAGCAGATTAACGCAATGAGCGGCAGCCCAGGCCAGCGTCCCCGGCCCGGCGGGGCAGGGCAGGGCAGGGCAGGGCAGGCTGGCACATTCCTGCTGCTGGGATCAGCGGGATGAGGGCTCCCACAGCTGCTTTTCCAGAGGCACGGGGAGCTCAGGGTGCCGCAGCCCGGGGCGTGGCACCGGAAAGTTTGGGATTCAGGCAGGAAAAGTTCGAATTCTGTGAGCGGGAAGCTCCACAGCCAGAGCGGGGCCTAGGCCAGGGAACGGCTCGGGGCCTTTGGACACCTCAGGCAGGGAATTGTTCCTGTGAAAGTCCTAAAAACCAGGGGCAGGGCACAGGGGATGGCCAGAGGGCAGGGCTGGATGGGATGTTGGGAGGGAACAGAATTCCCAGATTTGCTGTGGCTGCCCCTGGATCCCTGGCAGTGCCTGGAGCAGCCTGGGACAGTGGGAGGCGGCCCTGGGCTGGCCCTGGGTGGGATTTAAGGCCCATCCCAACCCAAACAAAATTGAAATTCAAGCTCAAGCCCTCAGAGAAGGCCGAAGGGAGGAGTCCCAGCTGCCCCCGGGGAATGCAGTGCTGCAGAGGGATTTGGGACAGAAAGAAGAAATTGCAACTCTTGGAATAAAAATAGGATAAAAAGCAAAGAGCACAGGCAGAGCTGGCCCTGTCCCAGCAGTGCCACATCCCCTGGGGAAGGAGCAGGGGCACTTCCCAAACCGCCACAGCAACCTTCTCCTGCCCTGGGCGATAAAACCCATAAAAATCCATTTTGCACCGCTCAGGCCTTGCTCCTAATAAAATCAGGAAATTTTTTTTGCCAATAAAGCTGCAAGAGAAGCCCAAATGGGAGGTGTTGGCAGGAAAGCACAGGCTAAGAAGGCCTGCAGAGAGCCAGGGCCACCAAGGGGCTGGGCATTGTCACCTCAGAGCCCTGCAAGGAGCTCCCAGGGCCACCAAGGGGCTGGGCATTGTCACCTCAGAGCCCTGCAGGGATCCAGGGCCACCAAGGGGCTGGGCACTGTCACCTCAGAGCCCTGCAGGGATCCAGGGCCACCAAGGGGCTGGGCACTGTCACCTCAGAGCCCTGCAGGGATCCAGGGCCACCAAGGGGCCGGGCACTCTCACCTCAGAGCCCTGCAGGGATCCAGGGCCACCAAGGGGCTGGGCATTGTCACCTCAGAACCCTCCAGGGATCCAGGGCCACCAAGGGGCTGGGCACTGTCACCTCAGAGCCCTGCAAGGAGCTCCCAGGGCCACCAAGGGGCTGGGCACTGTCACCTCAGAGCCCTGCAAGGAGCTCCCAGGGCCACCAAGGGGCTGGGCACTGTCACCTCAGAGCCCTGCAGGGAGCTCCCAGGGGCTGAACTGGGCTGGAGGTTCCTCATAAATCCCAACTGCACAGAGAATAAAGCACATCCAGAGAGCTGGAAAGGGAATGAGAATATTCCAAGGCGTCCCCCGAGGCGGTGTCCCCTCCTCTCTGTCCAGCAGGATGAAGGACACAGGCACTGCTGCCTTCCCTTCCATACAGTCCTTTTAAATTCCATATGTTTTCCTCTGCTGACGCATCTCCAACCCTTTTTTTTTTCTTAGAGATTCATCAGCTAAAATAGATCCCACGTTTAAGAATAGGAAGTTTAATGAATTCGCACTCCTGTGATGTAACAAGTTAAATTAAAAACACCCGAGCTCGTAAGATTTAATAGCAAGCCTTTTATGGTGATTTTCCTCCAGGAAAACTTCCTCCTACCAAAACTGGGAAGGGTATTTTTAAAACCTGTGAAACTGGAAGCAATGTTGGGGATCGTCACAAGGAACAAAGCCTTTCAGGGACAGCCACAGTGCCTGGGAGTTTCTCCTGGAATTGTTGGAATTCTTACATTACCAAATGTTGGAGCTCATCCCAAATCCCTTGTGGAGAGTGGACAGGGAGCTTTATTCCATTGGGGTCACATTTACAGGGCTGGGAATCCCCCCAGGAATGGGGACTCCTCCACTTCCCCAGGCAGTTCCAAGGCCTTTGCAGAATTTCCATGGAGAAATTCCTCCTTTTCTCCACCTAAGAGTGGGAAGTACAACCTCCATTTTAGGGTGAAAAGTCTCAGGATATGTTAAAATAACCAGCCTTGGGTTTAATCCTCGCCCTGCAGCATCAGCCCCTTCACAGGGTAACAAAACCCTCACCCAAGCATTGAGCACAGACCTGTTTCAGCTCACAACAAACAAAGGTCATTCTGACTAAACTGAAAAGTGAAAAATCCAAAATAATTTTATAAGAAAGTGCCTGGCGATGCCAATGAACATTAAAAAAAAAACCCCAAAAAAACCAACCAAAAAACCACCATCCCGAAAAAACAACCTCCCCCCAAAAAAACCCCAAACAAAAACTCCCCAAAACCCAAAAAAATAAACAAGCAAACAAAAAACAAATAAACCCACAAAAAACCCCCAAACAAACCAAAAATGAAACAAAAAAACCCTAACAAAACAAAACAAACAACCCAAAACAAACAAAAAAACCTAAGAAAAATTCAAAAACCACCCAAACCCAACCCCCCCCAAAAACCCAACCAAACGAAACCAGCCAAAAAAACCCCAAAATCAAAAAAAACCCCAAACCAAACTCCAAACCCAACCCTCAGCTGCCAAAGCACACCTGCCCCAATTCCTAAATGATTTCAAATGTTCAGTGCGAGCCCTCCCAGGCCTGAGGGAAGCTGTGCTTTATAAAGCAGGGCCCAGGGTGGGCTCAGGGATGGGGAGTCAGAGCTGTGCAGGGGCCCTGCAGGAATGGCAGCCCAGGCTGCAGCTGAGCTGAGCTGGGCTCAGCCTGCTGCTGAGCTGCTCCAAAACTCAGCCCTAAAACCCCTGAGCCGGAGATTCCCAGCTCCTGGTGAAAGGGACGAGGGTTGGTCTGTACAAACAAGCTCCGGGCCTGCTGTAGATGGAACCAGCACTGAGAGATAAAAGAAACAATGGGAAGAATTCCACTGATTGATGGATGGAGTGAAAGAAATCTATCTGTCTTTACAAATAAACTGTAAATCCAGTGATAAATGAAATTGTATATTGGGAGATGAAAGAAACAATGGGAAGAACCAGGAATTCCAGCAATTAAAAGAAAAAATATTTAAAAAGTGGGGGGGTTATACATGAGAAGGGAATGTTGGGTATCAGGGGTTCTGGGCAGTCTGTGCCTCTCAAACACCTCAGCAATGGGGAAAGAGAGAGGGAAATGCAGCTGGGAAATTGGGATAAAAAGGAGGCTGTGCCCTCCAAAAATGTGAGAGATCCCAGGGGAAATGGCCCATGGGCTCTCCCTTTATTGGAATAAAGTGACAGGGACTCCTCTGTCTCCTTTTTGGACACAAACCCCTGGTGTTTGTGGATACATTTTCCTGACTGGCAAAGCCTCCAGGGCCTCCCACGAGCTCCAGGCTCCTCCTGCTCCGAGAGAAGGTCAGGGAAGGGAGAGGAGCGTGGGCAGGGTGGCAGCTGTCACCTCCTGCCACGGCCACCCACAGGTGACAGCCCTGCCCCAGCCCTGCCCCTCTGAGGAGGAGCAGGGGCAGCATTGCCCAGCCTGAATTCCATCTGAGGTTATCCCAAATCCCACCTGAGGTTATCCCAAATCCCACCTGAGGTTCTCCCATCTCAAATACCACCCCAGGTTATCCCAAACCCTGCCCCATCTTATCCCAAATCCCACCCCAGATTACCCCAAATCCCACTTCATTTTATCTCAAATCCCACCCCAGGTTATCCCAGACCCTGCCCCATTTTATCTCAAATCCCACCCCAGGTTATCCCAGACCCTGCCCCATTTTATCCCAAATCCCGCCCCATTTTATCTCAAATCCCACCCCAGGTTATCCCAGACCCTGCCCCATTTTATCCCAAATCCCACCCCATTTTATCCCAAATCCCACCCCATTTTATCCCAAATCCCACCCCATTCCCCATGGACTGGGGTGCTGCTGCTCCCAAAGCTGGCTGGGATCCCTGCATGGCCATTCCCTGCCTTGGTGATCCCTGTGGATCCTTCCCTGCAGCTCAAATCCCACTGGGACATTCCCCTCCCTGTGCTTGAATGCTGCCACAGCCCACCAGGAGAGCCTGGTTAATTAACCCTCTTAATTACCATCACTGTGCAAAGCAATGGGATTTTTAAGGGCTCAGTGTTTCTAAAGAAAGATGAATTTTTGTCCTCCCAGAAACCACCAAACGGAGGGCAAAGGGTCAGAGGAGCCTTGGGAGAACTTTGCTGGTGGTGTGAAATTTAAAATCTGGATTTTAAGATCTCCCACTGGCACGGGGTGCCCAGAGCAGCTGGGGTTGCCCCTGGATCCCTGAAATTGTCCCAGGCCGGCTTGGGGCACCCTGGGACAGTGGGAAGTGTCCCTGCCATGGAGTGGGATGGGATCTAAGGTCCCTTACGACCCAAACCATTCCAGGGTTCTGTGAAAAGCTGCCCTACCAGAGGCTGAAAGGAAGGAATCCAATTGTCAGACACACAGCCTCACAGGAGACAGGGAATATGGGGAAAAAAACTCCCAATGTTTGCTCTCTGCCATTATTTCTCCCCCCATTTATTTTATAGAACACTGCATCAATTAAACCAAAGAAACGGAAGGAAAAAGCACACCAAAAAATACCTGATTAATGTAAAAACTGCAATATTTGTGCTGGATCCACAGCCCTGCAGCTGCCACAGGGAACACTGACCTTCAGCAGCCCCTGGGATTCCTGGATCCAACGCTCTTCCTGCTACTCCCAGCATGGAAAAATCTCCTGAAAGCACTCAAACAATCCATCAAAACCTGGCAAAGCCAGCCCAGGACGCTGCCTGGAGATGCCACCTTCATTTAATCACCTTCAGGAGCTGCTGATTATCCCATCCATAAAGCTCTGCTGCTCCAGGCACTGTCCCAGCTGAAATGGAGCTGCAAACATGAGCAGCAGGAGCCTGGCTCGGGGAAACAGGGAAAAATCTGCTTCCCAAAAAGGGAAAAAACCTGCAGGGGACAAGGGCAGCCCTGCCCAGGGGCCACCAAAGCTCGGCCACCCCACCCCAGGGACCAGCAGTGGTCACCCCGAGGGAAATGTGGGGTGGGGTCCTGGGCAGGGATTGCTCCAAACCAGGGCAGGTCCTGGCTGATTCCTGGTTTTTATGGACTCTGCCTAATCCGAGGATTCCTGTGGGAAAGGATGTTTTTCATTTTCAGCTTCTCCACGTGCCCTGGACTAAAATTATCCCTGAATTGTCTGAACCTGTTTGAAAATTAAGGGCATTTAACTTTCACATGAGTTGCATGAGGATTTCACATGAGGATTTTTTCTTCCAAATCACAGAACCCTGGGGTGGTCTGGGTTGGATCCCACAGATTTTGGGGGTGTTTTCCCCCTCTCTGGGATCCCCACTTGGATTTTGTGGGATGTCCTGCACAGGGACAGGAGTTGGGCTCAATAACCCAGGGGATCCCTTCCAACTCTGCATATTCTGGGGTTCTATGGAAGATGATTTAATTCCAAGCCTCAGCTCATCTCCAGCGCCAGGAGTTCCTCTAATTCCATCCCTAATTCCCGACTTTTGTGCAGAATAAACCACGGCTCCAGTTCCTTTACATCCACTACACCTTGTCCCAGGGCTCTCAGAACTGCTCCAAACAAACCTGGCTTCTGCTCCTCTTGTTGACAAATAAATCCCAAACACACAAGCAGCTGAAATCCCACAAAATTCAAAATCCTGCTCCAGGAAATCAATTACCAAATCATTACAGATCTTCCAGGAAACCTGGATTTCTTTCCTGGCAAGCTTCCTCAAAGCAACTTTACTCACAAAGCCCTCATCTCTACGACAATGCCATGATGCAGTTTGCTAATTAGCTTTTCCCACTCCTTAATTAAGAAGAAGTGTTGGTGTTGTATCTGCAGTTAAATGGTGGCAGCAGCCACCGCTCTGTGTTTTATTTCTATTTCAATATTTATTTGCTTTATTTTCTATTTATTTCTACTTCAATTTCAAACTCCCGTTTTAACTCCTGGTTGAATTAGCTGGGTTGTAGCTGCTCCAGAGGAGATTTGGGAAGCTTTTTTTGTAAGATAAACATGGCTGAGTCTCTCAACAGAGCAATTGAGTCACTCAAGAGCTCCCCCAGCTCCAGCACCCTCCTGTCCTGCACTGGGATCCAAGGGATGCACCCAGTGGAGCTCTCCTGACTCCAATTAAATTCAATAAATTAAACGATGAGGATGCAGAGGGGTGGGGTTTGACCTTCTGGGTATTGCAGAGAGCAGGAAAAAGCTGTGGGATAGCTCAGAGTCAGATCTCTGCATCTGGGCAGAAACTCCTGGGCAGAGAGGAATTAAACAAGGCTGAGTAAAAAGCAAATGTTTGGATGTGGGGATGAGCTGCCTTGAGGAAACAAATATTCTTTGGAAATCACAGTTCACAGCTGAAAACAAGTGCCCTAATATTAAAAGCTTTTCCCTCCCCACAGTTCCAGGCACTCTTTGTGTTCCTCTCTGGATCCAGCAGGGAAATGTTGGAAGCTGCAGCTGGAAACTCCCTGGGATGAGGAGTTCAGGTGGCCAGGCAGGATCAAAGGCAGCAGGAATTCAGATTTACCCAATCCCAGCTGACACCAGTGAGGTTTTTCCTGCCTTCACCAACCCCTAGGGATGAGATTCCAGCTGTGGGAGCTGCACAGAGGAGATGCAAATCCTGAGAAACCCAACCCCAGGATTTAATGGGGAAAAGCCTTCCAAGGCCACCAGGTCCAAGCTGTGCCCAGTCCCCACCTTGTCCCCAGCCCAGAGCTCTGAGTGCCACCTCCAGCCCTTCCTTGGACACCTCCAGGGATGGGGACACCAAAATTCCCCAAAATTCCACTCTCCTGCCGTCTCACTCCCACTCCAGTTTGTATTTCCCACAAAATCAGTTGGAATAAGGAAAGACTGAGGAAGGAAACAAATAACACAACTGCTTTGTGGGTGGATTTTCCCAGCCCTCCCCACGGATACAGAGTGACCTTGGGGATGAGATTTATCCAAAATCACCACCCCAAACACAAGATGTCTTGGGCAAGGATTAAATCCAGGCTGGCACTTTGCCTCACACCCACTGATGCTGAACCTGCCTCCCCAGAATTGCAGCTCTGATGGAAGGGCTGTGCCTGGCAGCTCCTGGAGCTCCATTTTTCACAGGTCCAAGTTCCCACATGGTTGTCATCAGAACTGGAAATGTTCATCCAGCAGAGTGGGAACGACATCTCATTAAAAGGGTGCCTTTTCCTGACAGGATGGAGACAAGGACAGTCCTGGAAAATGCACAGAATTCCTTGTTTTAAGGATTTTCTGTGCCCAGGCTGGAAAGCTGATGTGCTCCCAGTTTTTAGTGTGGCCTCTTTCCTTTCAGAGTATTTCCTGAAAAGTGGCTTTGTTGGGAAAAAAAAAAAACCCCAACCCTAAAAAAATCCTGCAGCATCTGCAGCCAGGGAACAACAAATACAAAAAACCCAGTTCTGTGATCCCAAGAAAAATTCCTACAAATACAGGTGTATTCCCTGTGGTGGTGCTCAAGGTTCATGCAGAACCTCACTCCCAAAGTGACACATCCAGCTGGAGTCCCTGGAGAAGGACCTGGGGACAGGGAGCTGTCCCTGACCAGCAGTGACCAGAGGGGTCCTGGGGACAGGGAGCTGTCCCTGACCAGCAGTGACCAGAGGGCTCCTGGGGTGCTTTGGGAAGAGCATTCCCAGCAGGTCAGGGCTGATCCTGTCCCTCTGCCCAGCCCTGGGTCCCATCCCCACCCCGAGTGACCACGGCCACTCCAGCCTGGCCCTCCTCCTGCCCAGCCTCAGCTTTCCCAGGAACCAGCACAGAACAGGCCCCACTCCACTCCTGCTCCTCCACTAAAATCACAAAACCCCAGAGGGTTTGGGAGCGATGCCCCTGGGCAGGAATTCCTGATGCAGCCATGAGTGTTCCTGGAGGAAACCCACTGGAAATCCAATTCCACCCTTCCACCAGCCCAAGGAACTCCTCCCTCTTTGCTCCACGAGTCTGTACCCAGCCTCTCACCAGTGTTCCCTCAGGACACCACAAAGAGCTCCCAGAACTCCTGAATTCCCTAAATTTCCTTGTGTGACACAGCAAAATCCCCCTGGCACGGGAGAGGGGAGCAGGGCCCTGCTGTGGGACACGTCACCGTGCTGGGACACATCCCAGATCCTTCCACAGTTCCCAGCAGGGCCAGGAGGCTGCAGCAAGGCCACCAACACTGCTGGGGGTGGGAAATCCCAGCCAGGGGGAAAAGGAGGGGATGCACAATGCCAGGGGGAAAAGGAGGAATGCACAATTCCAGGGGGAAAAGGAGGGATGCACAATGCCAGGAGAAGCAGCACCTGGCTGCTCCCAGGGACCTGCACCTGGCAGCTCTGCAGGTGTGGGAAAGCATCCCCCACTCCCAGGCCCAATTCCTGGATGGTTTGAGGGCAGGGCAGGTCATGCCACACTTCTGCCAGGAAAAGAAGGGAGCCCACTGCAGATTTCTGCATCCTAACCCAGCCTGGAGAGCAGCAGGAGGATCAAACTGAGTTAGTGCTGCAGGAGAAAGCACTGATGGGTTTAGAGGGGGAAAAAAATTCCCTCTCCATATAAGGGCTGTGAACATTTTCCCACTTAAGACAACGTGTGGGTTCATATTCACAGACACAGAAATATGTTCTGTTCCCTGACACCCACGGGCCTGGAACACCGGGCTGAAGTGCTGGCAGGAATCAGAACCATTTGTTAAGTACAAAAAATGTCTCACATAATTAGGGAACTGCTGAAAGCCACCAATTTAGTGCTCAGGCTGGAAAATGTAGGGATATTTCTTGGAACAACAGGCAGAGCTGCCTGGATGCTGCACAGACACAGAGCAAATACCTGGGGCTGAAATCAAAGTGCAGCGAGGTCCCAGCACCTTCAGGAGGAGAGAACCAGGGTATCCCCAGCTGGGAGCAGCATCAAAGTCCAGGTCCTGATTTTAATGCTAATTATGAAGTGAGTGCTCCCTTCCCAGCCTCATCCCTCCATTCCCAGCCTGGCTCCATCACCATCCCAGCCTTGGTCCAGGCTGTCCAAGTGCCCTTCTGGCTGGAGCAGAGGGCCAAAAACACCTCCCAAACACCTCCCAAACATCATCTCCCAAACACCTCCCAAATATCATCTCCCAAACACCTCCCAAATATCATCTCCCAAACATCATCTCCCAAACATCATCTCCCAAACATCTCCTAAAAACCTCCCAAACATCATCTCCCAAACATCTCCTAAAAACCTCCCAAACATCATCTCCCAAATATCTCCCAAACATGATCTCCCAAACACCTACCAAACATCATCTCCCAGGCATCATCTCCCAGACATCATCTCCCAGACATCTCCCAAATATGATCTCCCAAACATCATCTCCTAAACATCATTTCCCAAACATCTCCTGGACATCATCTCCCAAACATCATCTTCCAAACATCTGCCAGGGCTGAGGAACCTCTGCCCCAAAGACTCTTCAGAGGTCAGCCCTGAGAAGGGCAACAGGGAAGGGAAGATGGAAGCTGGTGCTGGGAACAGAATTTCGGGAGGGGTCTGGATGGAGCTGAGTTTTAGATATTTTGGGAAAAAAGGAAAAGAAGCAAAGATTGGGAGGGATTGGTTTGACCTGGGAAGAGCTGGAGACAGAGCTCCTGCAGCCACAGCTCAGCTCCTTGGCCACCAAAGACCCCCTGCCCAGAGCTGTGTCCCCTGCTGCCAGCAGCTCCTCAGCCCCCTGAAGGGTTTGTCCCCTGCCAAAGCCATCATTATCTGTGCCCCCCAAAGGCACCAAGATCTGTCACCCCCAAAGCCACCAAGGTCTGTCACCTCCAAATCCACCAAGGTGTGTCACCCCCAAATCCACCAAGATCTGTCACCTCCAAATCCACCAAGGTCTGTCACCCCCAAATCCACCAAGATCTGTCACCTCCAAATCCACCAAGATCTGTCACCCCCAAAGCCACCAAGATCTGTCACCTCCAAA
>VZTR01009630.1:0-12392 GCA_013400775.1 Chaetops frenatus
TGGGATGAAACCACACCACATGGTGAAGATGGCAGGCTCCACGATTGTCTGACCATGTGGTTAGTGGTGGATGAACTGTTTGGGCTGTACCAGTCCGCGCTGGAGCTTTGCTATTCATGGATCCAGTTTGATGGGGCTCTGGCAGTGCTGTAATGTCTCGATGGGGCTGGCGCTGGGCTGTCTTAGAGCATACTGTTGATCGGGGCCGCTTCATCCCATGCCAAGGCCCCGCTGCCCCGTGCTGGGCAGTGTCGGTCGCTGCCACTGCGCCTCTGTGCATGGGTGCACTGCTAGGCTCGGCAGCCTGCTTGCCCACCAAGGAGAGTGGGATCTGGGCCACTCCATGCCATTCTGTGGCCGGGCTATGGCAGTGTCCGTCGTGCCATGCTGCGGCACTGGAGCAATCCACCAAGATCGAGTCGGCTCGCCCAGCCTTGCGGCTCCACGGTACTTCACCCCCAGTCCACACAGCAGCCGCCGTGTGGGCATTGGTATCAGAGGCCGCATGGCCTGGGGGTGCTTGCTCCCACACTGGTCTAGAGGTGTGGGGAATTTCTGGTGCTGCTGGGACTCAGCGCCATCGTCTGCGGCTGTATTCTCCCACTCGCGCTGGGGTGTTGCGACATTGATTGCATTGCAACATGTCCAGACTTGTTCTCCCCAGACTCGCACTGCTGCACTGCTAGGCTTGGCAGCTGCTTGGAAATCCATGCCCTGGGGCTGGGGGATCTCGATTACAAATCCCCCAGTCTCACCACACGGGCAGGGCCGCTGGCTGCCCTGCTCTGCTGGAGCCACTCTGTTTTCCCAGTCCGCCACAACTGCGTCTCCGGCACCAGGACACTCAAACAAGATGGAGCCATGTTGCTCTGCTGGTTGCCCCCATCCCGCTCTTCCACCGCCTCCCACAAAACTGCTGTGATTTGGGGCTGAGTTGTTTTCAGAACCCGGGTTCCTGTGGTTCCAGTCTGTCTCTCCCACGAGGCTTTTTCCCCGGGTTTGTCCCTCGCCTCTCCGGTTGGTAAAACTCGGAGGGGGAGTTTGGATTGGGAAATCTGAATATTTTTCTTGATAANTGTCTCGATGGGGCTGGCGCTGGGCTGTCTTAGAGCATACTGTTGATCGGGGCCGCTTCATCCCATGCCAAGGCCCCGCTGCCCCGTGCTGGGCAGTGTCGGTCGCTGCCACTGCGCCTCTGTGCATGGGTGCACTGCTAGGCTCGGCAGCCTGCTTGCCCACCAAGGAGAGTGGGATCTGGGCCACTCCATGCCATTCTGTGGNCTTGCATGATAGAGAACAAGATTGTTAGCAATGGACCGTGTCTTTAAATTCAACGCGTTATCTTCAGAAATATCTAACCCATGGTATTTGGACCATTGCAAAAGCTGTAAGAGTTCTGATTCACCACAATCTATTCCGAATTTTTTAAAACGATATTTCCATACCTCGAGTACCATAGTTTGGTTACAGCAAAAGGTGTTCCCCATGATATTAAAAGTCCAAAAGTCTTTTTCAGTTCAGAAGGCTATAAGATCATGCTTGGGATCACCACGTGATGGGTTTGGGAGGTCCCAGGGCAGACAAAGAGAACGTCGAGGCCTCATGGTGTTGGTGTTGCAGGAGAAGAAAGTACTCTTTATTTAGTTTCCTTTTTGCTTTTATATAGGGGAAATTTGAAGCTCCTGCCTTGCTCTCTGATTGGGTTGAGTTCTAGCTTGAACAATACTCTGGATTAATGACGTGTGTTGTGTCTGATTGGCAGAGATGTTTCACAGACAGTTTCACTTGGTACCAAAGCAAGCTGTATGCTGCAACATATTCCTTGAAAAATCTTACCCGTCTTGCATTATGTACACTATGCTAGTGTGAACTATACTTTGTTTAGGTTGTCAGTGCAAAGATTTTTGAGGCAAGATGTTCTAATATTCTTGATAGGTTTCACTATTGTGATTCTGATCATTATCTCTTTCTAAACAATGTGCTTTAAAAGATATCCAGTCAAAAACTTGATTCAGTTTTTTGTTGCAGCTTTTATTTAACTGTACAAAGATGTTATTTACTATTTTTTTATATATTTCTACTAAAACCAGAAGAATATAAATAAAAGGAATACAGAATATTGTCTTCTCTCTCTTCAAAATGTTTTTGCCTCCTGGAGTCTTACAGCTAGGATATCAACACATAGGAGATATATCCTCAACCACAGACATATGGAGGATCTCCTTACACAGTTTATCCACAGTTTTCAGCTTCATTATCAAAAGTTTTATGTATCATTAATCAAAAATTTTCATTAAAATTATTTGGAATGTTTGTGGAAAAATAAGATTACTATTATACTGAGTTTTTTTTATTTCATTAGTGCTGCAGAGGGCTATTTATCTCATCTTACTTAAATAAGAAGATTGCCTATGTTATTTCTTGCAAAAATATAGATCAATATACAGTAAGGGAAAAAAAACATTAATCAAGTCATTCACTTAGATTTTAAATCAAAATAATTTCCAAAATATTACAGAACGTCAGGGCACAAAATACCCCAAAACATTCAAGGATTAGTAGACATAAATAATTCTCCATCTGGTGAAGACTATAAATAATGATCACCAATGTTGTAGGTGGTGATACTTTGATAGATAAATTTAATCATTCACCAGTACATCAAGCGTAATTTCTGTGCAATATGTCACCTCCAGCAGCCTGAAAAAAGCAGCAAAGGGGGAAAGAAACATGAAGACACATAGATGTTTTCTCATACTGGGGCAATACTAACAAGTACCACTAGTGAAATACTGAGATTTACACTAGCAAATTGCAACAAGCTTCACATTGAGATTTACATAGCAAATTAGCTCATACCATGCTTTGGGGTGAAATCAAAGTCTGCTACTGTACTGCCTTCTGCAATTTCCAGTATATTCCAATATTGCCTAATAAAACCAGTATGCCAATTTTAATTTAAGAGAAACCTCCTCCTAATTATTTGTCCCCTATATGAATCAACCAAAACATGTAAAGACACAAAACAAAAAGATATGGAAAACCAAAGTTACTATAACTCTCAGTGTGTTTTCTCTATGAGTATAATATATTACAGAATTTGAATGTTTATAAGAAAAAGAATCACTTCTTTCTCCTGAAGAAGATGTTTTAAAATATGTATAAAACATCATATATTTTGTTGGCAGTATTAATATACTTTTTGAGAAAAACATTTAAAGATAGGATTTTTACCTGGTATGCTCTTACAGGTTATTGCAGTATTTTCTAACTGTACAAATAATTCTCCTCTCTCGGAAAAAAACCCCAAAAAACTCCCAAAAAACCAGGTGACATAAGTAGACAAAGGGGAGATTCCAATACATTGCCTTCAGTGAAGAAGGTTTTATTTTCATGAAGTTCAAATGTTAAATTCTAAATACTATAATGTTAGGCAATATATTATTACTACTACTATTACTACTACTACTACTAATTTCTTTAGTATAATTATTATTAATAAATAAATAGCTATTATTAAAATAAATAAATTGTTAGATATAATTAATTGCCTTGATCATAACCATAGTTTATGTAATTTTCATTTCTTACAGACTTTTTGGTCAACATGTCTGCGTCTATTCTCTACTGAATATGAGTTTCTGCTTTCACATTTCCAAATGCAAACTGAAATTGTTGCAAATGAAGTTATAATAAAAAAGTATATTAAGAGGCATGGTAGGACTTGTCACATTAAACAAAACAAAACAAAACACAACTTCTTCTTGTGTACTTTGCAAGCTGTGAAAGCTATGGATCTGGACATACTGAGATCACCAATGTGTTGAAAGAAATTCCAATAGCAATCTGAGATCACAAGTGTCAGGGGTGTACCTGGGAGCTTGAATATATGACAATTTATAACTTATTTTTAGCAGAGTCAATTAGGCTGCCCATCAACAACATCAGTTTTCCTACCTGTAAGGGTCTCCATTTGGTAACACTTCTCACTTCACTAGAAGCAGGAAGAATTGAAAATAACTGTGTTGTGAGTAACTACACTGATTAAAAATACTCATGACTTATCTGTCATTTAAAATAAAATTTAAAAAAATTAAAATGTAACTGTGAGCATAAAATCAGTAAGGTCAGATGATAAATTCAATGTCACTGAGGGCCTTGACCAGCTAGCTGTGAGATGAAGGGAAAAAAAGAGTGAGTTTAATTAAGAAATATTTTTTAAAAAAAATTAAAAACCAGACCTCTGTAAACCAAAGACAAAATCTGCAAACATGAAAGAAGGAAATTTAAGAAAAATTATGTCCCTGCTATGCAAAAAAAATGTGGACAGGCTGGAGAGGCTCCTGAGATTGGTCACAATGATGACTAAAATTCTGGAAAACCTGGCATGTGAAGAAAGGCTGAGAGAACAGGATTTTATCAGCCTTGACAGAAGAAGGTTTAGGATAAACCTTATCACCCTATTTCAGCATTTAAAATGTGGCTACAAATGAGATGGAGAATCGTTTTGTAAAATGACTCACATGGAAAAGATGACAAGTGGGTACAAGTTACTCCTCCAGAGATTCCAACTGGACAGAGGAAGCAAATTTCTCACAATAAGGAGAGTCAGATATTAGCATAATCTGCCCATGGAAGTGTTGGGTTCTGCAAAATTCATCTGGACAAGATTCTGCATTACTTTGTCTAGACCCTGCTTTTGCAAAGAGAGTTTGGACCAGATGATGAAGGCCCTTCTGACCTGGTATTCTATGATTGCATGAAACTGTCGTTAAAGAGTTGTGTAGAGTTCTTCCTGTGAAAGAACTTTTAAAATTTTATCCTGTCACTTTAACAGAAAAAATTATCAAATAGAATTTTACAAATAGAATTTTACAAAGGTCATTTTAGCTGAGATTCTATTTTGCAATATATGAAACAAAGCAACTACTTCAGGCCAGCTTCAGTGGAAAAGCAATTTGATCCACTGCAGCTTAGTTCTGCACAAAGCCCAAGATTTGTTAAATGAATATATCACTGTACATATAAGTTTTCTGAACTGTCATGAGCAAAGACTCAGATTCTAGTGGAGATACAAGAAAGAATATTTTTTCTAAAATTCTTTAAGTGTGTGCAGATCAGTATTCTAATGAAAGGTTGTTCTCTGAAAAAAACCCACAAAGAATCAGAGATTACAGAAAGATTGACTGATGCTTGAGGCATTTCAGTAGTCACTATTAAGCAAAACAAGTAAATAAGAAGCCAAAACAATCCTTATTTTTATGCAGCATGTTTAGACAAAGAATAAGCAAAAGAGGATGCTGTCAGATTTGTGCCTGTATGATGCATACCTCAATGTACTTACTTCAACCTAAAGAGTCATGCAGTCTTTGTGGTTAATTTATCTGTAGTCCTGTGGTGGGGTGACCTTGGCTGGACACTACGTGCTCACCAAGACTCTCTATCACTTCTTCTTATCAGCTGGATGGGGAGGGAAAACATATTTCAAAAGACTCATGGTACAAGATATTAACAGATCATGAGATCATGCATCAATTACTGTTCACAGATGAAACATTCAACTCGAGTAAATTAGTTTAATTGTTTACAAATCAAATCAGTGAAGAGTAATGAAAAATACACCTTCCCTCCAACCCTCCCTACTTCCTGGGATCAACTTCACTCCCAGTATCTCTACTTTCTCCTCCTGAGTGATGCAAGAGGGCAGGGAATGGGCAGGTTCACAACACTTTGTCTTTGTCACTCTTCCCCTTCTCACTCCTACGGGACACAGTCCTCAGTGAACCGAAACATGGGTCCTTCCCAAAGGCAGTTCCAGTTCTTCACAAACTGCTAGAGCACGGGTGCCTTCCATGGGATGCAGTCCTTCAGGAAGAGACTGCTCCAGAGTGGATCCTGTCAAGATAACATGAACCAATGTGAGCTCCTGTCTTCATGGTTGCACAGATCCTGCCAGAAGTCTGCTTCAGGACTGGCTCTCCACACGGTCACAGCCTCCTTTGGTTATATCCATGGGCTTAACTGGGGGCTTCCATGGGCTGCAGAGGGGCAGCTTCCTCACCATGGCCTGGCTCATGGTCTTCGGGGGAATCTCTGCTCTGGCTGCTGGAGCAGGTCTACACCCTTCTTCTTCACTGACCTTGGTTCTGCGGGGCTATTTCTCTCACAAGTTCTCATTCCTCTTTTCCATCTGCTTTTGGGCAGCAGTTTCTCCCCTTCTTAAACACTTTATCCCAGAGGTGCTACCACCTCTGCAGTGCTGGTGTCCTGGTCTTCACCATGGCAGGTCAGTGTTGGTGCTGGCTGGCGCTGGCTGTGTCACACAAGGTGGAGACCTTCTTACGGATTACACCCTTAAATTCCCCCCACTATCAGCAGCTTGCCCTGCAATCTCAATACACGCATGCATCGCTTGTATTTTCTATTCTTTTACCTGCAGATTTGAACACTGATACACAGTCTCCCTTGGTATAAAATTTAATTCTGGTTTGTATAACTCCTTCTCTGCTGACTGTCTAGAACTTCTTTCAGATATGTACTTAAATGGTCTCAAAAGGACCAGCTCACATCTATGGTCCTTAGAACTATTGTCACATAGGCACAGATTATATGGTAATTTCCACTTTATAGCTGTCTTTCTGCCAGAACACACAGGTCTTCCTGCCATGTGGTACTGTACTATGGAGGAGGGATTCACACTTCCAGTATTTTAAATTCTTGTTGTGTCAAAAGGCTAAATAGATGATCACCAGACAGTCTGGAATGCACATTGTTGTGTTGAATTTACCAAAAATACAATTGACTGCTTTAGCACGGGTGAGTGCTTTAAACATGAGGTAATGACACGTTTAGTAAAAAGTTCAGTAACAGATTATTATATTTTGGGATAAATGATCCATTTTTTTTTTGTATTACTGTAATTGTAAATATTACATTCTATTATATATTTATAGTTAAGAACTATTTCTTTACAAAAATCAATTTCCCTTGTAAAAATATAAAGAAAACAGAAAATAAATCAGTGCACATTTGCAGTATAGTTGTACCCTGTATCTCTTTGAATACTCCAAAACAGTTCATCCAAGTGTATCCATATGGTCTTTATGGATGCTTTTCAAAGGATCTCTGTCCCGATACCACTCAAATCAGTATTAAAATTCATTTTCCATAAAAGAATAACCTGAAAAAAATAATTTAAAACCACAGATACATGAATAATCAATGGTTTTGTTACAATCTGTGGTGTTATTGGGACTTGAGAGCAGCTTGGGAGAGAAGGCTGGGAGATATATATGAGGTTAACATTCTCATTTTAAACTTCTACAACTCAGACATAACAGCTACTGTTACTCAGATATGGTTAGAGCCTATCACTAAAAGCCCATTATGCTCTTTCAGCTAGAAATTTAAAGTAAAAACTATCAGAAAGGATATCTTTATAAAATTTGAAATGGCGTTATGTAATCAAATTCAGTAATTTGCCTAAAGGTTATAAATTGTGAAGCAGAAGATATTTACATATTTTAGAGTGTAATCATGTAATTTTTAATAGAAAGTAAAATACTTCCTTCAATAATATTGGCCTCAAGTAGTTTCAGCTACCTCTCTTGATATGTCCAGATATATAAGTAAACTGGATTTTAGCAAAATAGTTCAAAAGAAATATGGTGATGTTTAGCAGTTTAAACAATAAGCCATAACATTTCTAAAGTAGCATACTAATTTTCTCAAATAACTTCCCAAGGCTCCACATTTTTACTGTGTGCAGCAACTTATGAGATACATTCTTGGAAAAATTAATACTGCATTACAGCTTTAATGCAAATTCTTAATAGCTCCTTAGTAACCCCTATTAATCATGGTCTTAGTACAGCCAATTTTTTCTGAAGGAAGTTTCAAGTAATTCTATAAATTTTAATTTTGTAGCTTCACTCAAAATATTCCATATTATTCTACTGGAAAAGTTTTCTTTGTTTTTCTCTATGTTTGCTTTTCTCTTTATTAAACTTTCCTCATTTTTCCTATTAATTACAGTGAATAAAGCTTCATTTACTACTGCTTTAGTTCTTTGTTGTTTTTGAGGCAATTGATTATCTTATCAAAAAGAATTGCATTTTTTAACTGGCTGTTACTGTAATAATTTGTATTTGTAACAAAGCTATGGTATAATGTAATTACAAGTGCTTAAAAATTATGAATCATTTTGAGTGACAACTTAATTGTCTAGACTCCACAGATGGAAGAAACTGATATTTCTATAAGATGATTCATCTTGACCAGAAGTAGAAGCTGAAAATGGTATCTTTCTTACCCCCAAGGAGCTATTTCTCTCCATAGATCACAAAGTCAAGATGACTGGCATAGGCATTGCTATCTGCACAGTAAACATCTATAAGCTTGTCTGTAAAGTCTGCACCAAATATAACTAATTCTTGCCAGGACTACCATTAAAATGTTTTCGCATGTCCATTTTTGAAAAATGCTCACTTGTAAATGAACTTTCTCTGTCTGTTCAGAATGGGAAGTTGTCTTTTTTTTTTTTTTAAGAAAATGAAAACTAAAAAACGTTCTTTAATTTTCCTTTCTGCAGCCTATTCTTTAAGGATACAGTCCTAGAAACTGTGGTCATTTATATCAAGAAATCATGATATAAAATATATAAATCCATTTCAAATTTAATTTAAATAGAGAAGAAAGATAACTATTGCTTTGTATAAACATTTTCCCTGTGTTTAAGATGCCACTTTACACCTACTTCACAACACATATAAATAATGTTTCCTTTCTGGTAGCAGAAACAGAATAATTAAAGAATTTGACCAGATTCTTTTTATAGGATATTACTGACAGTTCACTTAAGTTCCTAATACTCTGATGCGATTAACATCCTGAAACCTTTCAATCAAGACCAGTCTCCTGACTATCCTAATTTTTTTGTCTTTCTGTAGGGAAAAGCATTTTACTGATGCCACACCTTACACAATGAATCACTATTTTATTTTGAGACAAGGGATTTCTCCAGATGTTGATATTCGGCGCTTGTTAAAGGATCTTGGGTTTCCTCCAATTTTGTGGACGTTATTCTCGGCAGGATTAATAAGCAAATAATTCCTTGAAAATGGGCATTATTCTACTCCTCTAATAGAGGTACTTTTGAAAGACACCAAAAATAATAAAGATTTAAGAGTTAAGTCTACGATGCATAGGGAAAATGATACTCACGTTAGATAGGCAGCCAGATTAGAATCATCAGTTTCTAGTCTTAAATTCAGATCTTACATATTCCTTACATATTATCCCCAAGAAATCAAAGGCATATTGTTCTTTCAACCCTTAAAAACCAAAACCAGCCACCAAACAAAAAAGCATCTGGCTTCCATATGGTATTCCTAAAAATTATATGCAATGTCTAGTTGAATTCTTGCACACTGCAAAGATCTGTAAGCAAATATTAAAAGTATACAGCCAAAATTAGAGACAAAGGAATTAAATTTTATGCCAAATAAAATAAATGAAAGTGATTTCAATAATTTTTTAAATATTCTAAAATTCTACTCTTACAAGATTTTGCTTTTGTTAATAGTGATGTGTAAAACCAGGCTATTTAGAAAAAAAATATTCTAAATTTCTCTAAAAGGCATCATTAGTCATCCTTTTCTTTTGTATTTATATTCCAGCAGATATAATTTTTTTTCCTTTCAGGTGTCTTTAACACTTTTATTTGTAAATTTTTTAAGTGTTACCTTATTTCTCATTCTAATTGGTAAGCCAAACAGAACAAACTGGCTTTTGCCCAAATGCACACCTTTGATTCTGAATAGAAAAACACTCCATGTCACCTAGGGTGCTGTAGATACATTTTTGATTTCCAGTCCCTTAAGTTCTCCCATGCTAAATGTTTGTCAGAAGAATTATTTTTGTCTCTTTCTTCTTTTCTTGCCTGCTGATTTACTAGTCTGGTGAGTAGTCTACAGGGAGTTAGTGCTTAGGAAACAATCTATGAACTGGAACTGCATTCAATTTAAACGGCAAGAAGCTACAGCTGTGCTATGAGGGTAATAGACAGAGGTAAATTAGAACAAGTTTACTGCGAATGTTTTTTTCCTTACCTGAACACTACACCCAGGGCCTTTGGACTTCTCAGAAAAAGGCCCTGCCCCAGGCTGTCTTGCCTTTTAATCTTCTAAATAACTTCTAATCTTCAGCAATTCCAGTGGAAGTAAAAGAGCATATCTGAATTAATGGGTAGGCACAGAGATAACAGTATTAATGTTGGTTAGAATGAGATTAAACTGAGATTTTGCTGACAAAGGAGTTCTAATGCTTCAAACAATGTGCTAATAGTAAATGCTTGCATAGTGCTGATGGATCTCTAAGCAACTGTGAAAAAAGTAGACATGAAACTAGCTTCTGGGAATTCCAAATGTAAATATTTTATTAGAAGGCACAAGGTTATATAGAATTTATCTATTTACAAAATCTTGCCAGCAACATGTAGGCCAGTAGATATATCTAGAATGAAAAAATAGACATGTAGGAGCTGCTTAGTCCAGCATGAACTCAGTTAATGAACATTAAAATAAAAAGATGAAGACTAGACTTGTTTTGGAGATGTTACTATTTTTTTATCATGGGGGCAGAAGTCTGAAAACAAAAAAAAACTTTAAAAAGTTTTCTAAATGTCTTTATAATAAATACTACAGGAAAGCATCAAATAGGAATTTCAAGAGATTGATAATAAATACCAATAATAATGATAATAATCATTATTTTCCTACCTACAATATTGTGCTGAAAGAAACTTCTCAAATTTTTTTGAAAGTGAATGCAGAGCACCTGTTTTGACAGATGTGTTATAGGGCAGCAGCTGCAGGGACATAAGAAATGACAAAAAACCCTCAGAATGTAATTAAGAGGTATTAAGGAAAAATAACTTCCTATTAACAGACCAGTGAAAACTTAGGTGGAAGGGAGGCAGATCCATAACCTGAAGAACACTAGTTTCTAAGATGAAAATTTAGATTCAAAACACAAAATGAACTATAATAATTCACACTAATAAGATTTATGAACAAGAAAACTGAAATCTAGACCACTGCTATATCTTCAAGATTGCTCAGCAAGTTCCAGGTATCATTGACCAAGGGATGTTCAGTTCCTCTGAAATCAATGCATTTAGGTCATCCAGGCTGCTTTTAACAAACTGGAGGGGAAAAAAAAAAGAAAATTAAACATTTAGTTCTCTCGGTAAGATAGGGGTTT
Organism: Chaetops frenatus; assembly: GCA_013400775.1. Classification (NCBI taxonomy): domain Eukaryota; kingdom Metazoa; phylum Chordata; class Aves; order Passeriformes; family Picathartidae; genus Chaetops; species Chaetops frenatus. The sequence continues at coordinate 11,263 of VZTR01009630.1, forward strand.
TTTTTCTGGGAGATAGGTTGGGGGTTTGTCAATTTACTTGTTTGTTTCTTTTCCAGTTAATGGATTTTCCTTTTTAAAAGAAGATGATAAAAAAATTACATTCTGAATGTGTCATACAAGTTCTTTAATGGCATGATTCTCCTGAAATAGAAAATCTACATTACAGGTACATCTATGTCAGATTATTCATAGTAAATCACCATAGAAGAATAAGTTGGTTTTAAGACAGAAGAATTCATGTAGTACTAAGGTAATCATAAAATCAAAGAATCAAAGAATTGTAGAATAAGCAGCCAATTATTCTGAATATGTCATTATAAAATTCATAGAGAAGTTCTTGAAACTTCCATTTGCTTAAGTACCTTTCTTATGATGAAACATGTTGAAAATCCATGTGTTAGAAATATAAGTTCCTCTCCTGTCCATAATTTGTCCTATTGAGATCTACAGAACAGCTCTGGGAAAAATAAGTTGCCATCTGTTCGTATGAGTAACTTTTGTAACTCAGTTACAAAATTACTCTTACTTTATACATTTTAAAATTATATTAAAAATAGAAAATTTAATAAATTACAATTCAGTTCTTTTCATTTAATAAGTAAAGATTATTTAGTATGACATTATGCATGTACTTAAAATACAGTTTACATATGCAGGAAATTGCAGAATATTTTGCATTAAAATAGATTGTGCAATAAATACTTTTTTTTTAAATTGTGCATTATTGTATATTAAGTGCACCTATTAATCTTCAACTATGCAATAAAATACCATAAATCATTCATTCCTGTAAAAAATACTGTTCTTCTTCAAGGCCTCTCAATAAATGTTCTTCTACATTTTTAGTTGTAGCTCTCATGTTTTGTTTTATAAACAGACTTCAGCATTTAATATTCTCGTGCAAAGTCTGAGTAATTCAATCACATTACACCCCCCTCGTACAACTAATTTAAGACTTTATCTTTCAGCTTTGTGGAATGTATTGTTTTGGCAAACTAAAATAGTAGTACTTTATTCATATGTCTATGAACTAATGCTTATTGAGCCACCTAAATCCTTTTAAACAGTTGTGATTATTTCATGTGATCTTGGGTGTTCTCTTCCCCTTCATGCCAGATGCAAAAAAAAAA
>VZTR01009631.1:0-47762 GCA_013400775.1 Chaetops frenatus
CCAGACTTTAACATATTTGTTTGTATTAGCAGTAAACAAAGAGAACCTGGGCCTTGCTCTGAGAAGACAATTTTGTTTATCCTTTTACTGATCCAAATCAGTCATTGACACATGCCAGAACTGGCTAACAGCCCCTAGGACATGGACCCCTAAAACAGCCTGCAAGGCCCACCACTGCCTTAAGGCAGATATTATTATTTGAAGTCCACATGATCCTCTTCCACTAACACTTAAAACTGTTTAAGTGCTCCAAGTGATTTTCCTGCCATGCATGTTCCATATTTCCACCTAATGCAGAGAGCCATTCTGCAGTTATAAATACAAAACCCACACCTGAGCATTAGATTCTCCTAACTTTGGCTTAGCAATTTAGCAAGATAACATGACCTCTCAATAAAAAGTTAGTCATACAGTTCAGGTGGTCCTCAAATGTCAGGGGATGCGGTACACTACCGGTGAAACTCCATCACCTCAACAACCATGTCAGGCCTTGGATCAAATCCTGAGTGGGAATGCCATTCATCCTGATGTATTCTCACTGCATTTGGTTGATTCATCCCTTTAAAGCACCTAACCTGAACAAATTCCCATCTCACAACATTACTGTCTTTGACACAACACCAAATCCACATGAAGCTACACAAAGAGTACATGTACCATGCGATACTTTGCTCTTGGGCTAATACCTTGTTATCCAATGCTGTTATCTCCTGTTGGTTAGCTGTTGAGAGAAGAAAACTACTCATCTGGCCCTTTAGTGGGTCTTCAACTTCTACATCTATGTCATAACAAGCCGTCTTCTTCTGATCGTTGGGGTCAACACTATGGAGAGTATAACACAGGATGATGAGAACTGCCATAACAAATCAGAATTAATTTCCACCCAGCCCAGAATACACTCTTCAATAAAGCCTGTTGCAGATGCTGTGAAAAAAGTTAAAGAATAGGGTATCTTTTTACATTTTCATATTTTAGTATATTTTCTCATCTTTTGTCAGTCAGATTTCACGGACTTTTGAGCTGGAGTTTTTGCCCAGACCATCAAATTTAATTTCTAACATCCTCCTGAGACCTGTTATGCTAAATACCAGTATAATTCTTTGGCTTTTCCTGTCCTAAATTTATATTTAATTTGCCAACATTTAGACTTAACATTCACTTTATTGTTAGACTAAAGTTTCTTAATAAGAAAGCAGTCTTCAGTGCAGTAGTTGGTAAATCAGACTTCAGTCACTGTCACTTGCAACATAAAAATGCTGGCTGCTCAACCCTACCTGTGAAATGTGTGGGTTGTGTGCATCTGCAGTAGGTAGTAAAAAAAATTTGCTCAGGATCTAATTGAGCTTGACAGACTTGGGGGAGCAGAAGAACTTCTAGGGATGGATTTGCATTAGGAGTGTTGTAAGCAGGTGGAGGAAAGTGATCCTTCTCTATTCTCAAGACTGGTGAGGACACACCTGGAGTACTGTATTCAGTGCTGGACAAGGGATAAATGGAGCTACTGGAGACAATTTTGCAAAGGTCCATGAAGATGATTAAGGCATTAAAGCACCTCACAGCTGAGGAAAGGCTGAGAGGCTTGGGACTACTCAGCCTAGAAAACAGAAGGCTGGTGCGGAGGGAACTTACCAAAACTTGAAGGGAAGGTTTAAAGAAGATAGAGCCAGGATCTTTTCAGTGGTACCTAGTGACAGGACAAGAGGCAGTTGGTGCAAACTGAAACACTGGAGGCTCCATCTGAACACCAGGAAACATGTTATTACTGTAAGGGTGACCAAGCAATAGCACAAGTTGCAGTAAGACCCTCAAAGCCCATCTGCCATTCTCCCAGCCCTGTCTCCCATGTTGGAGACACTCAAAAGCCATCTGGATATGGCTGTGGCCAAGCTGCTACAGGTGGCTGTGCTTGAGCAGGAGAGGGCATTTGACCAGATGGTCTCCAGAGGTCCCTTCCAACCTCTAACATTTTGAGAATCTGTGATGCTGTGGCTGCCTGCAAGAAGATGAGCAGCAGAAGGAAAGCTTAGCAAAAATCCAGGTCTGGGTCTGGTTCTGCTGCTCATGTCAAAAGCCACAGAGAAGGCTCCACATTGTCTTTGGCTCCACTGCTCCCGGCTAAGTCCTGTCCTCAGGCCTCCCAGGCTCCTGAGCCCAAGTCAGTCAGGGCAGCAGGGCTGTGCAGAGGGACCCTGACAGGCTGCAGAAACAGGACAGCACTTCAGCATGGTCAAGTTCTGCTCCTGGGACAGAATGACACCGTGCAGGGGGACAGATGAGCATCAGCGAGGTAGAAATCAGGTTGGCAGGAGGGGACCTGGGGGCCCTAATGGACAGACAACAAGTGCAGAAGGAATCTGCGGGGTAAGGCAGCCATGGCAGAGGTCAGCTGTAAAAGGGGCTGTTATTAGCACAGGTGTTGCCATCAAGGCCAGGCAAGAGGCTCTTCCTTGCTACGCCATGCTGGTGAAACTGGATCTGGACTGGTGGGCACAGGACCAAAAAGATGTGACAATCTGGAGCAAGGCCTGCAGTAGGAAGATGGGGGCAGGAGCACAGACCTGCCAAGAGAAGCTGCAAGAGCTTCTCCAGCCTGGAGAAGAAAAGGGGAAAGGAGATTGCCTGGGTGAGTGCAATGGCCATATGGACTGGTGAAGCACAGACAGGGCCACCCTCTCCTTGGACATGTGTGAGATTAGGGCAAGAGGCAACAGAAACTCACTGCAGCATGGGCAATTCACTCCCTATAAGGAATCAGTTTGTAACATATCATGATGGTAGTCCAAAAGCGGGGAGCCAGAGATAACCTGCTTGTACTAGAAGAATATTGAAGAACTATGTTTGCAGTCTGCTGGTGTCCTTTAATTGTGTGGAAGATGTCTTGCTTTTCTGCAGAAATGGAAATCCCACAGAGGTTATTCTTTTTACCTCTGATTTCAGGTGTGTCAGCCACAAGTTGGAGTGCAACTCCAGAAAATCTCCACTTCTAGCTTGAGCTCAGGTAAGATTTGACTTCTACCAGCTTTAATTTTGATGCATTCAGTACTGTGGGGATCAGAAACCATTACAGAATCTATATTTTTAATTGCATTCTGCATGTTTGAGTCTATCTAGTATTTAAAATATTTGTCAAGATCAGAGACTTTTTATTAATCTTTATTTTATATACACTTCAACCCCATTGCATTTTTGGTTCTTTATTTTTCCACAAGGAAGGTTGTTGGTGCTCAGAGAGTGATTCTACAACACTACTATGATTTCTAGAATGAGCTTAGAATACTTCATATTTTTGTCTCTGTGCATAGCCTCTAAAACTAGAATGAATAATTGTGATCTATTTGATCTTCCTGTAAAAGGCAGGCCTGAGGATTTATCTGAATTAAGAGCACATATATTTACAGTCACTAGTGATGAAAAATTCCCTGTAGTAATGTGCTGGTTTTGGCTGGGATAGAGTTAATTTTCTCCATGGTAGCTGGTATGGGGCTGTGTTGCGAGCTGGTGCTGGAAACAGTTGGTCACATAGAGATGTTTTTGTTATGGCTGATCGTTGCTTACAAGTGTCGAGGCCTTTTCAGCTCCTCACACCGCCTGCCAGCGAGGAGGCTGGGGCTGCACAAGGAGCTGGGAGGTGACACAGCTGGGACAGCTGATCCCAGCTGACCAAAGGGATATTCCAAGCCATCTGGTGCCACACTGAGCAGCAAACTGGGGCAGGTGTTCATTGTTCAGGGTCTTGCTGGGCATCAGTCAGTTGGTGGTGAGCAATAGTTTTCATCTGTATCGCTTGTAGTGTTGGATTTTGTTCTTCATCATCATCATTTGTTATACTGTCTTTATCTCAACTCATGAATTCTCTCCCTTTTACCTTTTCAATGCTCCCCCCCGTCCTGCTGGGGTCCGAACTGAAGATTGGATTAAACCAGGACAGGCAGTTGGCATATTATTTCAGTGGCTGACTACATTCACCTCTGGAAAACTGAATGCAGGGGGACGGGGCAGAGCATTTGTGAGACCCTGTTTTAAGCTTGGTTGGACCAGGTCCTTAAGTAACTTGATTTGTGTTTGGATGGGGGAATCTCTTAATGACCACCAGCAATCCCTTCTACTGTAAATTATTCTGTGACTTTATGAGTCTAAAAATTACTTACTTGCTTTAAATTCTGTGACGGACTTCCAGATTTATTTTAGCTTAGCCCGACACTGTAAAGACTTGGCTGCAAAAGTACTGCCTGTTCCCAGGAAATTAATTCTTCCTTTTCCCACACCATTATATCAGTACCGTTTAAGGTTGTCAGGTGCTGTGTGGTGCACACAGTGTATCAGAGAATGCTACTAGACACAAAGTCCTGTTCTTTAGCTGGTACCTGACAAAAACACTTCCTCCAGTACCTTTTTGCCATCTCTCTCCCCTTGGAAACGTAATCACCAGTTCCTTGTCATTTTTCTCTAAGCATTTTTCTCTATCTATCTCTGAAGACCTGTAGTCCATCAGACAGGTCACTGAGTTGTGTTCAATGACAGTACATACACAGCTCTCAATCTGCACGGCCACCAAGCTGCTTTCTCATTTCCCTGTTTGATATATTTATATGAATCAAAAAGCATATTTTGTTTTCATAGCCTATGTAATATTTAAACTTTTTATCATGCATGTTGTAAATTTAAAATAAAGAGGCCAATTTTAAGCAAATTCAAAAACATTTGCTGTCAATACTCTGTAGGAAGTCAAATCAGTAACTTAAGTAACAATAATGCTTAAATACCCAGAATCAGAGTTTTGACCCAGACCACAAAGAAACTTGGAAAGGATTGAAATATCTGAACAGTAAAGTTGCAACCCCGGAAGTTTCTTTATCCCCCTCCTCCATGTACACAGCTGTCACTTACATAAGGCTGGAAGAGCCCCAGAGAGCTGAAACTTGGGTTTCATCTGTTATGCCACAAAGACATCTGTTTTGACAAGGATACAAGAGCTCAGTATCTTGGTCACAATGACCTCTGAATCCAGGCATTCTTGTCTGTAAATCTCTGAAGATCTCTTGACTCCTTGGCATTCTCAGGATAAGACTAACAGTCAAAGAGCTGACCCAATCCCAACAAAGCATGCACAGGCTGGCCCTGCATTTGAAATCGTAATGCTTTTGTACATTTTACATAATGTATCAGTGATTAAAATGATTGTCCATGATGTACAATACCTCATTTCAATTTCCCTCTTTTTGTGGGTTCAAACTTCCATTCCTCTCTCCGTAGGAAAAAAAGCCCAGCCAACTCTCTCAATGGTAAATTTTCTATTCTAAATATTCTAAATATTCTAGTAAATATAAAAGCTGCTTTTCATACTCCTAGAAAATTGGTGCCATGCTAGTGAAAATAATTCAGAATTATACAAACTAGAATGACACATAGAACGAACACACAACAAAGTCCAAGGTATTCACCTGGAAGTTATAAAAATGGGATTCTGGTCCCTACAGCTACTGCAGCTGTTTCTGTAATTTATCTAGTGAGTGTTTTGCACATGACAGTGCTGACCTGACCAGCCAGCTTACCTGATGATGTGGTTTATCACTATCGGGTCTGGAGGCAGCAGTAAGTTAGTGAGTCTCTGAGGAATTTCAGAAAACTTTAGCCGGGGACAGTCAAAGATCTGGAACACAATAAACAACAAAAGTTGTTGGTCCAAAGCCTATCTTGCAGTTAAATGAGAAAGTAAGAAATCTGCAGCTCACAAGGAACTGAGGCAACTATGGAAGGTGATTTTGAAAGCTGTAATTCAGGTTCCTTGCACAGATAAAATTTTTGGTCACTTCTAGCCCTGTAAATTGCTGCTGTACTTTCATCTGGGCTTGCAGACATATCCATCAGGTCATGACAATTTCAGGTGTCTCACTTTTGGTTTAGCTGCTGGAGGGAACAGAACACTACTGGGACATGAGGATCAACTGCATCAATGATGGGAAAGAAGCAAATACTCCCTCTCTTACTGAGGGTTTACAGCAGTGTATTGTAAAGAAAATGATTGTATTTTTTTACCAGAGAAAGCATAAAAGCAGTGTGCCTTTTTTCCCCTAAGGAATGCTTCCTGTAATATTTTGTGCTAAAGAAAAATACAAGAAAACATTTCCGGATTTTAAAAACATTTGAAATTTGAGGGTTTTTAGGATTAATGAAAAATAAAGTCAGTGCGATATTATTTCTTTTTAATCAAAGCCTGAACAGCCTCTAGGGAGGGATCCACCCCTTCCCGAACAACGGTTCACGGTTACCTTCTCTTTACTATGGTCCAGAAGCTAAATAGAATCACAGACTCACAGAATATCCTGGGGGGGAAGGAACCCACAAGGGTCATTGAGTTCAGCTCCTGGCTCTGCACAGGACAACCCCAAAAATCACACAATGAACTTCTATTGAATTCAGAAAGAAAAAAAAATCTTCTGAAAAGGGTTGAAAGCTGTAGAGTTTGGAAATTTCCTGTGAGCAAATGCAGTGCATTGCCATGAATACAGAAACACTCCTTACACCTGGAGTTTTCAGAAATATAATTTTTACGGCCTTTGTTTCCTACTGTGATTTTCAATGCTCTGAACAGGCAAACCGACTTTTCTCTAAAGACACCCAATTTAAAATTACCTTAAACAAAAACAAACCTGAACTTTCTCTATATTAACATTTGCCTTAAAACGTGCCCTTATGTGGAGGCAATTTGTAAAAATGTAACAGGCCTATGGAAATACAAAAGCCCCTTAGGGAAACTATTCTCACCTGACAGAAGACACACACTACCCATAGTATTGTATCTATAAACAGAAACAACCTTTGTGGCTCTAGAGACAAAGGATGCAGGCAGGCTTGAAAAGAAAGGATTATCAGGTTGTAGAATAGACATACAAAGTCAGATGCTCTGGTTCCTCAGATCGGGTATCGTTTGGAATTAATTTTTCTCAAGTGAGTGTATTTGGCAGCAGAAATACCTAGGAGCCAGCTCTAGGAACCATTTGCAAGGTTCTATTGCTTTTGAAATACCTTTGAACTTTTTTTCTTGCTTTTGCTTGTAACACAGTGGATTTCAAATCTCCCTGCTGATATAAACTGTTTTTAAACAGAAAAGGATCCATCTTCATCAATTCTAAAATCTGTGTTGGACTTGCCTGCATCCAGGAATTCAGACAGCTAGTTTCTGAAGAATAAGGAAGTAACAAAACCTGCTGAGTCTGCAGCTCACTCCTTATTTGAGTTCTGAATTCTGACACTTGACAGAGATGACTGTGGAATTCCCACACAAAATCTCTCCACACCAAGCTCCATCCCACTGCTGTCACCACTGGCTCAACACTGATGTCAAACTCCTAACGTGGATGCAGGCCCGAGTGACAAGAGCTTTCAGAAGGGAAAAGGGATCAAGGACACACATTAGTGAGAGGAGAGGATGGGAGGCCGGAAACTAAAGGTAGGTGGAATTTTCCTGAAGCTTCTCACATTCCTGCCTAACTGGAGCTAGTGCTCTCAATTAAGTTAGGCTTCGAAAGCCTCTTTGGCTACAGTGATCCTGGTGGGTCAGGTAACTCATTCAGTGATAATTTTTTAGTCTGTACTGTCTTGTGCCCTTGGACATAACCACAGCACAGCAGCACGGGATCCAGAAAAGCTGGCACACCCAATGAGAGCACCAGTATGTCAAGGAAAATGCCAGAGACACTGGTGCATTTTGTTCTGCTCCCCTGAGTGATACTCACACCTCCAGCTAGGACACCACTTTTCTTTCCAGGAGTTATGTGCTGAAACTACAGAACCTACAGAAATATTATCAGACTGGAAGGCATTACTAACCCAATTCCTTTGCCCTCCGACTCTCAACCTTAGAGTGAAAAACAAAAAAAAAAGCCTCATCATGAAAAATTTAATTTCTTGTAAAGAGATTCAGATTCCTAAGTAGTAGTGTCAGTTTTGAAAGCAAGATCAGTTAATTAGGACAATTTTGCCAGAGACCTAAGGAAAACAGAAATACTCAAAACAATCCCATTTATGATTTAAATCCGTGCAAGCACTGCATTCTTATGAAACTACTCCAGACCAGCCAGCTCTTGCAGGGTGTGAGATTCAGTTTTCTAGAAAAGCAATCAGCTACTTTCCAACTCTCCCACTAGACTCATCTTCTGAGGATGAGAAGACAATTATCAGGTGTCATAGCATTCCCATAGAGTTCCAAGACAAAGGAGACCTAAGAGCAAGTAAGTCTCTAATGAAATGCATGAGGAGAAGATGGCTTCAACAAGTTCTTATTCTAGCAAAGTTCTTAAACTGAAAGTTAAAATAAATAAATTTGAGAAGGCCCTCCTGCTTACTAAAAATAAGATATGTACATCTGTACAGGGTCACACAAAAGATCTGCTGCCAATCTGCCACACTATCCTGCCCTTGGTAGTGGCCGAAAGTGGATACTACAGGAAAAATGTAAGAACAGGAGAAACATATACTGGTTCTTCCCCAAAGAAGTTCTCCCAACTTCCACAGCTTTGCATTTAAAACAGCCCAAGATTTTTCATCCATTGGTTTGTCACTTTTGGAACCTATATACACTTCTAGCATTTGCAAGGTTCTATTGCAAGGAGTTTTGAAGTTTAAATAGGCTTGAGTACTTTTGTTTGTTTTCAATTTGCTATCTGCCAGTTTTAGTTGATGGACTGTAATTATTGACCAAAATATAAAAAATTACTCCCTTTTCACCTTTTTCACCTCCCCTTTCCCATTTCCTCTTTGGGCTGGCAGAAACAAAACTCAGTCTAAATTGGCTATAGATAAAAAAGAATGGAAATCAAATAATCTAAACAAGAGAACATACAGCATTGCCATTTTGCCAAAAATTCTTACGTGGTTTTAATGTGGAATTTTCACTATATGTGAAAAAGACTGTATGCTGTAATTCTCAAAAAAAACCAAAACCCAAACAAACAAGAGAGTGACTATATAATCCTGATCACTTTGGTTCTATATTCCCAAACATACCTACGAATCTCACAATTACTTTGTTGCATTTTGTATTTTCAAATGTGCAAAGCTGTCTTTAAGCTTACTTCAAGCACTGGCTACTTTGAACTGTTATAGGGCAAAGTAGTAACAGAAAAGAAAAACTTAAAAAGAAAACTAGGACACAAGTTTCATCACAACATTTACTTTCACTGTTTGCTAAAACATTATTCATTCAGTGTAACTGCCAGTACTTTCCTTACACAGAACTATGTCACAAGCACTACTTTCAATTACTTTCACAATAAGTCATGTGAGCCTGAAATACAAAGCCAAGTAAGACAGTGATAGCTCAGTTAGCATTACCTTTCCAAAAAACACATAGTCTTATTTACAGAAAGGGTGGAGATGCTTTTAAGTGGCTTTCTTGGTTAATTCCAGAGGTCTTTGTGAAAGACAAAAAGTCTTAACATTTCTTTCAAAAGAAACTACTTTCAAAATATCATGCAGATCAATAAGGGTATTCCATTATCTGAAGCAGATTTAAGAAAAGACAGCTTTTCTAATTACATCTTCCATGTCTTCTTCCTTCATAAACAGGGAAAGAGAAGGGAAGAAAACGGGTCTACATAAGATCTGACAATCAGAATCAGCGGTTTATTTCATGTTGAAAAACTACTGATTCTGATTTCTGATACTGAAAAGTATAAAATGATACAATGGAGGAAAAACACCCCACCAAATCAATACAGAAGTCCGCCTTCCCGAGAAGGCCGCAACTTTTGTGGGAGTGCTGAACCACCAAATGTAGGGGGTTTTGACAACACTGGCATGTGGAGAGGTGTTAATGATACTAGTTGTAGTGACTGCTGAAAGCCACTCGGTACTGAGGATACCACAAATCATTATGGGAAGATAAAAATCAGTCATTTTCATTCATCCCAAATTTCTGGCTGGATGTTACAGTTGCTTTTAAAGAGCTACTGTGCCCAAAAAAGTTACCTGCTGGAAGTACTTGTCACAGTTAATGTATTCCTTATCGTGGGAGTCTTGCAGCTTGTTTGTTTTGATGTACTGCCAGAGAGCCTGGATGATGGCTGAGCGTGTCTGCGTGTGGATCCCCAGCAGACGGGCCAACCGTGGGTCCAGTTTAAACTGGGGAGGCTGGAACAGAAAGCCAAGGAGGTGGCAATACAGAGGAAAGCAGACAGCTACACAAGTATGAAGTTTCAGTTTTAATTCTCAAGGGACTCTGCTCCTCAGGAGAAGCATCCCATTCAGTGGCAGAGACTGCAAAAACACAAGTTTGTGTTTTTGTGTCCCACCATTGGTGTTCTGGAAGAGGGACACTGTACCTGTGCCGTGCACATGGACTACCTCTAGCACATGCTTTAAATAATAAAAACTTGCACAAAGACTCAGGAAAAATGTTCCCTTTCAACATTGATGCAAAATTTAACTTTGGGGAATGGGAGAAGAAAAAGAACAGCCCTTCCTCTGAACTACTGGAAGTTAACAACAGAGAGAGAGAAGGAAGGAAGGATGATGCTTCCACAGTTGCTGATAACTGCTGTCTCACATCAACACACTGTCTTGGAACTCTGTTTTTTCAGGCATGTTCCCACCATTCTGGTGCACACCAAAACATATAACCAACCACAACCAGTCAATGGATTTTATTTCTTTTCCCAGTCTCAGTGATACAATTCAACTTCCCTGTTCTCCATCTCTAGTAACATAAATTCCTTGGATAATTTGGACTTTGATGCTTCTTCAAGAGTGTACTCATACTCAGGTTTATTATTCACCACATTACTAAGCAAGGATTACCCTGATGGGCGGCAGGTCACCCAAAGCTAGCTTTATAATAAATCAAGGGTAAAAGAACACCTGTTTTAAAGCACAAATTTATAATAATGGTGAGCATAAAAAACATCATTGTATTGTCTTAAAACTAAAAATTCTCGCTGCCTATATCAGTATTTCAGTTAGCCCCTATGGTCCCTAAAATCAATAAAGTTTTCTCTCTGGTAACAAAAAATGGAGTGCCTATATCCTAAATAGATGGTCTTTGTGCCTGGAGAAAGAAGGTGGCAGAGAACAAGTTCTTAAAGTTATACCATCAAAATTCATCTAAGCCTCAACTGTCGCTGGAAAGTGGGATCCCATCTACTTGCAGCAGTGCATTCCTAACAGTTTCCTTAAGACAGCAACATTTCTTCCAGGGGTGGTTCCAGTCAGGTTAGTGAGCTCCACAACTGCAGTGTCCATTGTTTGTGCCAAGGTAAGGCTGCCACAGCTACACAGCTAGGTCAGGAACCACTAGCAAAAGCTACTCCTCTGAATTTTTTTTAAAGAACCACATGCATAACTTGTGTGCAATGTATCGGACTATTCTCTAAGAAGCTAGAGGAGGAAATGCATATTTTTTCTGCAGGTGGGCAATAAAAATACTTGTTATCATAATGCCAAGACCAATGTTTTGCTAGACTATATTAGAAATTCACTCGATTCGCCCCCTTTAAATTTTAAACAATCCCTCTGTTTGGTATCATTCTAACTTCAATGGACCATGTGACACTGCAAGTACAAGTATATTGAGTTTTGAGGTACGTGACAAGATGAATTTTCTCTGTTGCACTAGGTCCCAGCGGCTGCACGTTCCAGGCCAAAAGCTGTGCACTGACCTGGTAGTCCAACATGAGGAGTAACGTGCATCGCACACTGACATCCCCAGGTCTCTTCACCTGGAAGCCATCTGTTTCCTGGGTCGTGGGAGTTCTGTGCCACTAACAAAGGGAAAAGCAAAACCGTTGGGTCCATGGAGGTGCATTTTGCACAGTACATCATGCAAGAATCAGACAAGTACAAGCTTTCTGAAGATCTGGCAATCTAAAAAAGAAACCCAACAACAAAAAAACCAAACCACAACACCCCTCCCCACCTCCACTCCCCCCCCCAAACATTTCAATTCAGCTTTAGTGCAGAATCTGCTCAGCTGTTAACATACTTTACTTGTTAGGAGAAACGTGCACAATATTTTCATCTTTTCACACATTCTGTTCTAAGATGTGCACTGCATCACTAATACATCTATGTTTTTAGAGTAGATTCCCTTAGCAAACATTCTTAAGAAGAATGGAATTTTGAAAACTTTGAAAATACCTTAAATGAGATAATGAATGCAAGGTCCCTTAAACAAGCGAGGGAACAGGCACCAGGTGCTTACATGTGCCAGTAACTGGTTTGTATGCAAAGGGTACACAGCCTTCTCACCTCCACAAGATGATTGTCAGGTCCATAAAGATCTTTGTCCAGTTCAATAACCAAACTCTTAAAAAAAGATGAAAACTTCCGCTTCTGTTTGCTGAGCTGTACAAGCAGAAGAACCAGACATGTATAAGGCTGCATTCATTAGCTTAATGAAAGTCCTAGACTTTCTTCTCAGTCTCTCTGTCTTGAACATTAAATCCCATGTAAACCACAAGTGTGATCAATCTAATTGAGTTTTCCCTCTGAGAAACACAGGGTAAGATGCAAAAATCTCAACAGTAGTGGAGCAGTGCACAGTTTAGGAAAGATTTCCTTGACTCAATGTTATTGAAAAGGACTGGCTTGTAAAGTGAACATGGCATCCATGAAAAAGGTCCAGAGTATGGCCATGAAAATTATCTCAGGACTGGAGCACCTCTGCTGTGAGGACAGGCTGAGAGAGCTGGGGTTGTTTAGCTCCAGGGAGTATTTAAAGGGGCTTTGTAGGAAAGATCGAGGGAGACTTTTTACCAAGAGCTGTAGTGACAGGGTGAGGGGCAATGGTTTCAATGAAAGGTTTGGACTTGTCTTAGAAAAGGTATTTTTTACTCAAGAGGGCGGTGAGGCCCTGGCACAGGTTGCCCACAGAAGCTGTGCCTGCCCCATTCCTGAAAGTGTTCCAGGCCAGGTTGGACAGGGCTTGCAGCAACCTGGGCTAGGGAAGGTGTCCCTGTCCAGGGCAGTGGGATGGAATGAGATGGTCTTGAAGGTCCCTTCCAACCCAAAGCATTCTATGATCCTAAGGCCTCTGTACACCTTTCTTTTTAACAGCCTGGAAATTTTTGATTAATTCTAATTTCTTGGTCTGATTTATCAGATTACAGTAAATTTTGCAGACTGGTCATACCCTAAGCAAGACTATTTCCTTCTACTTTTTTTATTTTCATTTAATTATCACTATTCGTTGTTTACTGCACAGCTCATACTATCTACATTAAAAACTGGAAGGTCTATGATTACCTAATCTGACTCTCCACAGAATACAGGCCACAGGATTTCAATTTATTTCTTTGTATTTAATGCAGATAATATTTTATTTTAAAATGCTGGTAATTGAAAAGCTATGTCCCTCCAATAAAGAATCTCTTTCTTTCTTGAAATATATGCTCTAATTTCTAAACTGAATTTGTCTAACTTCAATTCCCAGATGTTGCACTTTGTCACCACTTCCTCCTCCAGCAAGACTGACTCATGTAAAGTTACCTCCAGACAGACTGAAAGCCTTGCCCTCTCCATGCACGCATGTTGTCCATCTGTTTAGCCTATAAATACTTGTGAAGTCTATTCAGAACAAATAGATGACGCCTTTATTAGGAAAGCCCAGCCTTCCCCAAAGACAGCTGAATCCACCACTGAGGTTTCCAAGGACTTCATAATGATAAAATGTTTCTGCAATCCTTACTCTAACCATTCATACATCGTGTAGTACTCTCTAAGAATATGAAGTACTGCCTTCCCCTTGTTATCCTGCTCTTCACAAGATGCAATGCCCACTGTAGGCCTAAATTATCACGCCTCTTGTAACCTGAATCCTGGCATCTCTTTAAAGGGATTAATCTCAGCCCTCTTCTCTCCACTTCCTCCTACCTGTCCTGTTCTTATGTCTGCCTCATTTTCTGCTGCACTCTCCAACATTCCCATTAGGGCCTTATCCCTCACTTGGGTTGGGCATAGTGCCTTCCCAGCAGCAAGAAGCCAACACTGCCATTCAGACATGTCCTGGCTCAGCTGATGACCCCAGTAAAACCTACCACCCCAAAGGACAATCTTTAGAGTCTTGCCAACCCCAGTGAAGCAGAGATAAGTCATACATCATCCAGGAGCTTCCCCTCCACACGCAGCTCCCACGAAGCAATGCTGCCATCGGAGTCATCAGCGTCTGATTTTGCAGGATTAAATGTGTTGGAGATGTAAAGTCTCAGTTTCCGCTTTTGCTGTTATGCACAATGACAAGGGAAAAGTACACGTCCAGTTTAAGATTAAGATCTGAGGAAGCCGCAGGAAAGGTGATAATTACACATGTAATAGGGAATCTCTATGTTTTGTACAGTTGTTCCAGTTGTATTAGAATTTAAGATTCTGTTACATGTTACGAAAATAACACTAAATAGCTGAATCTGAAAATTCCTCTCAAAAACTCTTGGCAATACACACATGCTAAAATTCACTGCAAATGGAGGAAGACAGGAGGTTGCCAAGCCTGAGAAGTGATGTATCCTGTACTTCTGGATCAGATATTTGAGAAATCATTGTGAGAAAAGCATGATATGACGTCCTTTCTGGCTTCAACCTAGCTAGATTGCTAAAACTCAGCTGCAACTCTGTTGAAACATAAAAGTCTTTCCTAGTTGCATCAGTTCAGGTTTGTAAATGGCAGTCACAAATACAGCTTCTGGTGATAATCCTCCTGCAGACACACCTGAACACACTGACGCACACACACCAGCTGCCTCACTCTCCTCTTCACCCCACCTGCCTTCACCCTCAGCCAATGTGCTGCAGCTCCAGCTTGCTGGGAGACCCGAGGGAAGGAAGGCACCCCATTTCACCCCTAACCCAGGTGCTCAAGTCTGTCAGAGATACAATCATGACCATACATTGTCGTTTTTACAGATCACCTGAAGTTTCCCAGTCACTGTAGTGGCTTATGGCTGTGTCATTTCTCAGCGCCCTTCCTTCCATGCACCATCTGGAAAACCCAGCCATTAAGTCTGATGGATTCCAGAAATGATTATTACCAAAAATTACTTTGGGACTCTAATGTCCAATACCTGTGTATAACACAGTGGCCAAAAGGCTATACTTGTCAAGTTAATGCCAACAAAACAATGAAAGAAAGGAGAACTCTTGTAAAGCTTTCCCACACACATAGGAGAGAAGGAAGTTACATACAGCAGATTAAACAGCATAACCTGGCACAGAGGAATGGGGAAGTCAGAGAATTATGGCTGAAGAGGAACAGAAAAATTACTACATTTTGCCAAATCTGGAGAAGACAGTGACAGAGAGCTTTGATAGAAATGGAGTGTCAACTGTATGCTCTGGCAGCAAACAGGATTTTGCAAAGTGCCATCAGTGCAGAAAATGACAGGTTTACACAGGTAAGAACAGGCAGATAGGCAAGAAAATATTCTTGTGAATCCATGTTTTCTCCATCCTTTCCCACAGCATTTCTGTTGCCAAAGTGCTCTTTCATAATATAATTATTTTAATGACTATTCTATTTTTGGAATATTAATGACAAATCTCTATTTGGTGTTGTGGATTTGTGAAGGATTTCACATTTCTAAATTCACAACTTTTCAAATTACCCTACACATTTTATGCACCATCTCTAAATTTTATTCCCCCTGGATTACTTGCATAACTGTATCTACATATACAAGCAGGCTTTTACTTAATAGACATCCAGTGTTGCCAGCACCACTGGCTCCCTGTAAGAGCTACCTGGAAATGGTTCTGCTCCCAGACATTTTGGGAGGCTGACTGTCTCCTCTTCCAGGTCCAGGAACTAGACAATGGCACATGAACTTGCCCTCCATACCCTTATCACCAACAGTGGCAATGCATACTTAGTGCAGTGGAATTAAAAAAAAATAAATTTAGACATCCCTAGCAAAATTTCAGAACTGTGGTTCTACAGCCAGGAACAGTTACTTTGGACCCTCAAGCTCCCTCTCTCCTACAATGACTATTCTCCTGGCAGCAGATTCAAACTACCATCGAGCCTGTGAAGCAAGACCGTTGGGAGAGACCCAAGAGTATAGTCTGAATCCTACCTGAAGGGATCTATTCAATGAGTAACAACTCCAGCATGCACAGCTATACTGCTATCATAAGGATGTCCAGTCTTGGAAGACGCCAGGTCAGCAATGAGATATAGTCAAAACTGAGCTCTAGAAAGAAAGACACCAACATGGTGCTGGGTGGGGTTTTAGAGTACAGGCCATGAAGTCTCTTCAGCTGCTGACACACACCAAAAACCACTGCATTTGGTTCACTCTCAGTACCCCTGTGTTCCACAATAATGTCAAGTTCATACCCAGAAAGCTCTCAGAATGACATATTCTTCCGTCTCCAGATGAGCAACTCCATCTCATCCAGGCAGGAAATGATAACATTTATGAGCAACTTGACTGCTTTGCGGCTTAAATAAAGCGGTGCCAAGAAGCCACTGCCCTTCAATAAATTCTGCAAATTTCTTAGCCATGTGCTTTATCACACAGACCTAAAATCTGTTCTCCTCTCTGTATGGTGGATTCTCAGAGAACAGAAGAGCAAGCAACCAAAGGATTCTCAATAGTTGGGAGCAAAAGCTAAAGAGGAGACTTACAGCTCTAGGCAAAAAAGAAACCATCACACTTCATCTCTTCAGACACACCAGACCTCTACCACCCAGAAAGGCAAAGCTAAGCAGGGGAACTTCACAAAGACTTGGTCAGCACTGCGAATCCAAGCAGCTCTTGTTCAAAAACCAGTAAATGCTTGATCTCCTTGTTCTCTAAAAGTAAGATACAGATCTTTGACTCTGCTTCAGCAAAAGGAACTTTCAATAGCAGTCATATTAAAATGAAAAGCCTTCCCCTAAATATTTCACTTACAATTTCTCCTTGAGAAAACAAAAAGGAAAAAGGTAATCATGTAACAGATGAGTGGTTCTGTCAGCAATGAACTCCTGCAAAGGTCCCAGCACAACTGCTGGGAGAGCTCATGTGAAATCAAACAGATCTGAATGGGAGACTGACAAGAATGGTGGAGCAGCACACCTACAGCTTGTTCTGTCTCCAAGTTCCCTGATGTCATCTTCACACAAATCAATACAGCTTTAAGTTCAAGTAAATGGGTGAAATGCTGGAAATCTGGCAAATCCTTCAGAAAAATTCCCCTGGTTTACAGTGTTACTTTTGTTTTGTTTTGTTTTTCAGTTTCCATTAGTATTGAATCCCTAACAAGTCAAATCAGGAAGTAAGTATCTAATGAATAATGAAAGTATCCAGGATCTGTGTGCTATCCACCAGAGAAATCTCCATCAACTGCTGAAGTTAGTTTCCTTCAGCGAACCCTCAGGCTGGACACAAAACCTCCAGGATGCTTCCAGGAAGTTGTGCTTGGGATTTCAAACAAACAAAGTTATTAGCAGACAGTCTGTTGCTGACCGACTTAGGAAAATCTGACTGCCAATCTTATAAGTAGTATTGTGTTAAGAGCTCTCTAAGTATATCTTAAGAGTAAATTGCTAAGAACCTCAACGTAGCATAAAAACCTCAAGCAGAAAGCACAGAATTTATTAAAATCTGTGTTTCTGTCTTTGCATATAGAGTGACTGTTTCCTGGTCTCACAGAAAAAAAAAAAAAAAACTTTTTAGGAAGCAAAATGAACAGTGATAGCATGGAGACTAAAAATCAGGGGGCAGAAAAACAATGACCACTGTCTTATAAAAGATCCAAATTAAACAGAGAGTGTCCATATCAGAGCTGGAATATAGAGGCATCTCACTCAGAGCAGCAGAAAGATATGTCAAAATTTGTAAAGGAAACAAAATTAGTTAGGTAACTCCTGAAAAAAAAAATGGACAAGAACTTAAAAATGGCCAACCCAAAGCAGAAAAACCAGTGACTTGGTAGATTACACAAGTATCATGAATAATAAAAGAAATGAGACAATATTTACTGAGTTCAAAATTGCACCAACATATGAAAAACACTTGTAGACAGTTCTATAAAAGCTTAAACAACAACAATAAAACCCAAAAAAATGTGAAACTAATGCTACGGAGGAATAAAATGGAAATTACTAGGTACAATAGCCTACAAAATCAGTGGTAGCAGCTTATTTGGTAGTTGTATACTGTACTTTCTCCAGAGAAAATGAGGATTTGTGCAGTGACAGGTAATAAGAAGAAGCCAGGTGCACTGAAAAAATCTTTTTCTACATTGATTGGGTGGAATGAATTTTTTAACTGAGAAAAGAGAACATTTAAAAACCTGAAAGACATTTAAAACACTGACTGATTAATGAAGGAGATTAGGTGTTCACATTCTCTTTATCTCATAATGCAAAAAACAGAACACATAAAATTATGCCACAAGACAAGCATTTCAGAAAAAAAACCAAATTGCTTTTTGGCAACAATGTGGTATCAATTCCTCAGTCATCTTAAAACCTGAAAGTGGGGAAAAGATCTCAATTCACAAAACTAGGGAGAGAGACACTATGATAGTATTCTGATGCTACTACTTGTTTTTCACCTAAAAATGGAGAATCTGGAAGCAGATCATTTAGTTTGGAAACTGCAACTATACACATATCTAGTAAACTGAATGTCCCACAGCAGTTCACTGCAAAAGAGTGACAGTCCCTGGATGACAGTCTCTGGTTTGGGTGAGACTGAAGTTCTGTCTGTGGTGCCAGGACTTGGAGTAGTAGGAGCCTTGCTCATGTCATGGGCCCCATCCCTCTTTCAGCCAGAGGACCCTGGTTCAAGCTTTGGGATGAAAAAAGATCTCAGTCTTAAAATTATGTTTATGCCACAACTGTCTATCTCAGGCTTACACAAGGGAGAGAAATAAACATTTTTTATGACATTATTTATCTATATTCTTTTAAACATCCACTTCTGAATGAGAAGAATTGTACCCTGAACGCCATTGCCTACACCAATTACTCTCTCAACTATGAAGGGAGCTGAGAGTGACTAGCTCACATATAAACGAATAAAATGGCTATGTCTACACTTAGCCAAATAAATCCCATTCCCAAAGTCCATCATGGCCTTAGAGCTGCATAGATTTTCAGTAATTCGTTCTTTAGTGATATCTACTGGTCTGGAGTTTAGTGTACGGTTTCTGTTTCCTTCAGGCCATGGAGCTTGCTATATCTATCAAGCAGCTCTGTCTGCCTGACTACCTTCTAAAAGTTCTTTCTGGAATTCTGACCATATGGGTCTTCTCATGAAGTCAGTACAAGGATCTTGCTAATGCTGCTCTGCAGACAAGGAATTCTGAGACTCTCATGACAGATGCAATCCAAGAATGCAGGACTGGCTGAAGAAGAGGAAAGAACACAGCAGTGCCCAGCCAGCAGAAAACTGCCAAGGCAGGATCTGAAGTGGAAAAGCTGGCAGCTGAAGGAGGCTGCTGACAGTAGCCAGAGGAGCTGACAGGTGGGGAAGGCCATTTCTCCCTTCAACGGCCACACCAACCCCAGGTCTCTGCACTTCTTGAGCCATCCCACAGCTGTCATCTGGTTCAACAGAGCAACTATTCTCAGGAGATCCAAGTAGGATCAACAAGCCAATTGTATTTTATGCACGGTCCTCACAAAAAAAATGCTTAAACAACTTCTCCCTAAAATTTCCCCAGAATAGCTAGTCTTCTGACAGAAAGAAAACCCAGCCTGAGCAACACTAGACCATAAACCTGTGGTTCCCTACAACTGTTTCTAGCTACAGCTCAATCACTGTGACTAACACTGTAACTGCAATTACAGCTGATAATTCTGAGAAACCCTGCATATTCCCTACATAATTTCACACACCTTAGACAAATTCATATTTCTCCCAGGATTACAATCCCAGTTTGAGAATTATTGTTTTAAGGCAAATATTTCAAAATTACAAGAGTTTGATAAGAGATGGAAATGCAAAGGTAACTTCTATTGCTGTTACCAATTCTGCAAGTATAATAAAATGAAAATACTTAACATTAAGAAAAACCCTAGTTTATCAAGGTTTAGCTCTATTTTGACAGGTCTGATACCTATGTGCTAAGACTGCCCATACACTAATTTGGAAAACATCTGTTTGATCATGCCCTAGATTCTAAGTGAGCAACTGATTTAAAATGTGTTTGCTGAGCCCTAGATGGAAACAGAATTTTCTGTCTACAGTTTCTGTAGTGTTGTGCCTCCTACACTCTTCCGTATCCCAGACACTGAATATGTCCATTGCACAGCTTACAGCTGGGACCTTGTGTACCTGTTAATTCCCTCATTAAAGAGTTTGCCACAGAATAAATAACTTCCTGCTGATTTATGAATTCAAGTCCAAGTCTTCAATCACCTTTAAATATGGCCAGATTCCTAGCTAGTTTAAAAGACTGGGGTTCTACCTATATCAAGAAGGTAAGACAAACTATTTCTTCTGAGAGTCCAATCTACTATGTACAACACTTTTTAAGAATGAACTCATGATTTAGACCATCCATGATTCAGTTTCCTATCTATCTAGGTATGTTAATGAAACTTAATTGGGTTTTTTTGTTTTGTTTTTGGTTGGTTGGTTGGTTTTTGGGGGGGTTGTGGCTTTTTGGGGGTGTTTGTTTTTTGTTTGGTTGGTTTTGTTGTTTTTTTGGTTGTCTTTTTTGTTGTTGTTTTGGTTTTCTGGTTTTTTTTTGTTTCATATATTTTTTCACTGGAAAAACACAAAGAGGTAAAAGCCTTCCACATTTTATCAGATACATGCACAGTGACAAAGACAATAGAATATTGATCTTTATTGGGCTGACCCCCATCGCTGTGGTACAGACAAGAATGATAGCTTTACATCACAGCAGACAAAACACATGTCACAGCTACAAATCCCATCATTCTACAGGAGTTATTAGAGGAATAGAGCATGAGCTACCCAATACAGTCATAAGAACTTAAATGAGACATGAAAAGAAATGCTTCACAATGACTGGGCAAAAATTGTAACAGACTGCCTGACAAGGTTATGAAACCTCCCTCCTTACATAAATTAAAAACTCAACAAGGCCTTGACAACCCTGTTTTTATCAGAAGGTTGAATGAGATAACTTCCAGTTTCCTCCTATCTAAACTCTTCCACGATTCCAATTACTAGACTCAGAAAACTTAGAAAAAGACCATTTCAGTGGGCTGTAAGGAAGAGCAAAGTGCTGGACTTGATCTAATAGAAACTGCAGAAAATGTCATCCATTCTTTTCTTACACAAATAGTAATTTTTGCAAGTAATTCTTCCCATTGTATGTTCTGTTATGCCGCGAGTTCCACTTTTGCCCAAATTTGAATTGGAAACGTAATACATACCTTCAGCACACACCCCTAATCTCTTATTTTCTGGTTTTTTATCATTTTAATACTAAGTTCCCAAACCACTCTTTATTTATCCTTTATTTATCCCTAGGCTATTATTCCCCTTATTAAAGACTTTTAAGAAGCTAGAGCTGGTAATAGCCATAGAATTTTCTCTACCACTTTTCTGTGCATGCTGATTCCCAGCTGTTTGCTCTTAGAAGCTCTATCTGACCCATTCCAAAGCATTTCTGTTAGTGGGACTTTTACTAGAAAGGTACTTCCATCATTTACTACAAGAATTATTTTCCTCCCCTGACACAATCTACCAAGTTTTCACAACATACCTTCATTGGCCTCTTCAGTGCTTCCTGAATATCCACGCGCTTCCTCATAATGGTCTGGTCTAGTTTGCGCTCAAAGGCCAAGAGATCCATGTAGGCCTGGGACTCAGGAACCAGCTCCCGGATCTGAGAAGGAAGCAAGGAATATCCGAGCACTGGAAGCACGAGTCTGCCACGTTCCAGAATGGCAATACTGACACATTCCCAGCCCTTGGACAGACGTGCCCAGAGGAGTTCTCCCTCTGACAGCAGTTTCCAGACAGTGGGGCAGGTCTCCGTGGCATGGGACAAGCACAGACTGCGAAGCAGGAGCACAGAACTGAGCCTAAGGCATTCTGGAAGACCCTGCCTGAATCCACAAGGCCTGAATCATGGCTGTTTTCTGCAAGTGAGGCGTAGCTACCAGCAGCTAGGGAGCCACTACTCTCAGCAATCCAAAGTACAGTGAATTTGCCCTGTTCAAAACTAGAAGAGTGCTGCATCTCTCTACACTAAAAGAGGGGCATTGTTCATGTTGATGTTTCAATAACAAGTGTTACCCATTGTAAGTAAAAACTGCCACATAGCATGCCAGCCTTCAACAGCAAATCTTCCTCGCTGAGGGGAAATTGACCTTCACGTCGAAGTTTCAACCAGCTATCAGGTGTCAACTTATGATCCTGCCAACTTTTATTGGTATTTTAATACATTAGTTAACTACATTAGTTCCATTGACAAACCCCCTTTTTATTTTCTCTTTTACAAGGAAGGTAGCAGAGGATTGGATATGAAGTAGGTTGGAAGGAAGACCTAATGAACTGAGCTTAGAAAAGGATAAATATACCCTTAAATGAAAATGTTGGTTCTTAATTTGGAATAACTCATGCACGTAAAGCATAAAAAAAAGGTACTGTTAGTAATTAAAATAGAGCTACTAGACAACCTTTTCTATTTCTACAATATTCACTCTGGCTTTCAATTATTTACTACAATATTTCACTGTTACAAGATTTCCATAGGAATTAGAAGTGAGTTGGTATTCCTGTTCTGCGTTAGAATCAGAATTAGTTACAGTTAAAATTACATTTTATATCTGGTGTAAGGTACAAACATCTATGTGAGAGACACCAGGCATGCACCTGTTCCCTGTGTTCTGCAAGGACATGAGAGCTATTCCACGAGGTCATGCCAACAGATGGCTCTCCTAGTTTTGTATCCCTGACAAGCTTTCAAAGTTGCCGCCTTTTAGTATCTGCAATAGCCCAAGGCAGAGCATTCCAGAACCTCACCAGGCAATATGGGAGGAAGAAACTCCTTTTGCTCACTTGGAACCTGCTACGAGTGAGCTTCACTTGATGCCATTTCCCTGCGCTGCTGGAGCAGCAGTGGGCAGGCATTCCCTAAGCACTTTTACCATATGTTTTACAAGTTTTTGTCTTTCCTTCCTTAATCATTTTCTTTTCCAGCCTGAAGACGAACAATTTCTCCCTACTGTATTTAGACTGATCATCAAATAAATGTCTCTTTCAACCTACTCTGCTTGTTTTGAGATGGTAGAATATCCTCTCTACTTACAGCAAGATCAATACTTTGGAAAAGCAGAAACCACAGAGCAAAAACTCTGTTCAGCTTTAGCTGAACCATTATATTTTTAACTGCTTATATGCTTTCTCAAAATGTTAGTATCAGCAGAATAATAAAAGAAACATGAGCACAAAGAGCAAGCATTACCCTGGAAACATCAAGGAATTGACAGACAGCTTGCAGAGTAAGGGCAGCGAGGCAGTGAGTGCAAATCTCTGGACACAACAAAACTCCCCAATGTTTTTTTCCTGTTCTGCACAGATGAAAAGATTCCTCAGTTCCTGGCCTGAGGAAATTAATCACGGTGCACTACAGTCAATTAAAAATTCTTGACTGAGAAAGTAATTTCAGACCTTTAATGCCAAGTTCCATCAGAGTCATTTTGTGAACCCCTCAGGCACATGGTGAAGCAGGGAGAGGCCTACAGAGTCCTCAAGATACAGCCTATACAACACAGGTGATACAACCTTTCCAGCTAGTTCAATCTAAGGAAATTTCTAGGAAGTTTGTAGAAACAACAAAAACCTTCAATAAATATTTCTATTCCACACTTTTACATCTTTTACCACATTAAAGGGTTATTTCCTATTCCATTCATATAACCAAATTGTATGTTAAATATTATAAGATGCTAAAAAGCACAAACACTTTAAAATCAGCCAAAGACAAAACTGCATCTAATTCCTTGAAGTGCAAATGGCAACAGGTTGGGAGAGCATTTGAGAGAAGAACTGTACTTGCTGTGTTCGTATTCTTCTGCAGGGATGTGTTACGGTCACAGCAAAAATGGGATTTTGGGCTAGATCGAAGGCTCACTCAGGCCAGTTTCGGCAGCTTGCACAGTCTTTTGCTTTCTCACCCTACTAATGGAATAATCTTTTGAAGGCATGATAGTGCTTATGTGATAAGGATCTGTGCAGCCTGCCTAATCCCTTCTCTTGCATGGTTCGCCCTAACAGAAAGGTCATAGCTCCATGCAGGTCTAGACTCTTCTACAAAAGTTCTAACTGTAAATGTGAAAAGAGTATTTCCATACTTAAATTCTCCATTCTGGCCTTTATCTAGTTGAAGAAATTCCAGAAGCACCTAGCAGAAGTAGCATCTCATCAGCCAAGGTTTTGAAGCATATATAGTTACACTTTATCTTAGAATTACATGGATACTGGAGGAGATTACTATTAACATTAGTAAGACAGTGCCTTTCTTGAGGCTGGAGTTGTTTATCTTTCTATTGTAAAAATTCAAATGTTTCAAACTTTTAAAAATTAGTAAAAAGCAATTATTACTAAATCATGCATTTTAATCCTTGACTTCCACAAGGTTTTTTTTTAATCAGTGGTGACAAAAAAATGGCCAACTTGCAAGTGGGGGCAGTGAGGACAGTGTGGGAGGAATGGCATTACGGGAGAGTCTCTCACAATCTCTTTGTAGAAGCAGCACAATGTGGGGGCCCCACCACACCTGCCTATAAACAGATGTGCAAGGCTTGTGAGAGAATCAGAAAACAAGGAAGAGCTGCAACACTACAAATTCTGGGATACGAACATCTTTGGATAGCTTCTAAGCCTGTCACAGTACAACAGCTTGGAAGGCAATGACAGCAGTCAGCAGGCTGGGGAAAGCAATGAGGAAGCCTTCTGCAAGAAGATGAGCAGCAGAAGGAAAGCTTAGCAAAAATCCAGGTCTGGGTCTGGTTCTGCTGCTCATGTCAAAAGCCACAGAGAAGGCTCCACATTGTCTTTGGCTCCACTGCTCCCGGCTAAGTCCTGTCCTCAGGCCTCCCAGGCTCCTGAGCCCAAGTCAGTCAGGGCAGCAGGGCTGTGCAGAGGGACCCTGACAGGCTGCAGAAACAGGACAGCACTTCAGCATGGTCAAGTTCTGCTCCTGGGACAGAATGACACCGTGCAGGGGGACAGATGAGCATCAGCGAGGTAGAAATCAGGTTGGCAGGAGGGGACCTGGGGGCCCTAATGGACAGACAACAAGTGCAGAAGGAATCTGTGGGGTAAGGCAGCCATAGCAATTGGAACAATTGGAGCTGCATTCCTCACTGCCTAAGCAGGACAAACAAAACAGTTTCAGCAATCTTGATCTTAAAAAAAATAAATTCACTAATAAATAGAGATTTGTCAGCTTCTTTCGAATTAGGCTACCCTAGAATTCCCGTCTTTGAGAGAGGTAACAGAATCCAAGACCTCTTACTCCCCCAAGTCTGACAAGCTCAATTTGATCCTTAGCCTTTTTTTACTACCCATGGCATATGTACATAACCCACACACTTCACAGGTATTGTTTGAGAACTAGAATTTTTATATTTAAAGTGGCAGTGACCGAGGTCTGACTTGGCAACTACCGGAGAGTTCTCTGCTAAGAAAATTAAGCCTATAGCTTATTGATGAAAGTGTCTCTACTACTGAGGCTTCTAAGGTGGTCAAACAAAGACAGCTAAGGGCTGACACTCCTTATAAATCATAACTGTGCCACCCTGTGGCCCATAAGAGAAAGCAGTTTGAGGATTTCTGACTGACTGCCACAGGGCCAGTAACACAGTCCAGTGAAATGGCAAAAGCAATCCATGTTCTTGGTCCTCCCCTCCTAGGAGCTGGCAAGCCATTGCTATTGCTAGGTCCCCTCAGAGCCCTCCTTCAGCCTGAAAAGGCCAGTTGACTCAGTCTTTCCTCGTGTGCTGATCTAGTCAATCAACCTGACAATCATCCACTGACCTCAGTCCAGTTTGCCCATGTTTTTCGTGCAGGATCCCAAAACTGGACACAGTGCTCTAGCACTGAGCTAATGAGTACTGAGCAAAGAAGGGTAATCAAGTCCCTCAGTCTCTTGGCTGTGCTCCTGGCCACAGAGCTCTGGATGCTGTTAGCCATCTTTGCTGACAAGGCATACCTCCCTGCTAACATTCAGCTCACTGTCCACCAGTGTCTCCAGGGCCTTTCCAGCAGTGCTGCTTCCCAGCCAGGTAGCCCTCCTCTTCCCCAAGGAAGAACATTTGACTTAGTTGAATTTCATAAAGCTCTTGTTGGTCATTCCTCCAGCATGTCCACAAGCGTATCAGCTGGTTTCCCCACTCAGTGATTGGTATCATCTGTAGATTTTATAAGCAAGCACTGCACTGCCTCCTCCAGTGGCAAAGATGCTGGACTGAACAGCTGCTGTGACACATCCCTGCAGTACTCTGCTCTGATGCCAGTATTTTCATAGCCAAGTGCAACTATTAGCCACCTTCTCAGCCTCACTACCCAGCCAGATGGCTGTCAGCCCATTTAGACCAAAATGTCCCAACCTGTATACAAGACTACTATGTATGAGAGAGTGGCTTAGAAAGGACATTGGCCAGTTCCCTCAGCTCCCTCAGATGCAGCCTGTTGGGTATCATGGCGTTGTATGGGTAGTTTCCTCAAATAATCCCCAGCCCTATCCCTGTCCACTGTCATCCAAGTTCCTCTTGGATGTGTTCACTGATCACAGGGCATGGGGGCATTGTTAGTGCAGGCTGAACAAAGAAGGCTTTGAGTGCTTCAGTCTTGTCTCTGTCATCACTGATCACCCAGCCCATTCTGCATGGGGCACACATTTTCCTTGGCCAGCCTTTATTACTGGTGCAATAGTAGAAGCTTTTCTTGTCCTTGATGTCCCTTGAAGATCTCAACTACAGCTGAGCTTTGACTTTGCCGATACCATTCCCTGCATGCCCAGGAAACGTTTCTGAACTCCTGCTTTGTAGCCTGTCCCTGCTTGACTTCTTGTACATTGTCTTTTCATGTTGGTACCACCACTGTGAGTTCCCTGTTCTGGGCTCCTCATAAATCTGCTTATTTTCCTGCATTCAAAACAGGCTGCTCTCAAAGGTCCTTAAAGTCCTCCCAGCTTCCCTGAGCCACTTTGCCCTTCAGAGCTGCTTCTCAAGGAATCACACTGACCAATTCCCTGAATAAGCCAAACTCTGCTTGTCTAAAGTCCAGAGTTTGTACCTGACTACTCTCCTTACTCATCTCCTGCACGATCTTGGATTTCTTTATTTCACAGTTGCTATATCCAAGGCTACCACTGATTATCACACCCCTAACCTCTTCTTCCTTACAAGTGAATGGCAGATCCAGGTGTTCCTCACCTCTGGTTGGCTCAGATGGAGAAAGAGGTGGACAACAGCCATGCAGTGACCAAACCACAGCAGGACAGCTATTATGGCATGGGATCTGTGCAGAGAATTCCATATGGTGGTCAGTGAACAGCAGCAGCAAAAATTGACTAAATATTTATGTAAAGGAAAATGATGTAGAGAGGACGAAAAGAAGAGCACAGGTGCACAAAAACCTGTCAGCACAGCTAGACAAAAAGTCCTCAGGAATTTGGGGCTAAGTGAGAAGGAGAACAGTAGCCAACACTAAGAGACAAGCATGCCACTGCAGGAGGGGCAGTTAGCTGTTTCAAGGTTGCACTCCACTCAGCAAGCTGAACAAGGAAAAGCAGAGACAGGCACAGCTATGGAGCCAGAATGGTCTTCAGCTGAGATTCTTGCATCAGAATGGGTAGGCAAGGAAGCCAAGGAAACAGAATGGTGGATCACATTCACAGTTCCTGGGAAAAAGTGTAGACTGAATACTAAGAGAAAATAAGACTGACCAGAAGTAATGAGGAGGCAAGGCCTGGAGAAAGAGGTGCAATCTGAGGTGCAATCTGAGGTGCAGTCATGTGTCCCTACAGACATGTAGGGACATGACCTCGTGGTCTGAGGTCGAAATTGAGGCATAACTGCTAAACTTGGGTCACGAGGGCAACATCAGCTCCAGAGATTCAGGTTCCAGCTATGAATGAAGATACTTGTGAACCCCTCCAATAGTGAATGAGGGTTTCAGTAACAGGCAAATGTGAACAAGGGAAAGATCCAGAAGTGAGGAAAATGGGGCAGGAAAAAGCCTGCGGGACAGAACTGGAGTTAATGTTAAATACCCTATGAAAACTACAAAGCCTTGTTATGTTACAGTATGGCTACCTGAACTTAATCAAGTCCTTGTGTTCATTAAAATTGCGTTTTAGACAAAAGATATTCAGTCAGTACAATCAACTTGAATTTAAGTAAAGCATTTGGCACACAGTCATAAAGGGAACCACTCCTTAGGACTGAAAAATAGGAGTTGGAACAAGACCTGACATAAGAAAAAAGTGTTCTTGTACAAAAAGAAGAAGTATGCTAAGGAAACTTCTTAATGATAAATTTGGGTGTCACTGTCATTACAAGGCAGAGGATAGTAGAGAGCAGGTAAGCTCAAAATGGAATAATGGAGATGGGATGAAATATAGCATTACAAAGCACAGGATCATGCCTCAGAGTCTAAATCCTGCTCTAAATTCATCAGTTGCATACAACAGAAAGCAGAAATACTTGTATTAGCTAATCACAGAATGACCAGAGGCTCTATGAATGTGGAAAGGCCATTCAAAAAAAAAAGCACAGCAATCCCAATTTGCAGTGCTATTTCCAGTAGAGCTAAAAATGCAGGAGCAGCATTCAAGCATTGGTGATACTGGCAATCTGTAATACTACGTACAGATCTGGTTTCTTGAGAGGTGGATTTAAAAAGGTTTGAAAGACATTAATTTAATCTGGAACAGATAAAAAAAATGACTAAAAGGATTTCAAGAGGGGAGCCTCTCTAACTTGGCAAACTAAAAGCTGAGCCTAGCAAAACAAAAAAAACCAAGCTGCCAGATCAAAAGTATATCTCAAATAAGGACCGAACTAGACTTGAGGTGGCAGTTGTGTCATGGCTTCCATATCACAGGGAACCAGACTGGAAGTGCCAGGATGTCCCATGCAGTTCCCTAATCCAATCTTCCTATGTGCAATAGTTTGCTGGGTTGGATTTTTCATACAATTATATTCCTGCAAAATTAAATCCTTGTCAAATAGTTGACCTGGAGTGGTTCAGTGATCCTACATAACCACCACTACGCTCCAGGACTATGGCACAGGCTTGACCAGAGAGCCCGGAAATTCAACAACAGAGGTTACCTGTGCCAAGTGCCTGAGCCATTATCGTAGTGAAGAATATGGAGAACCCACCTCCTTTCCCACTACTACATAAGATCATTTTCAAGAGCAAAATGTATTTAATATCTTCCCCTATCCCTTTCAAAGTTCCCAGAAAACATAAGCAAGAGTCTGCAAAAAGTCTGGGGGTAACAGATGCTGACTGGCTGGAAAACACTGCAGAAGTAGTTCCAGAAAGCTGGAAGTTTTACCCTGTGTTTCACATGCATTCCACAGCCACCAGTGCAAATCCTCCACTTGACCAGGACAATGATGTGCGCAGCATTGCTTCACCCCACAGATGTGTAAGGGATCTCTGACACACTAACTGCAGCCTAACAGAGTACCTTAACCCAGACAGAGGTCACATCATTGATACCAGCACTGCAGCTGCACTGATAAAAACCCCACTGCAGAAGAGACCTCTAGCAAATGCTTATTACTCTATCAGTTAAAGCTATTGGCTGGCAGCAACAAAGATACTGAAAAGCAAGAATATTTGGTGACAGCATGGTTCTGAAAGCATCTGTAGAGATTTCTGACACATCTATATAAGGCTCTACCTATTAAAGAATTATCATGGACTTGGTAAATGGAGTAAGTGGTCTTTTGCTGGCAAAAAAGTTTGATTACCTCTGGGACCTTTTAATCTTGTAAAGGCAACAGGCAAAATAAAAACCAAAAATAAAAACACTCCCACAACCAACCAACCAACCAACCTCCAAAACAACAAAACAAACAAAAAGTGTCTTGAAATGGACATATATTTCCAGCAACAGCCCCACTATACAGAGGCTGTTATATATTTCATTGTCTGTGAAAACAGTCTGTGTGGGACAGACAAAACTGACAGTACAAGAAACTTAGCTTTCATAATAAAAAAAGTACAGACCACCAGCAGAGCAGGAATGAGGCTTCAACACAATTACCAGGGAGGCTGCAAGTAGTTCAAAGGGCTGAGTTTAATGGTAGCTTAGTCCTTTCAAGACAGCAACATGAGAGATTGAATGGCTTACATATGAGAGGCACTGCTTTCAGAAAGTGGCAGGAATGACAAGAGGAGAAGTGGTAGTATAACATCAGGAGTACCAAAGTGGGCTCACCTCTTTGTATGGGTGGTAGTAGGCACCTGTGAAATATCACAGAAATGAATTTGGAGCCTGCCAGCAAGTTTGGGCTCACACTAGCAGTGGAGCTTGGAAACTTGGAAAGGATATGGAGGGAAAGGACACATCTGTCCAAGGGATTCTGAGCGCAGAAAAAGCACCAGCAGTCAAAGCAACTGAGACTAGGATGTGACAAGGGTGTGTGTTTTGAAGCCTTTTGGGACCAAGCAGGTTCTTGGGGAACTGTACTGAAGAGGGTAAAGGAAAGGAAAAGTCTGGGAATAATGAGAGAGGAGAACAGAGAGAAATCCCAATGTTTAGAAAAGAAGTAGAAGATGTAAGCATTGGGGATCAAACATAGGCGAACACCAAAAGCTAGAAGTATCCCCAGGGATAAGAGAATTAGTAACTCTCCAAACAATACAGACCCCCTGAACTCTGTTGTTTACACGGGTTCACTTCAGTCCTATGGTGACACAACCACAAAAACCACAACCTAGCAGCTCTACTGGGCCAGAGACTTGAGTCTGAGCCCGCCCCCTCAGCCACAGCCACACTCTGGACCAGGTTTTGGGCAGCCTCAAAATCGGACCAGAAGCATTGTGGAGAGGCGCGGGCCCCAGCGCCGAGCTGTCGCCTGGCAGCCCAGCACCACGGTCCCTCCAGCAAGCGGCACTGCTGGCTCGGCTAACCCAGGCACGGGGCCGCGCAGGCCAGGCTGCTCCACGCTCCCAGCCCCCAGCCCAGCCACAGCCTGCCTCTCCAGACTTTCACCCACTGCCTACTTACTTTTTAATTAGATTTTTAAACAGAAAGTGAAAAAATTTTCTAAAATTCCTCTAATTACACTAACATGCCGAACTGATTGTGAAGGGAATAGGAAACGAAAGCGACTCACCCTCTGAGGGAGAATTTTGTCAGCCATCTTCCTCCTCTTGGCACTGTACATTTTTTAAAGAAAAAAACACGTTACCATGGTGACAGATCTAGGAGTAACGAGGCCACCTGCTAAATTATCCTGACATCTCCACATGCTGGTGCACAGCTGTGCATGCATCAGCAAAAGGGTCTCACCCATGCCCAGGACCACATACCCCTTCTCTCAGCAGCCTGGGGAGGCAGTTAGGTAAGAACAAATCAGGGCTGTCTGTTATGCATCCTGGAAAGCAGTCTGTAAGTGCTTTGATCACAGCATCTTCTGTGGTGCAGGGCAGCAATGTATGCAAGTGCATGTGCACACGCTGCTTCTCGGTACAGACGAGTGTGTACAGGACAGTCTGGCGTGTGGCGTGCACAGACACACCTGTGCGTGTGCACATCTGCGTGGCTGAGTGCCTGCAAATGGCATGTCAACTTGTTCAAACAGACAACACACATTTATTCAATCATGCCCAAAATTAAGTGCTGAAGAACACACATATATATGTGTGTATTTCATATGATGTATGAAAACACACCCATATGCACACCTTGCCTTCCTTATGTATGCACACACTTGTTTTACTGTAACGTATTTGCATAAGTGATGGACCAAGGCAAAAGGCCTTACACTTCCACATTTCTTCATCTTTCTGAACACACGTGGGAAGATCTATGTGTGCCTGCAGTGCGTATACATACTGTACTATACCCATATACAGGCACACATATATATATATATATATGTGTGTGTATGTATATACATATAGTATGCTTTTAAGAACACGCTTGTAGTCATGTACATAAACACAAATGTGTATGTGCCTGAGAAATGGTACTGTCAGGAAGACTGTCTCCAGATTCTAGGAACTGTTCGTGCCCACCAAACCTGCCACCCTGCTTTCTCTAACAGGGCCAAGAGGGAATTCAAGTCCTATTCTTCATCTCTTTAATTTGTGAAGCTTTTATCTTAAGCAGGAGATGAATCACTCCATCTGTGACAGACAAATGGGAGAAAGCAAACCACCTGCTGCCACTCTGCCATGTCACAAGGACACCTCTCCTTATTGTGTTCACACTGGAAATCTGTCATCAGCCGTGTCCACATAAAAGCTGTTTCCACACACATTGGTGTGGCATACTCTCTTCCTATGTTTGTTAATAATAAGCCAGGGCTGAAATACCAGATTCTTAAGACTCTTCCCCATCCCCACATAAGCCAAGGCTGAGGAACTCTTTGTGCCTGGAGGTGCAGAGGGCAGAAAATTCAGTTACACCCAATTTAATAGGTAAACAACGTCCCTTTTAAAAGGTGTAGCAATAATGGGAATGGAATGTTACATGGTGTGAAACTCCAACAGCTTCCACAGCTCACAAAATCAAATCTGCACTGAAACACTTCACAGAATCTGGACATAGAGGCTGAGCAAGCCCCAGCCTCCCAACAACCCCACAGGCTCGCAAATAAAAAGCAAGAAAAAAACAAAGCAACATCCCCAAACAATTTCGGTCTCAACCAGATCTTCAACAGCCTGTTACAGAAATGAGATTTTTGTCTCCACCAAACCTGCCAAGAAAGGACAAGTACAACCTTCTTGGCCCGTGCTAGAAAATATGGAACTCATTTACACCCAGAATTGGACCCAAGGTGCCAGAAAAGTGTGCCTGAAAAAAACTCAGTAAGAAATGACAGGGAAGTGGAAATGAAAAAAGGGAAAACATTCAACATATTATCTGAAGGGAAGGCATGGCAGAAGAAACAGGGACTCTCTGAGTACCCAGGAAGCAGCGGTGTGAACTGGGCTTAAGGCAACAGAGATCACTGCCAGGTCCCAAACTAGAAACACTGAAGTTAAGAACAGAGGAGTGAAACTTTCTTCTATGAGTCAGGCCACCAACCTTTAGAAAATACTGTCCTTTAATGCTCATTGGAAACTAGTTAGTGACTAAAGTTTACCTTAAGTATCCAGCAGGGTCAATTTTTCAGGTTATATCCACTCTAGTACCTGAAGGCTGGACATTATTTTGTGTAGTTTCCTGGAGAACCTCCTGGGAGGTGCTATAGAATGTGCATTTTGGTTGGTGCCTGGCAAGGCCTCCAAAACGCATATGCACTGCTTGTGCTCATGTGCTGCACTCACACACATTCCTTCTGCGTCCAAACTTTTTCAATTGTAATGTATTAATACTCTCAAGATCAATGTCCTTTCCAGATGCATCCCAGACACAAGCGTTCCCAAGTCTGGCTTGCTGAAACAAGGTATATAACCTGGACAGAACAGGGTTTCTGAAGAACTGAGGTTAGAGTCATATCTTACCTACAGGTGGATTCCATGACACCACCAGAACACTGCCTGAAGCTGCATATACATCTACAATGGTTTTG
This sequence comes from Chaetops frenatus, assembly GCA_013400775.1. Classification (NCBI taxonomy): domain Eukaryota; kingdom Metazoa; phylum Chordata; class Aves; order Passeriformes; family Picathartidae; genus Chaetops; species Chaetops frenatus. The sequence continues at coordinate 33,674 of VZTR01009631.1, forward strand.
CAAAAGGTAGCCCACACAGATGAGTGCACCCTGTATGTGTGTGGGGCACACTCAACACTCAAGACTGATAAGGTCTAATACATTGCAAAAAGAAATTAGTTAACTTATTTAAGAGAGAATGCATTCAGCAATGTACAAGGCAGGCATATTTCAAAAAGAAAGTTCCATATAGAAATCCCTCTAATTTAATGAAATTACTTCCAGTGCATATTTTTTTATATGTAAAAACACTTGGGACAACTGCAAGTTTTATGACCACTCTTCTGAGTGACCAGAGCACAAGTATTCACACGACAAACTGAAGTTTTTTCCACTTGTGTCATTTACAAACTATTTTGTTAGCCAGTCAGAAATCAGAGCAACTATACAGAACAGGCAACAAATAATACAATAATCGTACTATATAAGAAAAGAACTGTTGATTAGTTCTAAAGGCTAAACATACTCGACAGATTTATGACCTGACAAACCTGCAAAGTAAAAGCAGAGTAACTTCAAAACCAGACATTATTAAAGGTCGGTTTGTTCAAGACCATTCACAAACAAACAAACAAACAAACAGAAAGTAAAATTTTTCAATGTTTTTCCTGCTTAAAAAACCGACAATACAGATATCTTCTATTCCACCTCATTTGATCTTAAAGGTCTTACCTACTGCTAAACAGGTATCATCTTTGCTTCCTCAAATTGTCCTCCTGTGTTTTCTCTCCAGAACACTTACCTCCTAGCTCGGTTCTGAGTGGCTTGCTGCTGCTGCTGCACCTGCTGTTGCACCTGCTGCTGTTGGACCTGCTGTGGTGCAGTGCGTTTTCTTGTTGTTTCCATCACAGTCTGGGGCATCCCAGGTCGCACGGAGGGGCTTCCAACGTATGGGGGTCCTGGAGGACCCATGGGAGCCCCTTGATGGGGCATTCGAGCTCCTGATGGCATCCCAGGGCGCTGGAGGAAAAGAAAAACAGAAAGAAAAGCCAGTTTGGTTCCTGCTTCTGCAGCTACCAAGACATTTGCACATCATACAACACTGCCCCCAACAGATTCTCCGTTTTGACCATCCTGATAAGCACGTGAGCTCTGTGACTGGTGTATCTTGGATGTCATGGTGTATCTTGGATGGCATTCAGGGATAAAGCAGACAGGAAACAGGGAGGCAAAACACTAGGCTTGAGAAAACACTCAGTGGTCAGCAACATATCCAGACCAGGTCACAGCTGGAAGCTCTACCTTCAGCCCCAAGAGAACAACCCATGGCAGCAACATGCAGTCGAAACTGGTGCAGCTCACATGCTGCTCAGAGCTGCGAGCCTGCTCCCCCTGCATGTGCTGCACTGCCGAGCAGGCAGCTCTGATCAGCTGAGAGACACAAACCAGCATAGGCAAAACACCAGCACAAACATTTTCCATTAAGAGCCTTCTACTTCGCCTACACCAGAGAGCAGTGTAAGTTCATAACGCAACACAAATCCTTTAAGAAAAAGGTCATGTCTCCGATCAAGCCTTTAAAAAAAAAAAAAAAAGAATGAAATGGATGTGGTAGTTTGTCAGCAGCCCCTGTAGGCATTCTAAAGCCCTGGCATTCATGTGGACTTCTGCATGCTCTTGAGAGACACTCCAGGTCAAATCACAAGCTTAATGCTGCACAAGACACACAGTAAACCAAATTCTGAATTCTAAAAGTTTATAGTCATCATGGAAAACCAGCTGTAAAATAATTAGAGCCTGTGAAATGTAATTCAAAACAAAGAGATTAATTAAGTCTCATACTGAGAATTATCAATATATATATGGCCACATATATGCAAAAATACAGACACACACACACTCTAGGCATTTGAACCAGGAAAAGAATAAGACTAACCATACCACAAAAGTCCTTTGAAAGCCAAGTCCCTCTACAAAGTCTTCTAAGGAAAACAAGAAGCAATGGCATCCATTATGGATAAACAATTGGTTAAAGGATAGAAATGAGGCAAAAGTAATTGGTTCTGAAAATAAAAGAAAGGCACATGTAAAATTCTGCTGGAACTTCCCTTTTTCAGTATATTTAAAACAAACTGGGGAAAATAAAGAACAAAAAAAGCCAGGAGAAAAGCAAGGAAGTGAAAAAGTTTGTTGGTAATGCTAAGTTATTCATGCTGGCAAGGATGAAGGCCAGCTTCAAGAACTGCAGAAGGACTTTATGAGACAGAATGAACACTAAACAGGAAGACACAAATGTATTTCAATACATATTGAATGGAATTACAAAAGGAGAGAAAACAAACCAAGAATCACAGACAAAGCAATGAGCCCTAAGCCGATTGCTGTCCAGCAGAACCAAGATTTTGTTTAAACAGACACTTCCAGAAAAAAATCTGTTCACTGGTTACTAGAGGTCAAAAAAAGTCATAAAGAAATAAGACTGGAGGGAACAGAGGATATCAGTGTGTCGTGGCCATGGTGTGTCCACAAGTGAAGGTCTGTGTGCAGCTGTGGCTCCTGCAGCTCAGTGATGGCAGAGCAGAAACAAGGACAGTGAATGGCACAGAAATTCTTAACGTATGGAACTGCATCCACAGAAGTAAAAGTAAATATATTGTGACTTTTCATCTGGAAAGAGGTGATCCAAGGTGATCTAAAGGGGCATTTGCCATAGCTCTGCAGAACACACGTGGCCTGGGGAAGACAGTCGGGTATTGACTGTTCACTGCCCCTGCTAGAATAGTGAACCCTGGACATCAGTGGAGGGGTAAAGCTCACACACCACTGAAGGGGTGAGTTTGTCACACTGTGGGTATCAGCCTGTGGAACTGGCTGATACCCACAGTGTGACAAACTGTGCTAACAAAGGGGTGCTAACAACATGGAAGACATACTTGGCTCAGTAGTTGCAGACTGAGAAAGTACTTGGGAGAAATACACTACTGGACCCCAAAGTGAGATGCATGCAACCCTGAGGGTACGCAAGCCAGTCCACTGAGGGTGGGAAGAAAATACTTAGTGCACAGTCACCATATATAATTATTTTTAAAAATATTTTTCATCTTTATCTCATAATTTCTATGATTTCTAAATATATAATTATGTATTATAATAAAATATAATTCTAAAAATAATTTAGACCCGCATGTCCACGTTAACCACCCAAATCCACTGTAGTTCCCAAAGCCCCAGCTCAGTGCCCTCCTTGATCATCACAAGTCTTAGATATTCCTCACACTTGTATCTATAAAGGAAACTAGAGAAAGGACAGGAATGGATGATCAGCAAAGAACCAATATAGGTTACAACTGGTACAGACAGAGAAGCAAGGCAGGAGGTAGGAGAGCGACCAGCACAGGAATCCAAGCAGGTGAATTCAGCAAGTGTCGACGTAAGAAAGCAGTGGCAGATACGGCCATGGAGAGAGCAGCAGGCAGCAGACAGACCAAACTGCAGCTCTGTGCAAAGCTCCAAATGTCTTGTGCGTGCCATGACCCCGGAACCCCAAGAACAGCTGGAAGGAAACAGTGCTCTCTGCTCCCATGCATGTGCCCCCACCCTCTGAACCAGGCAGAGTCAGCAGAAAGAAACAGCCCGGAAAATGCATCTCTCTTGAGCCCACAGTTAAGATCTGTCATCTGTCAAGCCACACATTGTGGCTTCCTTCCAGCAAAGGGCAGCCCACCAGGCCAGCTGCTGCCTGTCAGTTAGCCAGGGACATTTGACAGTCATTCAGAAGAGCCCGGATCCTGAGCACAGCCATCTCACGGCAACTGACTGGCCACATGGATAAATCTGAAGGCCCACTTCGGTGCTGCTCTAAAGGACACCTTAGGGCTTGAAGAACAAGGTCAGCAAGCTAAATCTACTCTCAGTGTTGGTCTCATGTCTTTGAAGACTCATGTCTTCAGTTTCCTTTGTTAAGCACTAAAATAGAGAAACATAGAGAAAGGACAAACGTGAGAAAAGAGAGGCAGCTCTGGCAAAAGCACATTCAACTCACCCCTTGACCACCCCATTCCTTCGCCTCTATTCTCATGTTCCTATCTCCAATATCACTCATAGGTAAAATATTACTCACTATGCAACTGTGCAACTGTCTTCCTGCTGCAAGCCCACCAGACTCCCAAGACACAGAAATGCTTTATCTATTTAAACTTTTATAAAAGAAGAACATGCAAGCAGTACCTCACCTTATCTAAAAGCTTACTTTGCTCTCAAACACATGTACGAGACAAGACAGAGATGGACAATATATCGAATTTTTCACAATAGTGACATTAAAAAAAAAAGTCTTCATACTAAAGAGTATTCCAACACCATTATGGCTTTTGAAAGAGATCTTGAAGGTGCATCTTTCTATGGATTAGGATCTGTCTCTCCCCCTCTTCCTCAGCAGGATGGAATCTGTCTTAAACAAGAAGTATCCACGGGAAATGCTGCAGTGCAAAACAGCACTGACACATCCTCCTTCCTGGGAAATCATCTACTTGAGACCCCCACCCCTGACCCATCTCTGTTTGTACCCACAGTCCTATCTCCTTTTTACTTCCATTGATTGCATTTACATGTATTAATCTGCACAAACACCTCACTGGACAGACAGCAAAACCACCATGGGCCATAGGAAATAAGGAAGACCCCAGCCTGTTCCCAGTTTAAGGGACCACTCACAGCTCTGAGAAGGTGAAGCAGAGAGCAGAGCAGAGGTGCCTGCAGAGCAGCATGGCAAAGACAGTACAGTGCACAAAGGCACACGACCAGTATTTCATGCACATGTACTGGTCCCCACAAGTTCTGCTGGTTGCCTGTGTACATGTGCACAGCCCATCACTGCTGGCTACAGCTGTTCACACCTGAGCATACTGCCAGTGCAGCAGGATATCACCTCCCTGACACCTGCTGCCACAGCCCTTCAAGGCCTTCCAGCGACCAGTTTCCAAAGCCACCCTTGGCTTGTCTGCTGTTTTCCTTGCCTGAACTTCCTGTCAAATCAGAGCTCTGCCTCTGTCCTCTTTGTCATCCTGAAGTGAACTTCTGTCTGACAGCAGTAACAAGACATTAGAGCAGTGCTTTTCTACATTCTTCTACTGTGGAGTCTTTTCTCAGGGGATGTGCATCACAGCAGTCAAAACACAGAAGCAGAAAAAAGGAGGTTTCCTGTCTGGACATACCAGTAAGAGGAAAATAACCTGGAGAACTGACGGGTGAAAGTAAAAGAAAATGTCGAGAAAAGTAAAGCAAAAGCACCCGCAAGAGGCCTCAGAAAGACACTGAACAGAGAGCTGGGAGTTGCTGCATTGCAGTTGAGTGCTGAGTTGCAATTTACAGCCTCCTGTCCTGACAGACTTCACCTCAGCACCACACAGGAGGCTCTTACAGCTCGTGGGGAACAGCCACCAGCCTCTTGTTAACAGAGTCACTGACAGATTTTGAGAATAACCACCACCACCAAGTATACAAACAGCATATTTCTTAACTAAAAAGGAGTCTCCAAGAAAGCTGGAGAGAGACTGCTTACAACGGCTTAGAGTGACAGAACAAGAGAGAAAGGCTTCACACCGACAGACAGTAGGTTTAGATTAGAAGTAAATTCTTTACTTATGAGGGTGGTGAGGCCCAAGTTGTAGCTGCCTCATCCCTGCAAGTATTAAAAGTCAGGCTGGAGGGAGCTTGGAGGAATCTCATCTAGTGGAAAGTGTCCCTGCCCATGGCATAGGGGTAGGACAATATGATCTTCAAGGTCCCTTCCAACCCAAATCATTCTATGATTTCTTTAGGGCATAAACATAAGCAAGAGGAGATACATGATGCCATCTGGAAGTAAGAATGAGTAACTAGAAGTACCTGGAACCCTTAAGAAATTTAGACTAGATTGATATTGTGTGATTGCAACAAGTTTTTGACTGCACAAATGGTTTCCCAACTGGATGTGTTGTTTCAAAACGGACTCTTAGAAGCACAACAAATAAAACTGGTACAAGGCTTCTCTCCTCCTTACAATTATAGATGTTACTTCACGAGTTCCCTTTTTTAATGTCTATGAATTTTTTAGAGGCTTAGTAAGATGAAACATTAAGTATTGCAATTCCTGCTTCCTGCCATATTCACCTTCCTCCATTTCCCAAAAGCTCTCTGTCTGTAAGTCCAAGTGTTCTAGCTACCACGCATTTTAATACAATGTTCACAACAATCCAAAAGTCTTTAACTTAGAAAACATCCCATTTACAGAACTGTGAATTGGAACACGGTAGGAAGTTCAGTTCTATTTCATGCGTGTCTGTTCACAGCTCAGAATCATCTGCCACTAAGTTCAAGTGGAGTACTTGGATGTAACAAAAAAAAACTCCAACCCCAAATAAGCCTTTGGAATTGAAACAAACAAACCTTACAGACCAGCTTTGAGTTCCACCAGCTTTAACAGATCTGATCATACCACCACTGTAATCTAATGTGTGGAAGGGATTTTTTGTGAAGAACTACCAGAATGCGCCTCTTGAAAAGGATGGTTTTGGGAGGGAGAGGAACAACAGAGCTCTGCAGCACCATAGCTAACTTGGAGAGAGAGGATGCTGGTCAAGAGCTTGTTGTCTCTTCCTTTACAATAATCAAACAGCAGTTGGCAGGATCAGATAATTCCTTATGCAAAATAAACTGAAAAAACTCCTGACACAAAACACTGACTGCTAGAAGTTTAGAAGGCTTCAGGAAGAAATCATTAGCCTAACCTCCATAAATAAAATCCACATAGAGGCACTACACAGAGGGCAGCTTTGGGTCAGAGAGCTCCCAAGCTCCAAATCAGAGTATTCGTATGAACCATCACTAAGGTTTTGCCTTGTTCCTGTACTTCCATGCTGCCTTCCACTGCCCTCATTCTACACAGCATACTGAACGAAATGACCCAGTCTATTTTCATATTCCTACAGTATTTTTTGTTTTTTAGAAAGAGAAGAACAATTCAAACATCTCACAGATCCATTTAATCCATACACCTACATTCATCAGCAAATCCAAGTTTTCTCAACCAGCAAACCAGCAACTCAAATTTGGTTAACAAGCCCATACTGCACAAAATCACATTGGTTTCAATTAAAGCCTTGGCTAGAATTAATATGATTTTATTTTCTTCATTATGTATGAACCTTTTTCTATCTGGCAGTCTGAAATCAGTCCATGGCTAGAAAAGGGCAAACCTTCAGTCTCTACCAGCAGCTTGCTCACATAGTTGAATGTTGTACAAGGTTTTCACTCATAAATGTCCCCTGCAACTACCTTCCCAGTAACAATCCTAGCTGTAAGGTCCCTTGACTTCTCCAGGCTGCCCTACTCCCCCCAAACACCTCCTTGTTTAGCACAAGAGGGAACATGCAGACAGCAAGGCAGTGCCCCCATTCCAGGCCCCGTTCCCTGAGGATGCCCTCGCAGACAGAACCACACAGGGAGCTCTGTGGTAGAAAGTGGAACAAACTGTTCAAAACCAACAGTTCATGAAGCTCTTTTCAAGCCATTCCAGTGTTAGCTGGCTTATGCTCTGACAGGACAGCATCTACACCCATGACAAAAGAAAAATTAGTAGGGTACTTTTCATTAGCAAAGCTCTACTTTTTTCAAACTTGGTCATACTCTCTTCACCTCCCTATTGGCAGTAGTGATCCCTACAACCCTGTGACTGGCTGGGAGAAACAGTCAGTTTAAGGACTTAAAATAGACTACCATTCAATTTTGGAAAAATATCTTTAGTTCTTCCCATTCTAATAAAATCCCCATAATTTTTATAAGATACTGAAATATGAGTCCTTGAGGTCATGCAGTTCTTCCTCATCTCAAAGAAGCATCACCAGTATCTCTACCACCTTTGATAGATGTTTACTTCTTTAACCAGTACCTAAGAGCCTGCAATGACAGAGATTTTACAATTTACATAATCAGTCTCTATACTTAAGATATTATAAATAAAACCAAAAATACCCCAATTCCCTTATTGATTAAGCCTTCAGACATCTTCCACTACTACTGCCCTCCAAGTTCCCAGTCTTTTGGCTTGTTAGTCATACAGATTACCAAAACCAGAAAAACATTCTTGTAAGTATATGCCATGGATTCACAATTGCTTCTGCATTACTCCCTGTCCCACTTCCCAGTCAGGTTAACAGTTCACTTAATTTCTTCTTAGTTAGACACTAGGCAGCTCACAGGACATCCAAGTCTTTCTCCTGAATGGTGACATTTCATTTAAACCCAGCAATGTATCAGGAGATGCAAAACTCATTTATGAAATTCATTGCTCACCCCTTTTTCCAAATCACTGACAAATCTGTTATAGACTCTCCATACCCATCAGACCTGTTGTTTAGTCTGTTCTAACACTGACAAGTTATTTATCATATATATTAAATATTTGTTTACATGCTGGCATTCTCTGGCACTCTTCTTTCACTGTTGTAAATGCCATATCATATAAGACAGTTATGTATTTACCATAAAATCCTATGATCAAATTTGAGAGGCAGATAGACAAACAAAAAGAGGACTGAGGATAAGCAAAGGAGTCACATCAGTGATACACAGGTTTGTATGAATTAGCAATCTTGGAGCATAACTAACATTAAACTGTAGAGATTAGCAGGAACTATGAAATAACACCTATTAGCAGAAAATAAATATGGATAAGGACTTATATTGCCACAGAGAACTTCCTAAGCATAGCAAAGAGGACAAAGACCAAGATCACTATAGGAAAAAGAAGGTGATTTGAACTGACAGCAAGTACATTGTAAATACAGCTATGACTAGAGAGTTAAGAAAGGCACACAGACCTTTATAGGGGTATCTGGTGGATAAAAGGCAAGAAGATTGGCTTTGGAAGGAAGATAAAGTGGGAACAGGAAAAGGACACAGAAGCAGATTAAAAAGGTCAGAACAACGGGAGAAGAAAATGAACCTCTCAGCAGGTTTTTGTGTGCAGATGACACAGCCAAGGTCACCAGCACAAGGCACCAAGCAAAGGTTCCTGCAATCCAGTCACAGGAGGACAGATGTCTGGACAAGAGTTTTGACAAGACCAGCACCACAGACCTTCTCAAGATACCTGTTTTGAGTAAGAAAAAGAAAAAAGAGAAAGAAACAAAGAAAAAAGCAGGAGAAGGAGACAAAGGCAGGATCCATTTAAGGGATCCAGCCAGCAATGAGGCCAATGGTAGGGACTAGAGGATAGAGGAAGCTAAGGAAAGGAATGACCCGTAGCAAGACTAGTAACTTGTTCAACAAAATATAAGGCAACAGCTGGACATCTAGAGAAATGTCATAAAGACTGCCTGAAATGTACTACTGGGCAGCAGAAAATGCATTGATAAAGATATAATCAACATAAATGTCGTGATTAAAACCTTATTTTTCCATACATATGCTAGAAAAAGAGAGCAAAAACAACAACAACAACAACAAAAAGGATGAAGTACAGGATTAAGCCTTTGGGGGAAGAAAACATTCTTCCCACAAAAACGACGTGCAAGACTGATGAAACTGAACAGGAGTAAAAGCATAGTAAAAATAAAGAACTGAAAGAAATGTAACCTTTCTAAAAGCCCAACTGCCAACCAGAGGTGTAACAAACTATCAAGGTCTCAAGTAACAGAGAATGAAGAGTTCCACTTGAGAGTTTTAACCTTTCAGAGATTTCACCTTTCAGAGGGATCCTTTCTGCCTGAACAAACGAGGAATGAGACATCATCTAAGCTGGCAATATGGGAAAGCACAAAAGCAGGATCAGGTGCACAAGAGCAAAGGGCAAAGTGACCTCAGCAAAGGAACGTATGTTTCCAGAAAGATCAAGTGAATCCAGGAGCTAACTGCCCTTAGGAAATACTGCAGAATTATCCTGTTCATTTAAGTGTCAACAAAGCAAAAATACTTCTCACAACATTGTACCTCTGTTTGCTTCTCCCCATTTTTATGGGGATNTAAATAATGTTATCATAGATAGAATAAAAAAAGGAGTCATTTGAAGAAGAGATTGGTCCCTGAAATTAGAGCAGAATCTGACTCCAAGAAATTCCACTAAAGTTTGCTACGCAACTTGATTTTTCAAGGAATTAATTCAGATGTTGACACACTTTGGGTCATAATAAAACATAGGAGCCAGGACTAGGCAAACTCAAGGTAATGGTTGGCATGGCACATTCTCTTATTTGGCAGGATACAGGGCCTGGAGAGATAAAACAAAGTTATAACTTTTTTTCATCTTTTTTAAGTAATGAAAGAGTGACTACCTCAACCCATGTTTGATTGAAATGAACCTGAGATGAGGAAAAAACTAAAGGAAACAACAAAGCAAGCAGCAAAGCAGAACTAAGGGAGATGATAATGAAGGAAAGGAGAGGGCGATACAAGAGGTGCTCAGGCACCAGAACAACAGTCAAGAAGCCCCAGCCTCGGCAACAAGAAGCAGGAAGATGACAAACATATATAGATATTCCAGGCTAATGCATATATTCAAGTAAGATGCCACTAGCAACAAAACTCCCAGGGCAGAAAAGACAGACTTTCCTGGCATCCAAACAAATAATCAAAATGAGTTCTGCTATATTCATTCCAGTATAAATTAAAAATTTCCCAGGCTTAAGAGCCCTGCATGCTGCTTTCACACGAAGGTCGGCTACATGTGGAATAAGCAAATTCACATAACTATTTTTGCTGCTCTTCTTGATACTAATGGAAGAACACTGGTGTGCAAATGCCTAGGGAAACTTCAGAAAAGGCAAAATCATCCCATCTGCCACCCTCCCAACTTGCTTCTGGTTCTGCTCAGATACAGCCATCACAGTCCAGACCACCCTGAGGAAACCGCATGTCCACAACAAAACCACTGCTACCACCTGCACACCTACGTTCCATCACCTGCGAAGAGGTGCCATCTCACCCAGCCTGATCCTGTGCACTGGCATCACATCACCTCTTCACAGCTCTCACCAAAACAGAATGCCACCTCAAAGTCCTTGGCCCTGCCAGTCCCATCACATCCAGGATCTAAAGGACACACACAAGATCCTACACATCTGGAGAAAGCCTGAATCATGGAGACAACCCAATAGTCTGCCATGAGCTCCACAGGTTTCTGTGATCTCTGTACGAGAGCCCCCACCTGATGTCTTCAAAAAGGTGTCACAGGAGGTACCAGGATCCTCAAGAAAGAAGCACTCAGGACTATCAGTATCCAAACAATATCGCATTCCTTGGGGGTCTTTAACAGCCTTATTTCTATTAAATGTGTATCAGTGCTAGAAATCCAAATGTTATAAATGGTGACTGCTCTCAGACACTAGAGTCATTTAAAGAATGTTGCCAATGGCAGCAAAACAGGGTGAGCATTTCCCCTTAAATGGAAATTGAAGACCTGATTCTTAAACAAAAGCTGGAACATTTTTAAAGACCTGAAGGATTGCTTTAATTAAGCATGGCACCCTGAAATTCTCTCGTGGGTGAGTTCCCATAGACTGTTACAGATCTGCAGAGCTAATCTCTTCAAGCTCCTGAAAGTCACCTGTTAAGTAGACAGAGGATACATACAAGCCAAGACTGGAGACATGAACCAGAGGCAGCACCCCAAGGCTTCATCAGGCTCTCATCAGAATTGTTTTCCAAAACCCAAGTTTGATTACAGAACAAAGTGTCCTACAAGCCCATTTGGGTAAGATCCAGTGCAGATTCTGCACTGTGATCAGGCTGAAAAGCATGCTATTCACCATTCACGGAGAATCACAGCAAAAAGCACAGCACACATTCCCCCCAGACACAAGCCTGTTTTATCAATGAACCAGTGTATAGGCTGGGGGCTTCTCAGACCCCAGTGTTCTCCTGGTGAGGCAGCTACCAGCGCCCCAGGAGCACACTGCAGGAGCCGATCCAGCCCAGCACAGAACCTCCAGTTTCCACTCATCCCTCTATTCAGAGCCAGCCAGCTCACTAACTTTCCCGACTCACCACCCCATGGACCAGAAACTCAAAAAGTTTGCTTTTCGTAGCTTTGCGAGCCCCTCCTGTAACTTCATCTGTAGCCATCAGGGTCTGCTCAGCCTCTCTCACTCTTTCTCTTCCTCTTTCTTTCCCTTTTCTGCCTTTTTCTCCAACTCTCCCCTCTGAGTCCTGCTGGGCTCTCACACTTCTAATAGCGCGGAGTGGGGAGGGGGCCCCTTCAGGGCCTTTCTGACGGCCCACTCGGGCTCAGCCTCAGCTGCTGCATTCCTCCACTGATAAGCCAGAAATAGTTTGTGCTGCCGGGCTCTGTCTGTTTACTCTGCAGGGACAGAAAATCCAGCTTTTTAAACCTCTCTGTCCAAACAGCAGAGATAAGCAGGAGGCAAATTGAAAAACACGTCTCAGTTTTCCGTGGTGGTGCTGCAGCCTCTCCTCCTCTGCATCAGGGATGGGAAATTCTGGGGTAAGGAGAAGGGGGAGGGGGCAACTTCAGCGGTGACACAGAGCTCAGCACCTCACAGAGATGTTTTCCCATTAGAAAATGCAGCAGGCAAGCAGTGGTTTTCCCTTGCTCCCACTGCTCCTCCCGCACTGCATTTCCAGGCCCTTTCCCCAGGGACCTGGCAGGCAGAACACAGAAACATTCGCTGGCAGCATTTCCAGCATGAGAGACGAGAACTAACCCCTCTGGACAAGAGAGAAGCAGCGGGAGGCCGGAGCTGGGAACAGGGAGGAACAACATGTGGAAGCAAGGGGAAAGAAAGCGAGTGAGATCAGCGGAGGAAGGAGGTGGGGGACAGCATGGCGGCACAGCTCCCACGGTTTGTTTCTAACGCTCCACTCCCACCGCCTCTCCCCAGTGACCATTCTCGGGATGCTCTGGTACCGCTGTGATAGATCCTCTAGAGACCCCAGGTGACTGACAGCCGCAGACAAATTATTAACACCACAGCTGCTGTAAGACATCAGCAGCTCACTGCTTGTCACACAAAGCCCTTCACGACAGCGTGTGACATCCCAGGACACTGCTGGCAACATGAAGCCCACGGGGGAAGGGAGAAGAGAGCAGCAGCCCGCCCCCTCGGCGGCCCCGGGGCGAGCGTGGCGCTGGCAGCACGGCGGCCATTCCACGAGCAGAGCGTGGCCCCTCCATGATGGCCGAGCCCGCAGTGATGGCCCGGGGCACTGATCTGCTGCTTCCCGGCAGTTCCGAGCGCCCGCGGCTCACAGGGGCCGAGGTTCCCTGCTGCCCCTTAACACAGCAAGAGGCGAGATGTTGCCAGGTTACAAGAGGGGTTTATTTTATTCCTCTGCTTGAAATTCTTGTCTAGGGGCTGTGAATTTTCTGGGAAGACTGCAAATGGAACAGAATCAGATCAGAAACGAATAAAAATATTCTGCCCTCATCCAATAATAAAAACAAGCACAGAAAAGACACTGCGTTGACTAGCAGTGAAGGGCGAGCCATTAAGATCACGTGGCCTTCTGAACATGGGGATGAAGACAATGACCTCCACTGATTTTTAGGGTCACCCTAATCTAAGTGCTAGTGTGTGGCAATAGCCCTACGAATCACAGAAACGTAGGGAGGGTGAGAGTGGTTATCAGTTCCCTCTCTCAGCCCCTCGGAAGGAATATGCCAAGCAAATCAACATAGCCTTGCCTTGTTTTGTGCTGGTACAATTCCTCAAGTTCTAGCTGAACTAAAGGCACATATAATCTGGAAGCAACTGCTGTGCGTCTGGTGGACATGATAATGTCACGTTAACTTGATCTGGAGGGGTTTTTCCAACCTGAACGACTCTAAATTCTACATGCCAGTATGACTGGCAAGGCGGCATCCAGCTGCTATCTGTCACGTTTTTTAGACCCCAGACTCACACAGAAATGTTGGCTCCTATCATGTGGGCCCCTTCCCTGCTCCCGGCAGACACGGTGCATTTTCCGCACTGTCTGCACTAGCTGTTGGCGCCGCAGCGGCCGGCGGTCCCAGCAGTGCCGGCCGTGGGGGTCACCGGCCCCGGCCCGTGCGGCTGTTCCCCGCTCGCGGGGAGCCGTGCGGGCCCTCACCGCGTGAAACGGCGCCAAGGCCGGGCCGCAGCGGCTCCGCTAGCAGCCGTCATGACGGGCCCGGCGCGGGAAGGGGCGGCGGCGG